>JAHXMQ010012338.1:82127827-82194217 GCA_020466415.1 Ammodramus savannarum pratensis | reverse complement strand
AGGAAGGAAGGAAGGAAGGGAGGGAGGGAGGCTCCTATATGGTTGTTTGGCAAAAAAAACTTTTTTACTTTCTATAGACCTGACCAAAGACAGCAGTCCGTGGAAAATGACAATATTCAAAAAGACACGTTTCATACCCTACTCTCTAGACAACTCATAATATTGCAGCTCTTCTCTATGATAAGTTTCTCCCCTTTGGGGGAAGAGAGTAATAGAATATCTCATCCGAAGGGACCCATAGTCAATTCCATATCCCCACTTCTCTCAGAACTACCTAAAACTAGGTCGTTGGCTTCACATGGCTAAGAGCAACATCCAGATCCTCCCTAAACTTTGAAAAGCTTGGTTCCATGACCACTCCTCTGGATCACTGTTCCAGTGACTGCCCACCCTGGGGTGAAGAAAGTTTACCTGGTGTCCTATCCAAACTTCCGCTGACACAGTTTCATTATGTTTCCTCTTGTCCTATCAGGGTTCATCAGAGATGAAAAATCAGAACCTCCCACTGTCCATTTTGATGACTGAAATCGCAGTCTAGGATAAAGTCATCCCTCAGTCTTTTCTTATTCAAACAAAACAAAACACATTACCTCAGCTGCTTGCCCTCAAGGCAATGGCATTTTCTATTTGATAATTTTGTTTCCTTCTCAGTTCTTTTGTGAAAGTGGACCAGCTGCTCATGTCTCTTTAGGAATGTAGAAAGAGGAAATGCTTTCATCATCAAAGTATTTTTATGGTAGCTAAAATGCAAAATTATGCTACAACGACACGATCCTTGTTGCATTGTATGTTAGGGGAAGTAATAGACTTCAATTTCTTCATTTGATGAAGTTGGTGTGTCAATTTATGCTGACTTAATCGGAGGACAATGTCCGTGTAGCCTGTTTGTAACAATGTTGAATAAATGAAAGTCAAAAATTATTTCTCAGTCATGGATTGAGGCTGAGTTACTGTTCAGTGAGCTAAAGGCAGGAACAGGAGGCTGGCACCATTCCATCCCCAAGCCAAGATGATGCTCAAGTGTGTTTGCTTCCCATTTGTGTCTTACTCACTGACAACAACAGTGATGCCAACCTTGCAAAAGTGCTGCAGGAGATGGGGTAAAAGGGGTCTAAAATTTCTAATGACTTCCTTTTAACATTAAACATATCTGAAAACGTTTGAAATATTTACAAGGTAGCTTTGAAAGATATCAAAAGAAAACAGGAAATAAGATGTAAGTAATGACTACAAAATGACACATAGAATAGGACATTCTAGCAAGGCTCCAAAATGGGAAAGGACACATGGATTAAATGAAAATGAGAATAACTGTACTTTGAATGCATTGAGAACAGACCCCACATATATCTCAGACAATATGTCCCATTTTGTTTTTATTCTTGAAGCTTCAGCTCTCTTAAAAGCTGTTACTGAGCTCTTTCCTTTCATAGAACCATCTCATGCACAAACATATATGTATTAAAAAATTCATAATTTTAAAAGAGGACTCAAGACCTAGGAGTAATGAATTTCCACTCTCAATATCATATTTTTTCTGAGCAAGAACCTCAGGATACCAGTGACTTTTCATTACTCTCTGGACCAATTTTTCTGAAAGACCAAAGCTGTAGACCTTAGGACTTGAAGTATAAACATAACACCAGGGGAAAAGTGGATATAAGATGTATGAATTTGCATTATAGTACTGAATGTGTTATCTTCAGTGTAACTGTAATATTAATAACTCATTTTCATTAGACTCTAAGGCCTTAATTAGACTAATAAAAATTATGGGTTCAACATAGAAGGCTGTTACTCTTAGCAAAACTGTTCCGTTTGATTCCTAACAAGATTTCAAGTGTAACAAGGAAGGAAGGAGAAATTTACTAATAGAGATGCAGGAGCTACAGTTCCTTATTATCACATTTATCAGTAAGTTATCCTGTCTGTACAGTAAGAATCTTGTATCACTACAACCTTCACACTGATCCGTTCTATAATATGTTTTTTTAAAATCACTTTAAAGAAAGCAAAACTTACTGCCCTTGTAAAACTGATGGAGAAGATCAAAACGTCTTGTAGGCAGACCTTTGCTTTCTAGGGTACTGAGATCTGTGCTAAGACCAATTAAAAGGTATTCTATGGGAGATAGAATGATTTACAAGGAAGAAGCAGTGATTTATGAAATATAACTTTTCCACCTGTGCTAAGTACTTTGCAACTGACATATACAACTGTGTCTTTTTGAATTAAAGTAGAAAAATATTCTTTGACAATGCAAAACTATATTCTATTGATATTGAGATTTGCTTTAAATCAGATATTTTTAAATTTACTATCTTTTTTTCAATTCAAAGACCATAAGGGTGACAATTAAGAATTCTCCTTTCCTTTACTGATCACTCACCAATTGAGTTACTTTGATATTTGTTGTTGTGCAACTTTAGCCTGAGGAATTATTGTTTCCCTGTGTAGCAGCTGCAGAAACAGATGCTGGACTTGGTTTGCTGGCATACATCCAAAACAGCTTAAATGCAAAACAAAAATTATTTCTGGCCTATTGCCAGGTGGTCCCACTTTTCAATCTGCTGGAGAGAATTTAATTTGTGATCACTTTTAAAAATATTTTGTGGACTTTGCAGTCATATTTCTTTCTAAATGCATGCTTGAATGGCAGATAAATTTCATTTTGGCAGCATTCTATGGTTGAATCACCTTCTCAGTATTGTTGGGACTCTCTTCAAGCAAGAATAAAAGGTATTTTGTGTGGGTGTCCAGTGAACCTGACTGACACACAAGATAAACACAGCAGGATGTTCCAGGCCACTTTGGACCAAAAAAGGAGAAACTTCCACCTTTGAGAAAGGCTCACACTTACAAGTTCAAAATAACATGGAGTTTTCGAGACCCTGGACACAAAAGTTATGCCTGGAAAAATATTAAGACACAACAAGGAAAAAAATTATTTGTTTTTTTTAATCAAGATTATAAATTTAAAAAACTTTAGAGTGAATGAACTGATGAAATGCAAAATTATGGCTGGTCAGTAGCTTATCATGCTAACACAGAAAGAGAGCAACAACATATCCCCTGAAATTTTCTCAGGACCATATCTTCAATGTCTCCAAAGGACCTTATTGTACAAGCCCTTTGACAGCATTCTTGATGGACAATTAAATTGACCACATCAAAAAACAATATGATAAACAAATAAGTGGATGAAATAAAATCCTCACTAAAAAAAAACAAAATTGAGGTTTCATTAGACACTTTTGTTTGAATTAGGTGTCATGTTTTATCAGTTGCTGTCTACAGTTATTCAAATGTCTTTCCAATGTCATAATTCCAGAAACCTGTATTTCTGTACATCTCTGCTTAGGCACTCCAGGATGAACCTTATATCTGGATAAAAACGTTGAGAGTTAAATTTATTTGCAAAAATTTGCCAAGATTTATTAAATAGAGAGTTAAATTAAAAAATCTTTCCATTTACTTTCCAACTCCTTCTTCAGATGGTCCCATGGCCATTCCTTCATGTCATCTAGGTAATTTTTTATGTCCAATGTCCATGTGCAGGGCTTAATAATGCACAGTGACTATCAGATGAATTACCGAATTACCAAGGGCCTAAAGTTTTGATGAACGCTCTCACACTTTCAATAGGGCTGAATGCTTTCTAAAGTAAGGCCACTACAGCTTTCTTGACAGTTTATGACATTCTCTGCCCTAGGTTTCAGAGAGGAGACAGGGACAGAGGTATTTTTTTTAAATTAAATTGCACTGGCGCAGATCCATGTGAATGCACTGATAACAAAACTGCCTATTCCAATACAAAGCACATTGACTTTTCTTGGGGGTTCATAGCCTGCCAGCAGCTCATCACTCTTTATTGGGGGTTGGGTTGAGACAGTGTGCTGGCAATGACATAGAGGTGGGGCTCCTGACCTAAAATCCAGAAAGTTTGTGCAAAATATGGTGACAGAATGTCCTTCTGCCTCATTAGAACTTATTCAATGTAGGAGTCTTAACTGTACTTACACATCACAGAGAGATAGGCTGTATTTTTAGTACTTTGTTGAAAATGGGCCATACAATATGTTAATAGTTTGCTTTCAGGTTGAAAGGTGTTTAAAAATCTAATTTCTGATTTCTGAAATGATATTAAAATTGGAGTTAACTGTTGTGGAACTTAAAGAACTGCAGAGACATACAGGACTAAAATAAAGTATATGACTGAATATACACAATGGACCCAGCAGAATATTTTTGTGTTCCCTCAATAATGGGAAATTCAGCCCTGCTGCACATTTCAATGTCATTCTTCTGTTCTAATCTGTCTTCCAAAGACAGATGGCATTTGCAGCTTGTAAACCTTTTTCTCCTAAAATTGATAAATCATCTGCATAGGAAAGTTTCTCTATTTCTGCCACATTCAGAAAGAAAAAACAATGTGAAAACATTCTTCCTACCCTACCACAAGAGACCATTTGTCCTTCAAATTGCCTCCAAGGAATAGTCATAAGGAAATGCAAGTGCTTAAGATGTCTTAAGTGGTACTATACATTGCTAAATACTTCCCTTGCCAATTGTATTCATTAGAGAAGCTCTCAATCTTATTGAAATAAGGAGAGCTCTTTACACTTAAGATTTTTGTGTCTCCTGTTTTTGTTTCCTCTGGGATTGGTGCTCTTCCAATTTATGGCCAGCTAGAACATTCTTGACTGTCTGCCATTTCTACTGCCTTTGTAATGACTTAAATGATGTCCCATCATTTTTTCTAAGAGTTAACCTTCATTTGTTATAGGGACATGACTGTTTAGATTTCTAGAATATGCACTGTCTTCTTTATCCTCTCTTTTTACTGCAGGGATAACAACATCAGCAGTTTCACATCCAATAGATAAGCCTTTCATTAGCATTTCTTCCTTGGAGCACCAGTAAAGGGGTAACAGGTGATGTAAGACTCACAGAATTACATTGATTTTTTGTTTGGGATACAGTTAATTTTTTTCGTAGTAGCTAGTACAGAAATACAGATCCATAGTTTTGGATTTGTGACACAATAGCAGAGCTGATAACACAGCAGTGTTTTAGCTATTGCTAAGCAGTCACAGCCTTTTCATCTTCCCTGACCATGCCACCAGTGAGGAGGCTGGGGATGCACAAGAATCTGGGAGGGGACATAGCTGGACAGAAGACCCAAACTGATCAAGGGGATGTTCCGTACTATATGGGGTTGTGCTCAGCATGTAAAGCTGGGGGAAGGAGGGAACATTCCAAGTTCCACCCTTTGTCTTCCCAAATAGCCATTGCATGTGATGGAGCCCTGGTCTCCAGGAAATGGCTGAATACCTGCCTGCCCATCAGAAACAGTGAATGAATTACTTATTCTGCTTTCCTTGAACACACATCTTTTGCTTTACATATTAATTTGTCTTTGTCTCAACCCATGTGTTTTTCCTGCTTTGCCTTTCCTATTGCATTCCTCGTCCCATACTGGAGGATCGACCAAGTGACTGTGTGGGACTTAGCTGACTACCAGAGTTAAATCACAACACACATAAATCAAAAATGTTTTTGCAGACACCCTGAGGAGACAAAAGCTTGAGTCCCAAGCTGCATGGAATACACTTCAGGTACAGACCACACTGAGGGAAACTTCAGGGACAATGACAAGGAAGGCAGGGGACATGCCTTCTGGCAGCAGGAGGAGGACTCATTTTCCATCTGCATATTTGCAGTTTCAAGAAATATATATTACTTTAGGAAAGGTGAGAAAGAAGAACACATAGAATGGAAACTCCTGTGTCTATGAGATTGAAGCAAGTATCTGCAAGGTATATGGTGACAAAGTGATAGTGACTGGAGACTATGTTCTTAAGGGATGTGTCCAGCCCACATCTTAAGGGATGTTGCCAGCCCAACTTGATGTCCTAGGAGTTTTGCTGCATGGTCAGAGCTCATACAATGGGTGATGATGAGAGATTGCTAAGGCATTTCCAGTCCTCCAACTATTAGTTCTTACAACTCACAACATGTCCTTGCAACAAAGGTCAGCAGCATCCTGGGATGTGTTAGCGAGATTATTGTCAGCAGGTCAAGGAAAATGATTCTTTGTCCAGTGCTGGAGTAAAACATTCAGTGCTGTGCTTCCTACTACAAACAAGGCATGGGTACACTGAAATGAGTCCCGCAGAGACCACCTGGATGGTAAGAGGGCATATAAGGATGTTCTAAGATAGGCCTGTTCATAGAGGTCTGGATTGTAGCTCTTTCTTCCAGCAGGCTGGAGAAGAAAAAGGTGATGGGAGATTGCTGTCTACAGCTACGTAATGTGAGGTTGTAAAAATAATAAAGCAGGACTCCTCTCAAGGATTCAATAATAGGACAGAAGCCAAAACACAAAAATCTGACTACATATAAGAAAATACTTTTTGTCATCAAGCCTATAATCTACCGAGAGAAGCAGCTTGGCTTCAAGCTGGACGAGATCCTGAAGACCTTTGACTTACTGGACCACATCTCTGGTGGGCATTAGAATCTATATCATCAAGATGCTTCTTCCAATCCAAATTATTTGTGATTCTGTGATTCCACATCCTTCTTTCTAACTTATATAAAACTCAGGGCTGTTCTTCCCTAAATATAACTTATATTGGTGTATGTCTCTGTGAGAGTCTGGGTGGCAGGTCCATTAACCATAGTTGAATTACAATTAGGATTTTAGGTCCTTACTTCCCCCAACAAAATTTCCACAGTCTTGTAGGAGGTATTGTGTGGCTTCAATACAGAAATGAAAATTTATTCTTCAGATGTGTTATAGATAAGAATGGATGAGCAGAGAGAATAAATCCTGTGTTTAAATTTAAACAGCCTAATCTGATTATTCATCAAGTTTAAGTATTTTTGTCTGCAGGTTTTGCTAAATCCTAGTTGAAGGTAATAGTGACTGCCTCCTATTTCACTTAAATGCACCAGAAACTTAAAACATGTATATAATTACTTCTTTCTAACCTTATTTGGAGGATTGTCCCCTAATATTGTGGGTTTTGTGTTTGCTAGTAAGAGACAACTCAGATTAGGAATCTTATAAAAAAGCAGATGTTACTCACAGGGCTACTCAAGTTGGCAAAAAAGCTAAAATTAATGTACATAAATGAATATTTAATTTGAATTTTCTCCTTTACATGCCTGGCTAAATTCTACTAATTATACTAAATGTTAGTATAATTTTACTAATTATACTAAATTCTCCTAATTAGCACATGAACTAAACTGTGCTACCCTCATATAGCTACACATTAAAATAGAAATTTATTTTTTTTAATTTCTCTTTTTTTAGATGTTGACCTTATTATATTATAAACAATATTATCTATAAAAGTATATACATAAATATACAATACATATTATGGAAGCTTTTACCAAGTGTTTTTTGGTTTATTTAACGTTAACACCCTTGGTGACTTGCAGATGAATTAATATATAAAATAAGATTAGCTTCTTTGGTCCAAAATTTCTCAAGAAATAGCATAGGAAGCTCTTATGGAACAGTTTTCCTAAAGGTAAAATTGATTTAAGTGTTATTTATAGAATAGTGTATCTCTATGTCATTTTTAATATCAACCAGAGATCATACAGTCCAGATCCTAACCTGCTTTCTCCTAAATAAATATGCCCCAGGATACTACTAATGCATAAATATAAAGTGAGCTTCACCATCATGATGGTCCTTTATCTTGGAAAAGTGCTTGTGTTTGTAATGATTGCAAATTGTTCCCTAAAAAGAGATATTTTCATGAAACCTGCTCTCAATTCTCTTTAGTCATAGAAAATGTTGGACTCATAGCTGTTTCATCTGGTGTTATTTTGCATATCATTTGGCATGTTTCTGTTCTAATAAAGTCCAGGTTTGGAGATAGAAGGACTGCTGCAGTTTTGATCTGATATAAATAAGAATTAAAACCATACAAACCTGTTGTTTTCTTCTAGTTAGCTCAGTAAAAGTAATACATCTCCACAATGTCTCTTACTGAATTTAGGTGTACTCTTGAATTTGGTATCACCCCTAGAAAACAAACACTTTTTCAAGAACTGCCTAAAGTTGTAATATTTTCAAGGCTTAACTTGGAAATTGTAGTAGAGGAAGAAAGGACATTAGATGTCAGAGATTAGTCCTCATAGAAATGTGTTGAGTCATTCACTGGATCAAGGTCTCATCAGCATTCTTCTTCAGTTTTACCAGATGAGTCTGGCAGGGTCAATGAGAGTCATTGCAAGCTGTGATGTCTTCATTTGTATGACTGAACATAAATGTTCACAAGGGGGCCAGTTTTCAGTTTTGAAGTTACGTTCCTGAAGATCCTGTCTGCTCAGCTGGTAGAGTCTGGTGAGAGATCCAGCTCTTGGCCATACAGATGAGATGGGCTCCACAATCTAAGCTAACCAAAATACTATCACAATGATCTTAAACTGTGTGGTATACATTAAATTCACTTCTAGGCACAGGAGGCTCAATTTAGTAGGCAACAGATAGGTCATCAGAATAGCTGAAGGTGCCCTGGGATATCCTACCTGTTCTACAGATGCTGTTGAAGAATGAACAAGTCAATATAAGAAGATAATAAAAAAAGTTTCTATAAATACATAAGCAATTAAAAGGAGGGCTAAGGAAAATCTTCATCCCTTATTGGATACAGTCAAAACATAGTGACAAAGGACAAGGAAAAGGCTGAGGTACCTAATGCCTTCTTTTCCTCAGTCTTTGATAGTATAGTTCCAGATGCCCAGTCATCTGAACTGGAAGACAGGAACAGGGAAGAGAACAGTCTCCATAAAACAAGAGAAAATACTCAGCAACGTTTTACAGCACTTACACAAGACTATGGAGTTGGATGGGATCCACTCAAGGATATTTGAGGAGCTGGCAAAAATGCTCACCAAATAAACCTCCATCATGTGCCAGCAGTCCTGGCTAATCAGGTAGGCCCCAGCTGACTGGAATTCAGCAAATATGATGCCTATTGCCAAGAAGAGCCAGAAGCAGGATCTAAGGAACTAAAGACCTGTCTGTCTGACCTTGGTGCCAGGTCATGAGTGCCATCATGTGGCAGGTACAGAACTACAGGGGATCAGGCCCAGCTAGCATGGATTTATGAAAAGCAGGGCCTGATTTACCAACTTGATACTCTTTTGTGACAAGATGACCTGTTTTGTGAATGAGGGAAAGGCTGTGTAATTCTGCCTGGAATTTAATAAAGCCCTGGAAACTTGTTTTCCACAGAATTCTGCAAGAACTGGTTGCTCATGGCTTGGATGGGTGCAGTGGGCTGGATGACTGGGCCCAGAGAGTGTTGGTGAGGAAAAATCAGGCTAGCAATCTCATAGGCACTCTGAACCAGCCCCTGCTGGACATGGGGAAAACCACCTTCTGCTTCCAGATATTGGTAAGTGCAGCCTGGGGTGTTTTTACCTCAGTCAACACACAATTATTTGGCAGTGCTGCCCTCCAGGTTCTCTGGCAAGCTCCAGCTGAAGAACAGTTTTCATAGAGCCCTCCTTACTGAGATGATGTCTGGGGTGGAGCAAGGTGTCCCGGGCACCTTCCTGAACATCGAGTAATCTGAGACCAGTGTTACCTGCAGCAGTTACAAATGCTAATTTGTGGATCTAACCTTGAACTCCATACCCTCTAGAGGCACTGGTCTAGTAAGAACACAGGCAATTTTACGTCACTAGGAAGTCTGTACTTGTGAAAGCAAAACCAAAATGTCAGCTGTGACTATGGACTGAAGCGTCATCAATGACCCTAACCTTATTCTAGAGAAACAAAGAATCCTTAGATACAAACTTGTGTTTTGGTTTGGTTGGTCTGGGACTTTTCATGTGCAGTTTTTTATGCATTTGATAGTTACTGAAGTGTATATAACCACAAAAAATAACAACAGACAGGTTTAGCTGTTCATTTTGAGAATTTGCATTGTTTTTAAACTTGTGGTTAATTCTAAAAAAGAATTAATATTTCCTATTAGCTTATGAGGAAAGATTTTCAGAAACAAGTAGTGGTTGGGGTTTTGGCGTTCTTTTTTTAGACCAAGTATAGCTGGGTAAAATGATGACAAGCTTTTGGGCATGCAAGCCCATCATCAGGTTTAAAATAGAAGCAGCAGCCTTAAGACTAAATATGGGGTAAGAGAAACTGCTTTGTGTTTAACTTCATTATGTTAATCATGTGGACAAATTGAAGAAAAGGCATCTAGCGCTGGTGGAGCTGAGGGAGATCCCAGCTCCTAACAGAAAGAGAAAGGCAGTTAATTATTACTTTTGGTATAGTGAAGAGTAGGATGAAGGCAAGGCAAAATGAATATGCTATCAAACTGGTATCTCAATTGAGCCTGCAATTTTTAGTAATGAGTACATCTATAATTCAGTTCACAGGATTGTCTTTTGAGATTACTATGTATGCCACGTTTGAATCAGAATTTGATGGGCAGAGGGTGAGGCCTCCTAGCTGCAATTTTGTGAAATTCCTCTTTACTGTTTGATTTTTTCAACTTCAGCATCAGAGATTCCATTAAGACATGTGACGTGTGGAATTATGTGAGAAATAAGGCTTTGTATGTATGGAATCTGTGGGTTTTGTTCTGCTTCTGTTGTGGCTGAGTTGAAGGAGTAGGCAGTGAAAAAGGGTGGGAGAGAACTTTCTGAGAAAGAATCAGAAATTAAAAACTCCAGGAGATGGATAAGATTTCCTTAGGTGATACTGGGTCATGCAGATCAGCCAGATTACTTCAAGAAGCTGTATTTCTTGTGGCTACTTCTAGGATTTCAGGATATGGTTTAAATGAGTGTACGAACGTGTGGCTGAATTGTTATACAGTCTAAACATAGAATAAACCTTGACTGAAATCCAGACTTCAGACTAGCATTTAAGGTCCTTGAAAAGTGCAAGTGAAGTTTTATAAACCTCAAAACATATATCACTATGCTGCATCTCTGTCATTTTTCCAATCCCTCCTCTTCATCACATCACATATAAAATGCTTCAGAAGCTGCTATGATATCTTACCTTTAAAAGTTGATGGATACCTTCATTTTCCAAACAGGCAAGTTAATATGTTTAGGGGTTTGGTGGTTTTTGTTTGTTTTGGGGGTTTTGTTTGTTTGTTTCTTGTTTGGTTTTGGGGGGGGGGTTCATTTTTTATTGTGTTTATTGTTTCTTTTGTGTTGGGTTGGGTTTTTTGTTTTGGTTTGTTCTGGTTTTTTTTCCCTGACTTTGAGGCTTAATGGAGGCTCACAAATATATTTTTCCACCAGCAGCAAGATACCAAAATCCCTTGTCAGTCCTTCAGGCTGCTTTATTATTGTGATGACTATGCTGGTGGTTGTCTTCACATGCCAATGCACACATCAGTATTATATTATTTTTATCTCTCTACCCTCTCTCTTTATCTCTGTACCCTCTCTTTTTCTTGTTATCACACACTTCAACCTTAAGTTTTAAATATACTTAGGAACTAGTCTTGTTGTTTTGTGTTTTTTTTTAATCTTATACATTCACTCCTGGTCACATATGCCAACATAGATTTTGATTCTCATGGTTAAACATAGTGAGAAAAAATCAAATTGATGCTATTAATGGAAGTTGCTGAGACATAAATCTTAAGTGAGCTTCTTCTGATTTCTTTAAGTTTTTTGCCACTGCAAGTATCATTGAGGACTTACCAAGAAAGTTAGAAATACATGTCATGGTAAATCTGAAAAATATTAGAAGCAATATTAAAACTGTCATATCACTGCTCCTGCAGATTTAAACTTCCTGTAGTATATGGTTACTTGTGTCTAATGACCAAATGCATGACAGCCCTAAAAGATTCTCAGCCATAAAGGAAACTGTTTGACTTGGAGACAAGATGAAGAGAAAGAGAAAATCATGAACCTTTAGGAAAGTAACAGCACTTCTTTTGTAACACTTTCTCTCCAAAAAATAAAATATTAAAGCAAACACATAGTAAGTACCTGACTGCTTCATGATACTTCAGCTTGTGATTGTTTTAAAGTTCTATTAGTTAATTCTAATGTTTGATGTGTAAATATGTGAATAAAGATTTCACACGTCAGTCATCAGTATGTTGTTTGAAAACATTGCTAGATTATCTTATTGACTTGAAATCTAAGTTAGATGCTTACCCTTGCTACTGGTTTGATACATAACAGGTTAAAGTTGATTTTTCAAAATGAATTGGCAGATTTTGAGAGGCAGTGCAGTAGAAATTTTAATCTTTTAAAATGCCAAATATCATTTACTGCCCACTTGAAATCACCATGGCATCTAAAGGCTAGTGAATCATGATGAACCAATGAATACTGGATAATTATTTAATATTAGCTGTGGAATTATGCTGAGGGTGTAAATAATACCTTCGTTAACTTCCTCTGAAAAAAAAACAAGAAAAAAAACAACTCTCTTTGTCAGCATCTCAGACATAGCTGTTCATTGGTAAGATAGGAAAAATGCACAAAATGTTTCCAGTTTTCTTTAAGTCCCAGCTACTCTTACAAATAAGCAGCATATATTTTTTATTTACTGGAATAGTGACAATTAGTCTTATGACATAAAACTATTTTACACTGTTGATTTTGTATTGTACAGCTTAAAAATAACAGTATTCACCTGTTTCAAAAGTGCCAGACCCCACCAGGAACATTTGATGTAGCTTTTTTATTCTCAGTTGTGATTTTTGAAAGGGTGAAATTTATCTCGGAAACATGCTAAGTAGTTCTAAGTAGTACAGGTACCTGCAAATTGGAAAGCATGCCAAATAATAAGCAGAGTTTACAGTATTTTTACCCCTAACACTTCAGTAGGTAAATTCCATGGGAAGATGGCAAGTACCTGCTGATGCTTTCCTGTAACAGGAATTGGCATCACAATACCAGTAACTGATTCCATCATTACATGCAGTCATGTAAGGATGCACCTGTAGCCACAAAAATCACCCCAAAAATCACCACAAAAATCACTCTTTTGCTCCTGCAAGTAGGTTTGACATCTGGAGTATGCTAAGAAAAAGAGATTTACTTTATCATTTACGTAGACTGCAGTTTGCAATGATCAAGCCCAAGGCTGTCCAGCACAGAGTCCCAAGAAGCTCCAGTCACATAACTTGCAAATCTCATCCTCTGGTCCTTTTTCTTAACCATTCCATTTATCTCCATTGTACGTCCCTTCCTCCTTTCAAGTCTCATCCAAATGCATAACCTGTCCTTAATTCTGTTTTCCCCATTGATCTCAATTTTACTGTATTTGCAGCCAGCCTTGCTAGTTCTGATACCACAACCTAGATCATCTGTGAATTTTATGATGCCACCACTGGATGTAAGAGGGCATCTTAGTCCCCCCAGAAGAACTTATGTGTTGCTAGTTAACCAGTCAGATAACTCAAACAGGACAAGCTGTCTTAAAATGAGTTATTTTTGCAGCATAGGGTTAACATTAGTCTAGTATCTCTCAACTTTCAATAAACATCTTACTGTTGAAGTGAGATCTGGAAAGATAAGCTGGATTTCTGACTAACACTCATTCACTTTACAACTATAAAACCCACAGTGAAAAAGTAAAAATCTTCCAAATGTTTTCCTGGAATTGTGTGGAGTTTCTCCTGTGAATAGAGACACTTATTTCTCAGTTACTTCTCAGAGGTTAAGTGAAGGAATCGATGTACATTATCATCATTTTGTGATAAGTTACATTCAATTCCTAATTGAGACTATTTCTTTGCTAGCCTTAACATAGGTGCCTTGATATCATGCACAGTTTTATGTTATGCTGTAATCTACTAGTAGCTCTTTTAGTTCTATACTATATAGTGAGCAATTTTGATTAAGATATTTTGTCTGTTTAATATTTAACTTGTTTTTTAAATGCATCTGATTTACCATCATTAAAACTTGTGGGCCAAAGTAATTCTTAAATTTTCGCTGTTGCCAAAATCTGAGGCTAACACAGGATTTAGCCATATTTAAACCCCTTTCAGTGAAAGAGTTTAAATACATAAAGGAGTCCTTTGTGACCTTCAAACAGGACTTCTTTAATAAACTTTGTCTGAAGCTTCCACACTCCCAGAGACAATGCAGCTACCAAGGCAATGCTGGCCTTGCAGGACTCTGCTCTCCAAATGATCCTAGTGTTTTCTTTCTGCTGCCTGTGTTGTTTGGAAGTTTATTGTTTCTTCTCCCTTAGCCACCTGTGCAGTCTTGCAACTCCTTATGCTCTCATTTTTCATGTCCATGAAATTCCCATGTAATGACTTTTTTTCCCTGCAGTTTCTAATAAATTCATGATAAGTGGCAGGAGATTCATAGTGTTTACAGTGAAGGGAGAAAAAGAGATTAGTTAGAAAAATTAGATTTGAAAAACCCATTCACCTCATTCACTCATAACAGTGAAATCTGATTGTCCTTATGTGAGCTTTAAAATTGTTTTCATATTTTGAGATGACTAAAATAAAAATAAAACCAAATTCATAAAGTGTTGCAGTCACATTTTTCATGTGAAAAGGGGCTATTTACTTGACCCTTAGTGTGGGGACATTTACTCAACCCTTGTCATTTAATTTTTCTGTCAGCACCCCAAGAAAGTCAAGACCATTATGCCTGACAGCCTGTCAGCACCATGTTAAGGGGACCTTCACTGAACAGTCCTGCTGGATTGGAGGACAGTTTGACTGACTTAGGGAAACAAACCCTGATGGAGACCCATTAGTGGGTCTTCCACTGTATTTGAGTATATTATTCACTGCCAGTGCCTGTGAAGGACTCACATTGAAAGTTTACAGAATAACAATCTTTATTAATATAAAAATTGTAGCAGGTTAAGTTTTGAGGATTGTTTGTGATAGTATCTGATTGCAAAAACATATTCAAAGTAATACACAGACAAGTTCCAATTCCCAAAAAAGGCATTCAGCATGCATAGAGTGTGGTTCTTACCCAGTAGGTGTCACCATGGAGGAGAAGACAGGTTCAGTGCATTGGCTGATCCCAGCAGTTATGATGGAATACCCCATAAATTTCCCTCTATTCTTTACTTAATTTTATATTATTTCTTTATGTTTAGATGGAACTGGAATGACTCAAGTCATGCATAGGTTTGTAAGGGATTGATATAAAATCCTCTCACTTTGTTTTTAAAGACACAGTTTAAAAAAAAATAGAGAGCACATGTCCAATGAAGGGTGATTGTACCTTGGAGACAGGAACCTTTGGGATGCAGGTGTGCATTAATATTACAATTACATTACAGTGAACCAATCTGACCTAAGGAGAGTGATTTTGTCACCGTTGCTGTCTCTGCAGCAGACATCACCTGTCTCCCTTGGCTTCCAGGTGGTGTGCAGTTCCTCAGTTGCAAAGTACTGTGGAGATCCCCTCCCTGCAAGGATTTCAGCAGAGCCTGGCTGAGGTGTCTCCACTCTGCTCTACCTTCTGTTCCACCCATCTTAGCAGGAGCTGTGGTGCAGGTTGTGGGTGTGGGCAGTCATGGCATAATGAGTTTCCAGCATTCCGCCCAGTGAACAGCAAACGTGATTTACCTTATAATTTATATATTGGTAAAACCTCTGCTAGGATGTGAATATAACTTTTCAGTCTTCTCTAATTTCAGACCCCAGCCATCTTTCCACACACACTGTTGTGACACTTCATGTTACTTACAGTGTTGAACTCCTTCCATCTTCTCTCATCCCCATGGCTCTCTTCATTCCACAAAAGCATTGAGCTATTTTTCCAAAGCCTAATCAAACTCGTTATAAGTATGATGCTACTGGTACGTTCTGTGCTAAATTTTGTTTGCATAAAGAAATTATCTGTTACAGCAGATTAATGACAGAATAGTATTTTTTATTCTATTATTATTTAATATTTCAGTGTGATGTGGCCTTTTTTCTATAATCCTGAAGTTAGATGAGTTATTATGCTTTTATTATTATTTGTGTGACCTTATTGCAAGCTGTGTGATACCACAGGTTGATCATGAGAAACAACATTATCATCTATAGAAAAAATAAATACAAAATATACTTAGGATAAAATAAATTACTTTGAAAGTTCTTATTGGATAATAAACCACTTAACTAACACATTTTTCAGTACATAAGAGTGGTGAGAAACGTTCTTGGAAAGGTCCTTATAACTGTGTTTCATTATTCTGCTAAGGTTTTCTACAAGTTTAAGTCCTAACAAGAATAGATATTCATGAAATGTTCAAGACTGTTGCTAAGAAGAGATTTATTAATCAGAATGAATAAAATTAAAAGAATTTGACACTATGTTAAAAAACTCCTGGATTTCTGGAAGAGATAACCTAAATCTATAATGCAGAAAACCCACTGCCAAAAGGTAATGGAGCAAAAAGTAAGTTCATATCCTACATAATGTTCTGAAGGTTTACTCTTAGTTTGGTTTGTCTTTGGTTTGTTCCTCTCCACCCAAGAGGAAATGAAGTCACTAGAGAAATATCCACTTCTAAAACTGACAATTATATATAGAGTAATTTCTATTTTGTATTAACAATTTAAAAAGAGAGTGAGTTGACAATTACTTTGCTGATCACCAAACCTATCATTTTCTGTTTGTTATTTTTGAAAACAATAAAAGCTGATTAAAGAAATAATAGTGCTATAAGCATACTTGGAAGCAGCAATTGCTGGAGTGTGATGAGTAACAATTGATAAAGAAACAGAAGCAGGAGGACAAATAGCAGTTGATGTGAATTTTTCTGTTTTAAGAAAATCTGTAGGATGTGAATTTGGGTAGAAATTCAGAGTGGCAGCTGGCTGATGTTGAGATCCATCCACAGGTTATGCTATTCAGTGGCATTTTGGTCATAGAATGAAGGTGGAGATTGCCGTTGTCTCAAGGTTTGGGTTTATGTGTGCCACTCACATAAGGAGCTGCTGAAAGCATTTACACTGCTTTGCATTATCTGTGAGATAATGGCCATGTCAGGTCAGAATATGCCATCTGGGTGATGCAGGTTAGCATCAGCAGAACAGAGACAAAATTATTTCCATCAAAACATTTAGAAAAGGAAAAAGGAGACCAAATACATTATGACTTGAAAGTTAGTATCTAGAAGATGGAAACATATGTCCAAAAAGACTGAATATTTTTCTGCTGCTATCATCAAAAATTGATAACTAGGAGCTAGCAAACACAGTAACCTCAACAGATGGTCCTGTTACACAAATTAAATTTGTATTTGCTGTAGAAGCTAAACAACTTGTAGACATAAAAAGTAACAGAGTATCATAAAGAATGAAAGAAATTCCTATGCCTAACCTGAGTCACAGCTTTCAATCTGTTTTTTAGACTTGTTTTCTTAGCAGTTGTTTGTTTTATAGGGGGTGAAGGTGGTTGAGATGTGTCTGTTAATTTTATTTTTAAATATTGTCATGTTTGATAGATCAACCTCAAGAAGCTTCTTGCCCTCATGCATAAATTAATATAGAACTTAAGAGAGATGCAGCAAAGAATTCATAATTATGAGATCATATAAAACTTTCTGTAGCCTCACCTGCTTGGAAATACAAGTTTGATGAAATAATTAATTTGTTTAAGTAATAAGGAAGATACCTATCAAAGTCAATTAAAACACTCTAAGGTGTTGTTGTCTGTGACGGTGTTTACAGGGGTCTTACATTGAAGGAAGTGACGAGGATTTGACTCTGTGTTTCAGAAGGCTTGATTTATTATTTTATGATATATATTACATTAAAACTATGCTAAAAGAATAGAAGAAATGTTTCATCTCAGAAGGCTAGCTAAGCTAGGAATAGAATGGAATGAATAACAAAGGTTTGTGGCTCAGACAGAGAGTCTGAGCCAGCTGGGCTGTTATTGTTCATTAATTCCAAACATCCACATGAGACCAATCACAGATCCACCTGTTGCATTCTACAACAACAGATAATTATTGTTTACATTTTGTCCCTGAGGCCTTTCAGCTTCTCAGGAGGAAAAAATCCTAAGGAAAGGATTTTCATAAAAAGATGTCTGCGACTGTTGTCAGCTATTTTTTATTTTAGATTTCAACTATTTTCTGTCCGTTTTCCTGCTGCTACTGTAGAAAGTACTGGCATAAGACATATCCTATTTTATTTGTCTTTTTGATGCTTTAACAAAGTGTTTATTTTTGGCATTACAGCAGATTTCAATTGGTGAAATAAACCAGACTTTTGCACTGTCATTAAAGATCCTTCTGCATATCAAATGGAATGTCTTCAAGGCTGACAGGGAAACCATTTCTCAGATTCCCCAAGGAACTTTTTACCTCTTCTCTGATAAAAATATTCCAAATATACAGAATAGCCTAAGGCCAGAATTTAGAACAAAAACCTCCCTGTAGAGCTATGTTTTTTGGTGTCTTGCCAAAATTTGAATTCTATACATCTAGCTGTCCCAAACCAAACAGCTTCCTTAACAAAAAACAAAGTGAAGCACATCAAGATGACTTAATATTATATTAACATTAGCTGTTTCTAATTTTGATTGCTTCAAAGGAAACTGAAAGAAACAGTACTAGCATGAGTTAGGACAGAGTTGAGCAGTAGGAGCTAAAAATTTATATAGGAATGTATAGAGAAGTTTGCTTCTAAAAAGCATTGTTTAGGATTTACAGATCCTGTTTTGGGTTATGGGAACAGTGCATGTTCAAGCTCTTTAAAAACCAGTCCAATTCTCTTAGGAATCTGAATTCAAACTGTTAATGTCTAGAGCCGTGGAAGACCATAAGTTCTGGTTACAGTGACTTCACTAGGCCCCAGAAATATATCTTTATATTAGAACCATAATAGTCCAAAAATAAGCAAGATTTACAGACAGAAAATAGGCTGAAAATTAGGAAATCACGTTAAAAATAAAAACAAAACCATGGAACCTGTGTTATTATGAAGTTTTGTAGGAGACATTTCTCAATCTCATTAATCCCATTTAATATTTTTTATAGGGTTGTTCACAAATTCATAACATTTTAAGGGTATGTGATCTAAAAAAAAAAGAAAAAAGAAAAAAAAGAAAAAATAATTTGCAAATTTTTTCAATGAGTGTTCTAAACGTAATTAAACTATCAGAAGTCCTAGTCACTTGTACAATATGTCACAAAGTAAGTTACTTGGAAACTTGGCAATGGGTATTTCAGATTTCACATTTACAATATTGACATAACCAATACAGTAAATACTATTCAGACGCAGAATCATCTCAGAAAATCTCTGCCCTCACTCAAGAGTAGTTTTTGATATCTTTATGGGAAAGAGGCAGAAAAATTAACTCTCTTTGTACTACATGATTCATAGACAGAAATTTCTTTAAATAATTTACTTTGCAATGAGTTATTGCTTTCTCACAGTCTGAAAACAGATGATTAAACAAGATTTGACACAGACCTAATTCAGGTATTACTGTGTCAGATGATATTAATTCTTTGCATACTTGCAACAGAAAAAATGAGCGGTAAATAAGCTAGTGTCCTCAGGCAGAGAAACAGTTTAAGGCAGCTTTATTTGCCTTAAAAATATCTGAGTGTGCTGGCTCTGTGCTAGTTTGTAGACTGGGAAGCACAGACAGTTTTTCATGTGCATAATACTTGGTAAATTCATACTGATATATTTTCAAATAAAAACTCTTCAACTAAAGCTGTTGAATAAAGATGAAAACAGTTTATGGATTTATTACTGTGTAATTAACTGAAAATCGGTGACCTATATCATCAAGCTCAATATCAACAATATGAGAGGTAAACCATGACATTATAAATGCTTAAAAACAAGAAGTTAAGGTGGTAGCATCAGGGAATTTGTGCCACTGTGAAACTAAAGTTGAGCTACACCAAAACATATGACAGGGGTCTTGAACGTATAATTGATACTGAAAGAGAGACAATAAGGAATTAATATTAGATAAAGTTTCTTCCAGTGAGAAAGGTTATGAGCTTGGCTTGCCCAAAAATTTTGATATATATTCAGTTGTCTAGGTTGGCTAAATCTAAAATTATGTGAGACAATTGCTATGGTACACAATCAAGAACCAAGTGGTCCATATCTGTTGGTATTGTCAGTTCATGCAAAAAGAAAGCAGTAATGAGATTCATGTCAAAGATTAGCTTTGACATTGTTAGGCTTATTTGAAAACACACACACAGGTATCTTTACCTAGAAGTACTTAAAAAAACTTGGAAACAATGAGAAGTTTGGCTTCTTCCCAAACAAAAAGGATGTATGTAGGGGGTGGGAATTAGAATATTTTACCACCAACCTATCAACCTAAAGAAAACAGTCAGAGAGGAACATTTTCTGATGACTTTCTTGAAATAACAGCTAAGGCTAGTCATCTGTTGCTATAGATACAACTTAGGCACATAAAAGCAGGAAGCCTGGAGATACCTACCCACTTAAAGGTGCTTTGTTGAGGCTGTATTGGGTTACTAGAGCCTTCCTGACAGTCAGAATTCCAGATATGTGCCTCATTTGGTTTCAATGTTTCCTATCTTTTGTTTTTCTTATTCTCTTAGAAGACTTGTCTAATCCATTATTGTGACTTATACCCTTGAAAAGGATAGCAAGAATTCTTGCATTTACTATAAACGAGTTGTAAATAATTTTTGTGCCTTGCTCTCCTTTACCTTCTGATCTAAAAGGTGATTTTACCAAACCTAGGTGCCTTGGTGTACAGATACTGATATTTAAATATCAGTACTGATATTTACTGGTATTTAAATATCTACCTATTTAACTGTTCTGCAAGCTAATAAGCATTTCTGATGTTCCTCTCTGGCTAAGTTATTTTGAACACACATTTCTGCAAATATTTAGTAGAAAATGTACCTGCTTGAAAAAACTCATATCTTTATGTTCAACTACTTGTTTTCTTTACATTTAGTACTTGAGTTCTATTTATAATACAATGTGACTAAGATAGAAGATTGTCAGCCAGGATTTTAACAACTGGCTTGTTCACCCTGAGTTAGAGAGGCGCTACAGATTGCCATTGCAATGGGAGCTGCAATATTACAGTGGTTGTGCTAGAATTCTACAATCAGATTATAATCAGGGAAAAGTACTTCCTTGGGTAGCAGGAAATTTCTTATCTCTTGCCAGCCTGAAATAATGTAAGGATTAGAAAATTTCTTTCAAACTAGGCAGAGCCAGATTTTCATCCACCATCAGCCAGTTCTATTTCTATTCCAAGAATCTATTTCAACCTATTACAACCTATTTCCAAGGTAATAATGTCATCCCAGATCCATTGGGATGGAAATGAGCTCATCTATCAAGGCACTTAAACAGAAATTTCTAAATGCATTTGACAGCATCCAACTAGATATTTGACTGAATTTGCTAGACATCCAGTGCTGTCTGAAATGTCTTCGGAGATCCAAGAAATCCCCAGAAGGCTGGCAAATATGACAGTAATCCAAGTGGTAGTCTTGTTCATTTCTGGAATGCAAGTGGAAGCTTGGCAGATATTCTGGATAGCTCAAATGAAGCTGTAAATCCATGTTAGATAAAAACCACACGCGAATTTTTACCTTAGAATAAGGTGAACAGCATTCTCTGTTCTAACAGCCATGCTCTCTGCTCATCAGCTCATCTGAACCCGAGACATATTTGCTCTATTATACAAGCTTAAACACATATTTTTGCAAAGACATTATATTTAAATACCTATATTAGATGGGATTTTTAACACACTTGTCTCAATAGACATGCAATATTTACTGGCACATTTTGAAACTTCCTGTGTTAGTCCACACACAGAAAAGATATTTCAAATGTAGCTTACTAGTTAATAGTATCATAATGATTCCATTCTAACTACCTACATTTTTCTATTCCTTATTTGAAAATAAACTACAAGAGAAGAAAATTAAATAAGTTTTTCATGTTCATGTTGACACATAAAATTTTGTTTGCCGTAAAGTTTCAGTTTTATAAATGGTGCTTATTTTTCTTCTATTTGCTTTGTTTACTGCAGTAACATTAAATAATATCCTCTCAGCAGCAAGTAGTAATAGCTATGTAATCTTCCCTATTTTTGAGACCCCACACTGTCTAAAATATAATTTATTGTTTTCTTTCCCACATATAAAATTCTTACTAGAAAATATGGTACATTGATTTGTATGTTCAGTTACATAATTTTATAAACTAATACAAATATAAGATATTGCATTGAAAATATTTTCAATAAACTACATGTTTTTGTCTGTATCTTAGCAAGAAGTCATGGATATTGAAGTTGAAATTAAAATTTTTATTTTACTAAAAAAACCCAGATCATGTAATCTAGCATTCATTTTATGAAACGTTGTCCTTATCTTTTAATTTTATTTTTTTTTAATTTGAAACAATAAGACATAATGCAAATAAACTTGCTACTAGTGGAAAAAAAATTCTGTAGCATCTAATACATTTTAAGGACTTCTCAAGAAGTTAATTCATTGTAAAGGGCAGCATATTCATACCTTGAATCAGAGTTCTTCTGTAGTTATAACTGAAGGTTATCATAAAGAAATTGAAATTTTCCCATACAGGCACATTTAGTTTATTTTCCTATAATTTCATTTTAATGCTTTTTTTTTCTCTTTCCTCAGCACTGATAGAAGATAAGATGCAGACAACTGCTAGTCAGAGGCATAAATAAAAGTCAGGAGAGGCCGAAGATAACTTCCATAAGACTAACTTGATTTATTCCATACAGACATTTTTCCATATGTTTTATTCTATGTTTGCTCTTTTCTTGTACTTGCTTTCCATATGGCAATCCCTCCTCCCAAAACCTGTTCCACTCTTTCAGTAACATCTGAGGTTTTTGAAGAATAAATGAAAATGTGTGTCTACTGTTAAGATATTTGTGATTACAAGTTTGTGAGAACTGGAAGTGGTGATGAAACTGCCTATTTAACTGCATAAATAATAGTAAAAGAGATATTATAAGTTTACTCTCACTCAGGTTATGCAGCAAATTACAGTCTTCATTCAAAACATTCAAGTATATGGACAAGACCAAAATGTAGATTGAATAAAGAAAATTCATTTGTGGTAGCCAATGAACCACTCATAGATGGGGACAGATATAAAACATCCAGAAATGCATACTTGAATTTATCATTAAAGAATGGTTGTCTTCTATCAGGTTGTAAAATGGTAATCATGCTTTTTTTAAACATTAAGGCCTTTACTTACTGCTTCACTTTCTGAAGTTCCTATTAGATTACTACTAAAACTTCCTTGAATTGCATTCTCTGATTTTGAGTCAGCCAATGATTCAAAGAATGCAAATCTTTAGTGTGGCATCTTTATATGTCATATCAATAATCTCAGATATTTTACATCATCCCATATGCACCTACTATGTTTTTATGCACCTACTATGTTTTTGTCTTATTTTATGATTACAATGTTCATCTCATTTTTCCTTCTTCTGCATATAGGCCTTTTTTTCTAACCTATAATATATTTTTTTCATTTTAATTTGTCATTATTATTTACTTATTCCACCACATTTTTAGAGTGTTGTAGGCCAAAGTTGTGTTGTCAGACTTCTGCTATACCTTACAAGTTAGCATTTATTTCTTATGAGAGAAAATAAAAGTTTATACTGAGTATCACATTATAGCACCTTCTTTTATACTGTCCATTCTAGCCTTGAACACTGCTAGGAATGAGGCATCCACAACTTCTCTGGGCAACCCATTTTGAGGTGTACCTCACCACCTTCACCTTAAAGAATTTCTTTTTAATATCTGATCTAAACCTACCTTTTTTAAATTTAGAGCCATCACCCCTTGTCCTGTCACTACATGTCCTTGTGAAAAGCCCCTCTCCAGCTGTCTTTTAGACACTTTTTATGTACTGGAAGGTGTTATAAGGTCTCCCTGAAGGTCTCACTTCTCCAGGCTGAACAGCCCCATCTCTCTCAGCCTGTCTGCATAGCAGCAAACCCATCTAGTGGAGGATGCAGCAGGACCATCTATAAGGTCACTTCTAATCCAAAGCATCCTACAGTCCTCTGAATATTGGCCTTGGTAATAAGTATTCTGTTCTCTGCTTTCCCTCTTGGTCTGGCAGTGTTCTCAGGTGTCATATGTGTTGTTTCTACTCAAGTGCTTATTCTGTCTCTCAAGTCTTTTTTACTGATTTCCTGTCTTTTCATGCATCTCAAGTACCTCTTTCTTTAACCAATAGTTCACTGTTTCTCAGAATGGCAGTCACAGTTCAACCACTTCACTTCTAACCAAATAGAAACAGGTTTTAGAAAACATGCTTTAAGATATTAAAACCCCCATAAGATAGAGCAAAAAAATCAATTTTGAAGTTATTTAAGATGCCACTTTATGTTTTGGCCTACTTGGTTCATCTCCTGAATGAGAAAAGACAATTGATCAAATAGCCCAATTCCTCTTTTTTCTCTTTTTTTCTAGTGAAATACTATCTTTTGAAAATAATCTACTTTGTGAGCAACAAAAGTTGTCAACTGAGAGTGATCCCAACAAGTTATTTCCGCACTGGCAACAACTCTGATAGTAATGACTTCTTTATATTTACCAGTCACTGTGTGGCCAAAGCAACTTAAAGCTCTGAAAGACCTGGCAAAAAGGACAAAGTAAAAAAGACTGAGAAGCGATTAGAAAACAGTTAACTCAAAGCTAGTTGTTATACAAATGTGCTAACTTGGGACTGGAAAAATAATCTGGGATGTTTTTGAGGCTTAAAGGTAACAGCATTCATTCCACCCACAGAGTGTGTTTATATACCTATTATATTTGATTGAAATAAAAAGCCACTTGGAGATGAAAATCCATCCCACATATTTCAGACGGAATGAGTTACTTTGAAAGAACAAATCATGCTTATCTTTTCCATTTAGTACAAGGTAACTTAGACAAATGGCTTAGATTATGTCCTTACCTCTCAATGACTCAAGTTTAGGTAAGATGAATTCTGTATGACTTCTATGATGTGAGCAACATTCTGGAGAACACTGAAATATCTCAGGAAATTACTTTTTGCCATGAATATAAACAATTTTAAATCAAGAGCAGCAGGCACAAGGGTATATTTAATTTGTTATAAAATCTGACGATTCCCTTTCTCTGTCTGGCTTGAACAATATTTTTCCTTAAAGTTTCTATTTTTTAACAAATAGTTTATTTTAAAATTCATTATTTAATTAATTGCTTATATATATTTAATGTTGTAATGATTGGCCTCACATGAAATCCATTAAAATACTGCATTGGATTCCAAGACATATGGCATTAGAAATCATTTGTTGAACACTGTTTCCAGAACTTCTTATGGTGATATGTAACTTCCAGCATCTTAAGAAAAACAAAAGAACAAGCCTAATTGAGATGAATTGTGAACACAGAATAAACCAACACGCACACACACACACATATGCGGAAAGAAAACATTTTTTCTTCTGGTTTGTGAGCCTGTGGTGAACTAAATGTACTTTGGGAATGCAGCTGGAAACTATAGTATTACTCTTTCAAGTAGCAACGCTGTAACATGAAAATTATCTCTTAAAGCATACAAATGCAGCAGCTGTGACAAGGGAAGAGGCATTAAAACTAACAAGGAAAACAGGTTTAAAATATCTTGAGGTTTAATACTGTATGAATGGCCACAGCAATCACTTTCTTCTAGAAAGAAATAAACTAAAGTAATGAAGCAGCTGCACGTATTACAGCTATTGTTTATAGTATCAGAAAAGATACCTTTTCTTTATCTTTGGGATAAAATAGAGGTCTTTCTTATACCAGCTGACTACACCAAATTCTGGTTCTGACCTTTAATAAGTCATATCATGTATGTTGAGAAGAATCACTACCTGAGTGACTTGTTAATTAATTATTTTTTTTTTTTTCAGGTATAAAACATTATGTGACATATAGAATCAGTCACATTGTTCTTGTCCAATAATTGCAATATAGTCTTCCTGTTACAAAAAGAGTAATATTACTCAATTTCTAGCCCTCTTTAATTATTCAGACATTAATAATAAATTATGTTATACATTAATCTTGAGGTAATATGAAGGAAAAATTGACTGACTCTGATATATTAGAATACCATCAATATTTTAATTTTAAATAGAATTATGTTTCAAATGGCGTTCATCACTTGAAACACAAGAATGATTCTGAAATTAGTTTAAATTAAATTGGATCATGCTAATTTTCACATATAAAGTACACTTCCAAGTAATCAGCTTTGTTTTTATTCGCTACCTTCTTGTCTACATCTGAAATATTAAGAATTGCACATGTGGTGAAATTTGAGCTTACACAGAAGTTAGTCTATTGAGTCACTCCAACTGGTTGAAGTTCCCCACCAGGACAAAGGCAGGTGTACCTCAGGCTACTCCTCTCTGTGTACAGAGGGTCTCATTCACTGTGTTTTCCTGGTCAGGCAGCCTGTGGCAGACCCCCACAATAGCCTCACTTGCCCTGAACTCCCTTTTACCCTGACCCATGAACTCTCCTCATCTATCTCCAGACAAAGCTCCATGCTGGTCATTGACATCACTCCTTGTCTCCCCTGCCGTGTCCTTCTTCGGGAGCCAATATTCTTCCATTCTAACACTCCAGTCATAGGATATCCTACCATGTTTACTGGTGCCAGTAAGATCATAGCCCTACAGGCAAGTGCATGTCTCCAATGTCTCTTATTTATTCCTGTGCTATGCGTGTGGAGATAGATGCATTTAATTTGGGTCCCCAGACGGAGCTGATTTTCTGACCAAGAAGATGGAATTCCTTTATGCTGCTCTCCAGGTGTTCTCCTGCTGACCTGCAATCCTTCCCCTTGCTCTGGGCTTGTGGTAGCACTGGGACATTGACATATACATGCATTTTTCTGTGGTGTTTTAGAAGAACAAAAGCAAGAAAGGAACAATTCTAGCTTCACAAGATGAAAAGCTGGCATTCTACAGCTTTGAACCCCAAGAACTGAAAGAAGTGAAATGGGGAAATTTTACTCAGCAGCAGAACATTCTGATAAAGACTACTATTCTAATTTATAACAGTCAAATAACTTTGATGTAGAAGTAGCTTCGATGAAGAAATCAGGATATCTGTATTTAGTCTAAAAATATGTCTCTTTTCTTCTGTAAGCCATATTATCAAACCTTGCTTCAGGGTCCATCAGCACATTCTTTAGGGAATGGAATTTACTTGGCTATGTGTAAGGTGAAAAAAAAGAGGTATGAAAGAAAGCCAAAAGCAGAGAATAAAGAAGACAGGAAAAAAAGAGCTTCCTTTTATAATGTATTCACTTGTCAGGATCTTCTTTATTAGAAGTTGAAGAATGACATGTAAGCATAAACACTACCTCTCCCATCTTGTCTTCTTTATTAGTTCTGTTTTTGGAGACTTCCTCTGTTGCAATGGATTGTTGTAAGATTTTGGTCACTTTATTGAAATATAATTTGTTTTCTGTGTTTTATGCTATTTTTTCTAAAGTGTTCTAAAGACAAGAAAAACAATTTTAGATGCCAGAGTTGTTTTGTCACATTTTAGCTAAGAAGAAAAAATCAGGTTTATGACAGTCCTTAGTCTAAAGCTAATAAAAATTTTCCCTGAACATGTAATCTCAATGAGATAGAGAGTTGCATTAACTAGTTAAATAAATGGTTTAAAAGTTCAGGATAAATACTTGCATGCAATTTAAAGGCCTTTTCTGTGTTTAAAAGGCTAGAGAAAAATAGGTTTTATTGTATTGTCAGAGAAGCACAATATGTTTTAAGAAATAGGACTCTAATCTAAATAACTTTGTACCTTTTTAAAAAATGCAGCAGTTGTATTTCAATTATACAGTTGGGTAAAGATCCTTCAGGATCTTATTTTGTCAAAATACATCTTTTACTACTATAAATAGATTATTGCCTCCTAATGTATAAATATTGAATTTTTCTGCCACATAAGTGACTGAAGAAATTAAGCAAAACCTTGCTGTACAGAAGTGAAATAAAATAACATTTTCTTCTTTGGAGTAGCTTTCTCTCTGTGTGAGACTGGAGACAAAATTAAAATTTGCAAAATTCATCAGCTTCTGAGACATTTTCTCCTTGGTAGAGGTCAAGTAGGCATCTCTATTTACCTACACACTCATCCATAACTCTTATAATTTGTATTAAACTATCTTAATTCTACTGATCTAAAATTTTAATCTCTAGTAGAGATGAAAAACCTGGAAAAAAGCTGCATCTACACTCTAAATGAAAGAAGACATTGTGGGGAAAATGGCCATGTGCTATTAAGAATATATTTGTTAAAGTTGGGGTCTCCAGGTAATATTTCTACCTTTAGGTTTGATCTTAGTTTTGCCTTTGTTCCTCTTAGCTGACTGTGAGATTTAGTCCCTACATCAATTGGCCAATGTGTCTTTGCCCAAACCTCAACTGGACTGGGAAACTGAACCAGGCAAATGAAAAAAACCCAAAAGAAAAAAAAAAAACCACCCCCATCCCCCCAAAATCCCAACAAACAAACCAAACAAAAACAAACAAACAAACAAGAAAACAACCAAACCTCAAACAAACAAACAACCCTCCCAAAAAATACACCCAAAAAACTCCCACAAAAACACAAAAACAAAAAAAGCCCCAAACCTTAAAAAACAATCACAATTTCCTGCTCTAGTTTGGTATGTGTCTGCATAAACAATTTCTGTTGAAATACTGGAAGATGCTTTAGAAGAGCAAGAACAAGCAGCCAGAGAAAATGAAACGCTGTGGTGCCCAAAAGCAGTGTTACCATCAAAGAATTTCAACTGGAGTTGTGCCATCAATACAGACGTTGCTGTATTCCCTTTTACCTTTTCCTTCTAATATCTTGTTATTCCACTTTCTAATTGTGCCACAAACCCCAAGAATAATTAATAACTTAATATACTCTCTTTGTTAACATATTTTTTTTCTAAACTTAATACACTTCTTATTTAAATGATTGCATTTACAGCACAATTTAAACTTTGAACAATTCTAATCTGTAATCAGCTTGAATTGCTGCTTCTGTTTCAGATCTGGAGAGGAACTTTTGTGTTGCCAGCTGGTCTATTTCTTCCACCTATATCCATTTAATAAAATTACAATTTATTTCTATTTTTGAAAGAAAATGTCTCTTCCCAGAATTTCTGTGCTAAGAGGCAGCTGAGAAGTTTCTAAAGTATTTCTTGTTTTGCAAATTGATCAATTCAAGAAAAAGAAAAAAATCTAGATAACTTTTAGATCTTAATAAGAGTTAAGTATCAAGGAAACAAAAAGTATGCAAGCTGTCATATCCTGTGCAACCACAATTGAAACAAAGTTGATCATAAAGCTGTGACTGATTTCAGTAAGCTAATTTGAACTTCAAATATATTTTGTATGTGTACTTATATATACACATTCAAAAATATGTGTACATATAATAGTGATTTTAACTGTATTAATTCATACACACAGTCTTTCCAAGAATAATTTTTCTTCTTTAAAGAAAAAAAAAAAATCACTGTCACGCATGACAAGTCCATCCTGTAAGGCTTCTGTTGTTAAAAAAATTATTTTTAGCATGATGACTTAAAAATTAAATTATAATGGCCAATATTTTTAGACATTGTAACCTGACACTAAATATGCTGCTTGATGAAATTTATCTTTTCAACTTGATATCAGGTCTTGAGCCTACCACACTAATGA
Source organism: Ammodramus savannarum pratensis (assembly GCA_020466415.1). Lineage (NCBI taxonomy): Eukaryota > Metazoa > Chordata > Aves > Passeriformes > Passerellidae > Ammodramus > Ammodramus savannarum. The sequence continues at coordinate 82,164,490 of JAHXMQ010012338.1, read as the reverse complement.
TTTCTGTACTTCTGAATTGCATGCGTGTGTGTATGTGTGTGTATGTGTGGCCTCAACAGTTCCCTAAAGGTTAGAACTCCTTTCAATTTTAGATTTGTTTAGAATCATAGAAGTGTTAGAGTTGAAAAGAGCCTTAAAGATCATCTAGTTGCACTTCCCTTACTGTGAACAGGGATAGATTTTTTTAAATCACATTGCTCAGAGCTCCTTTCAACATCCAGCCTGACCTTGAACACTTCCAGGGACGAGGACAATTTCTCTGGGCAGCCTGTTCCAGTACCTCACCACCCTCACAGTAAAGAATTTATTCCTAATATCTAATCTAAGCCTACTGTCAGTTAGAAGCTATTCCCCTTGTTCTGTCACTACATGTCTTTGTAAATACTATTTCTTCATCTTTTTTGCAGGCTCCCTTCAGGTACTGGAAGGCCAGACTTAGGTCACCCCTAAGATGTCTCTTTTCCAGACTGAACAATCCCAATTCTCTCAGCCTCTCTTCATAGGAGAGGCATTCTATCACTGACTCCTACAACAGAGGGGTTCAAGGTTTGATCTAAAGTTACAAATACATCTTCTTTTTTCTTCTACACTGTCATTCATTAACAGTGAGGACCAGTCAAACACCTAGGAAAGTCTTGAAATGATCTTCATGGAGTCCATGGAAAATTGGTGTTATTCTGTGAATCATTGCTCTCCACAACTATGACAAGTCTACTCCAAATAAAATAGATTGATGTTCAATAACATTAAATTTTTCTTTAGTTCTATTTTAATTTTGTACTTTCTGGATTAATGTCTATAGCTTTCCTTTTTCTCTTTTGTGGCATTGAAACATTTGAATGGGAGTAAAGGAAAGATTATCTGAAATAGTGACTAGAAAAGTTACTGTCATTCTAGCAAAGTGATTTTAGAAAAGCCCTACATAAAACTGCCTCAGGAACTTTGTTTATTAAATAGTATCTGCCAGATAAATGCACAGTACAGTTCTCATTCAAGTTTTAAGTCTATTTGATAGAACAGATATGAGCAAGAAGTGATAAATGCACATATTCTAATATATTTTTAAAAAATGTGGTTATAGATAGAAGTACTCCATCCAGTTTCTGGATTTTATACCCACCACAAAACATTCTCAAGCAGACTGATCTAATCTCAACAAAAAACATCATTTATCAGAGCAATACGAGACAGTAAACAAGAAGTCCTAAGAGTAAGATATTATTATGTTTTCTATTCAAAAATACCTTCAAAATTAAACTGAACACTGAGAACTGGTCTAATTAAGTAAAATTCACCCAAAATTACTTAATTATTTCAATGTATTATTACTCTATTTTTTTTGGTTTTTCCAGTTTATAGTTCACATTATGTGACCACTTTTCAGAAAGTTTATAGAGAATGCCACACGTTACATGTTAGCATAGAACATATCCTTGAGTTAGATGTTTTCCTTACAGTCTTGAAACAACTTTTCTCGTATAAATATTTGGGCATATTTTTTTGTCTTTAAATCATGTGGATAGTATAGTGTCAGTGAATATATTACAGTTTAGACTCCTAAAAATTATTACTAAAGTTACATATAGATCTGTCATGCTTAATTAGTGATAAGGATAGATGAAACAACACCCTGGGAACACTGTTTCACAATCAATAGTGTGTTAACTTACTGAAAAGTCATTTTCTAAATGAGGAGTTATTAAAAATTCTTCTTTACAAGTTTGTATCCATCAAAATGTAAAGTATTTTTCCATATATATACACTGGGTTTATCAAAAAACATTGAAAGTAAAGTGTCTACCATTTGCAAAATGATTGAAAGGAAAACATTTAACAACTCTGGAAAGGAGTGTAACATTGTCAATTTTAAAACAGGGAATTCAGACATTTTAGTGCTATACTCTCAGTCAATGTAGAAAGGTCATCCCAGATGGTGCAGTTAACACTCATGGCAAACGGGAAGGGAGGCAGAAATCAGGTCTGAAGAGAAGAGAGACAGCACCTCATCAGTAATGTGAGTGGTGTAAAAAAATATGTTAAAAATTATTATGCTCTTAAGTTATACAAAACTGAACAATCTCCTGGCAGACTGCTTTGTTCTTTGAGTTACAGGAGATGTGTTTATTCAAATACAGCTTAACACAAGGGCTAGAAAGAAGAGAAATGCAAGAACATTACTACAAATTGGCAATGAGTGGATATATTGGCTGCATAGGACATCACAAGGTAATGGCCAGGGAGAAAATACAACAGCTGTGTTTTGCTTCGAATGGAGGGGGACTGAAATGTAAATATATAAATATTACTACTTTTCTGTTAAAGTCTGATGTGAGTTATACAGGTGCCCTAGAGCCTTGGTACCATCTGGGCACTTGACAGGCTATGGGCAGAAACAGTAGTCCTGCCAAGAAAAATAACTGAAAGCAATCTGTGTTTTACCAGCACCAAAAAATAGCATGGCTTATTTTCCAAGTGCAGTCCTCAGTTCATTATAACATTCTGTTTCTTAACAATATTATCTGACTCCATGCAAAGCAACCAATTAAACAAGCTAGTTAGCAGCCCTGATGTGTACATCAGCTGCAGGCTGTAATTTGTCCTAGAAATCAGATAGAAATTGATGTAAACTGATATGAACACAACTGCATCTCTTCCACTGGTTATTCTATTTGGAAACCCTCTCCCTGGTCTCAAGAGATCAGGTGTGGCGTTGTCAAAATTTTTAATGCACTTATTCTAAACCATTTTTATTTTCAAGAATGGAGTGTGTGCCTTGAGGCTGTCAGCTTAATTCTTGCCTGGCACAAACAGCCATAGCTACACCAATGTAGAGTTTGCTTTTTATAGATAATTACATTTCTGTTATGACTCTTCCGTCATTTCATTTCTGCTATGGTGAAGATCAAGTACCTCTTTCTGAAGGGCATGTCCTTCTCCATAAGGAACGAGCTCAAGATTTTGGGACAATATAATTAATTATATTAATATTAATATTAATTACATTTAAACAATCCTGGCTGCATCTCAATTCTTATGAATATTCAGGTAAATTAGTTCCTTGACTAAAAATCTTTTTTAAATATAAATCTTACAGATATTTCAGAAAAATATATCTATTGTTACAGAGAGGAGAGAGGCAACCCATTGAAAAGACAATAAGCGGACATCTTTTAGGTAATTTTACAATTTATAGTGGAATTTATTTTTTCCTGGAGACTATTTAAATAAGAAATCTGAAACTTGTAAATTTAGTAGTAATTATGTATATTTTTGGGGTCACCTATGACTATTTCTAACATTTCTCTGCAAGCTTTTGTCATGCTTCAATAGAAGTTTGGGTCTAAAGATGACAAAGTATCTCTGCATTATGTAATAAAGTTCCTACAGTCCTGCTAAATTAAGTCAAAATGAATTGCTCCAGTTCATTCTGCAGATCAAGCCCAAGGCTCTGTTTACTCGTGTTTCTAAAAATTAGATACCATTTATAACAACGTCATTCTTTTTATCTTGTCAAAGTTCTATTTTTTACATCCACTACATTGTACTGTATATTTTGCTTCCAAATGTTAGCACTCCATTCCTTTTCCCTTTTGGACACAGTTCACTTGGAAAGAAATGCAAAACTAGAGAGAATGAAACAAACTTGTTCTGAGAGCTGGAGGAACTCAGATACGCAGAAGGGAGAAAGGGAAGTTTTAGAGTCCACGTAAAGGCAGTTAATATGTAATGAACGCCATGAGTACAGAGTGTGGAGCTGCTCTAAACCTTCCTTTTCAAAGGTGCATAATGTCTTTATCTTTTCATATCTAAAAGAGAAAAGGGGAAACTGCACTGGTTTCAGTGCTGGATGGATGCAGTACATCCCACAATACTCTCTTTTGCAGTTCATGTTCTAGCCATGGTTAAGGGAAACCTATTCATCTTTCCAGTAGGCATTTTTCTGTATCACTATTGAATCTCTAGTTTGACATCACTTTTCAAGACTAGCCACTGCATTTTCTTTCCTTCATCCTGGCAGTCTGCCATGCAGTGTCCTGTAGAAATCTTTTATTTGTTTTCTTAAGTTTTATTTTTCCCCATTTTCCTTATTACGATGGGTCTATTTTTATTTTTTTTTTAATTTCCTGTACTTTATTTATATTATATTTTATTTTAGTTATCATGTTTTATTATTTCCTGTTTTATGACGGCATGCAGTCTGCAAGACTCCAGTTGCATTTTGGGGGTTTCTATGAATAAGCCAACACTGGATGATGTACGTTATACTAGGAGACAATATTTTTCTCAGATTTTTGTTCATTATCATCTTCTAACCTCAGTATTTACACATTTTAATTTTTTTAATGCAAGTCCCATTTGTTGTCTCTTTAATTTCTGTTGTATAAAAACCAAACCTGTTCTTGCAAGTATTAGAATTTTCAGAACACTGTAGACTCATAAAATCTACAAATAAATTACTTGAATGTCTGTTGTAGTGCGTTCCTAAGTTCTATGTATTATGTTTTGCCAGTTTTCTGTATTCTCCCTAGTTCATGCATTTTCCCCTATTCTCCTCAATGGCCTGACCTTTCCCCTGGTTTCATTACTCCTTGACAGTTAAGTTACCGTGGCAACTCCCGCCATTGGCAGTGCCAATCTTTAAGTTATATAATTTCTCCTCCTCCTCCTACGCATATACGTATTTGTATTCCCCTCCCCGGGCCCTGCCAATCACCCCCCAGTCCTCCCAACTTTCCAGAGGCTTCTACCTTCTGGGGGCTGTGGTTGGTTGTGGTCCCGGGGCCCCTCCTTTGTTTTATCTTTATTGGTCCCTATGTTATGCCCATCTTGTCACCCCACTGTTCTGTGTATCCCCATTAGTTGAACGTATCCCCTCTTTGACCACTCCCATTCCCTATATAACCTAAGGTTTCCCGCCCCTCTGGGCTCTTCCCTGGGTGTCTCTGGTGCATCTGCACTGTTGGGATTACAGCAATAAAACCGACGTTGACCCCCACTGAAGAGTGCTCCTTCTCGTCTGTCACAATCCGCGGCGTGTCCACCTGTCTGGGACCCACCTGCCAGTCAGCCCAAGGCCAAGACGCCAAAGGGGGCTGGCAGACGGAACTGTGGCGAGGTGTCAGCCACCTCTTGCTAGCCGGACACAGGCCAAATACACCCCCCGTCGCAAATGTTCCTTCTTATTAACAGCAAAGAACATTCAGATTTGCTGCAAGTACTCTAACATATCTGAAGCAGCACAACTGATGCAAACTTTTTGATCTGCAGATGAAACTAACTTGCTGAAAACACAATTAAAATACAGTAGGCAGCTGGTCCAAGTCATAACTGGAGGTCTGAAGTTACAATCAACTCTGAGCTGTGTGTAATTGAAATATGGAATAAATCAATGTAGATAAAGAGAATATTACTAAGCAGAAACAACACTTTAAAAAACCAAGAGTTTTAAAGACATGTAGAAAAAGTGGTATATTATCACTCTTGTGTTATCTGTCTGCTGGTCTCCTAACCTTGGTTTAAAAAAATTAACTCTGGCTTAAAAATTGATGTTTGAAAGGGATGAGAAGCTTTCCAGGGGTTTACTGCTCTACTGCTCATATCTCTACTGACAATATCTCTATTGATGTTGCAGTACTATTGCAGGTTCCATCAAAAATCACATCTGAACTAGACATTACGTCAATATACGGGGTGACACTTTCTCTTAAAGATTTCAGAGATCCTTTATAAAAAGCTACTAACTTTCTCAAGCTTAGCAGTCTGAGATTCTTATCTTATATTCATTCAGAGCAAATGTCCTATATTATCTGTTCAGTAGCATCTGTCGGAACAGCCTGTTTTTCTTCATCAGCTCTAAAGGAAAGTTAACTTCCAAGTGAGAGTCTGAACTTAGATTATATTAACTGTTCCATTTGATGAGGTCTTTCTACTGTGAGTAGGACTGAAGTGTGATCAAGAATCTTGTATAGCCATGAGAGTGTTTATATTATAGATCATACAAATTTATTAAAAGGTATCGGTGCACATTACCCCACATCAATTTTACACAAAATCAAACTCAGAGCTATAATAAATCACTCTTTACCGCTCAGCTCCATAGTGTATCCTCCATGACAATGCAGTAATTTCATACCAAATCTAAATACAACACCATCATTCATTTTTAGATACCATGATATTTGGGATAATAATCTGTAATGGGAAAAAAATATATTTTAGTAGATCAATTTACATGGGAAATATTGACAGATTTTCAGATATGCTAGATACTTTTCTTCTAAGTTTTAGCATTACTTCATGGTCTGAAAACAATCAGGCTTTAATCAAACCAATTTCCAGAGCTGATTATGCCTCAAAAAGACTGGGTTGTGTAAAGGCTGCCCTTCGTTTAATTTACTGAGCCATTAGCTGAAGTGTCATAGATCATTTCATTGCTGTGAGAAAGAAGCAGCATGTGGCAGGAGAAAAGAAACACTAAAAGAAAACAAAGCAAACTCAGAAAACCCTTATTCATCAATCCAACAATTACTCAGATTGAACTGTCAAGGAGTGACAAAAAATGACTACTCAGGTGAACCTAGATCAATGCTATGTTAGCTGCTTAAACAAATGCAGGAAATCATTCAATGCTTTTAATGACTTTAACTTTTACCTGAAATTAGACAGTAGGTGGTGGGGAAGGCAAATGACAGAAGTAGTGATTTCCTATGGGAAACTCTACTGAATGCAGGAACAGCTAGACTCTGCAATGTGGGGGTTTACTTTTTGCTTATTAAGGTTGTGGATCTCTATGCTTTTGATGAAATTCCTTTCTGGGAAGGATTTGATGCTTTGCCTCTGTGTATTTGTGCAAAGATGGATGGATGGTGCTTTTCAGTGGAACAAAATAAAATAAACTTTAAGATCAGGGAAACTACTAGCTAAAATTTTACTTCTTACAACTTCATCTTCTTTTTTTACTTTATTTTCCCTTTTACATCTAATACAATTTTTATAAATATGCTGTAGTGTTCTTCCATGTCTGGGTACATTATTTTATTGAAATTAACTTTGAGGATATTTTGTACTGCAGAATGGAGATCTTCATGTTTCTCATGGACAGGTTTCCCACTGCCTGTAGATTTGGAAGGGAAAATGCTAAACTAGTAATGAAAAATCTACTTCTAGAGCAGTCTTTCTCAGCTCTTGCATCAAAAACACAACAGCAATGGATCAGGAAAGTTAATTTGGTTTCAAAAATACTTAGCTAGGTAATAAAAAAAGAAAACCACAACCTTTTTATTTTCATTGCATTTTATTCTTCTAATTCAACTAGTCTTTGCCAGCTCCGAAAATAGTAGAAAAAAATAACTAAACTTATTCACTATATACTCTTGCTTTTATAGTACATGCAATTCGGTTGTTGTTTTCTTCAACTAATAGATCACCACCTTGGAAAGGCTGAGAATCATTCACGAAGAAAACCATCAGTGACTCTACTCAGTTGATTTGTGACAGTCTTTTACATAAAATAACTCTGCAGAACATCTGTGGAATTCTGTCACACATTACTCAATTTTAGCAGGTAAGCACAGAAATCGCTCAAACACCTTTCAATAAAGTTATTTCAAGTTTGGCTATGGAGGTTTGGATGAAAAACAATATTCATAATTCTCTTATCTCTCTTTTATATCTTTAAGAAAAACTGCTGTCTAGGGAATGATGTCAGGTTTCAAAATATAAGATTACTTTAAGATTTTTTGCAACATTTTATCATAGGTCAACATGACTTCTTTGTAACTTTGCTTCTTTAGAACGCTCCAGGGCTCGTTGGAGCATTCTAAGGAAACTCTAAGAAAAAAAGAGTGAGAGTTCCCTTCCTCTATCAACCACAAGTAAAATCGTGATTTTCTTTTATATTCTGACATGGAGCATTTAAAATTGGTTTGATCCTGTTTAAAAGCATATAAAGTATGAATAAGATTTACTTTTAGCAAGGAACACTTTTTAGCAAGCAAATTTCCCTTGCTTTCCTTTCCTTCCCTTCCTTTTCTTTTTCCTCAGATTCTTTATTATAATCCAAAGAGAATTTAAATAAGTGCTGAAATTATTTTTCTGTAGTTCTCCAAGGATGAAAAGGTCTACCTGAGCATGAACCATAGGCTGTAGCTGTGACTTCTGTTTTTCTGGATTTCCAGGTTCAAAGTTATTCACTGTCCTTCTTGGAGATTTTTTGTCCTCCTAAAATTTATCTTTGATGTCTTCATAAGCCAAAGAAAAAGCAAAACAAAACAATGTTTCTTTTATGAATAAAGCTCAAGTATGCAGAAAAACAGTCTTACTGGGGAAAAAAAATGCTGTTTTTCTGATTGACTTGTACAGTAATGATATACACTCAGAAGCTAAAACTAAGGGAAGAAACCTACAAAACAAAATGGCCGAGTTTTATCAGTATTACAACTTTATGCTTATATATATGTACAATGCTTTCATGATTACAAAAACTTGGTGTTTTTATTGAAAATGCTAGTAATTTTTTTTAATTACAGAGATGATATTCTATAATTGATAGCAACTTCTAACACATTCTAATTTATTCATTTTCTCAGGAATGTTCTTGTAGAGTTCCTGTTTTAAAATTCATTTATGGAAGGATTAAATTTAGTAAGTAATTTCCATAAGTATATGTTAGTTTAAAGAAATGCAAAGTAGACTCAACAAGGTGATATTTCTACATAGTGATTTTCTTCTTTGGGCAAGATACAATTTTGAACAATGGTGATGTTAAAGTAGTCAGTTCTCTATTAAAGGACAACTTAAGAATGAGGAACTAGGTTAAGATTTTGGATAGGAGCAGGTATTTAGGATATTGACTGATTGAATTTCTGAAATACAGACTTAGCTTCCAACTTTTCCTTCTGCTTTTCCCACTGATTTTTTGTGCAGCAATACCCTCCAAAAGACCCTAGAGGGAAATCTTTGCTAGCTTGGAAAGCAACAGTGAGTGCAAGATCTTGTGACTGCAAGAAAATGGCCTAGTTGATATGGATTAAGTCAGCAATAGCCATTTTCATATTCAGTTCAGATTTTTAAATTTCTCCAAGTCAGGGAAAAAACCCCAAAAAACAGCACTGTCCCACTAAAATTTCTCCTACCTTAACAGAGAAAAATTTGATTTGCCTTCAGAGCAGACACTATCATCTCAGTGATTTATGAATTATAAAATGTATCATCATGGATAGAAGTCAAGCTTGCAAATGAGTATTGACCAACAGAAGTCACTTTGTTTTATGACTAAAATTTTATAGAAAGGAAACTTTTTTATGTAATTATAACTGAGGAGAATTTTAATGCTAAAAAGCAAAGCACTAATTATGTTCCTGTTTCCTGAAAATTCCCTATTTCTTTAAAAATTCAATTTTTTTTAAAATCACCTACTAAAGAGATTAATACTTATCAGATAGATATTTTATGTGCAATAGTTAAAACAAGTTTAAATGTGGGAGTTGTTTGTTTCTTTGTTTGCTTTAAAGAACAAAAGTTATTTCTGTTTGAGAGTTGTTGCATTCTTCCTTCCTATTATTTTCATGACAGCCTAATTTGTGGTACAATTGGTAAGAAGATTGGATTCTTCACTGCCATGATTTTTGTTGTATAATGAAAGGTAAAAAATCAACGTACACAAATGATAACATAGCCTTCCCCTTTTACAGTTACTAGCTCTTGGAAAAACAAACACTGCAATTTGTCTTTCCTCAGCTTCATGTGAATGACTTCACTACTTCTCTTGGAGATATTTTTTCCCTACTGCTATGTTAAAGCATTAATTAATTTTTTTGATTCTGAATACTGTGCTATTGATAGTTTGTGGAGTCTGATGGGTGAAATGGAGATTAAAAGTAAAGTTAGTTGTACAGGTAACAAACTCATTAATGTCCTATAAGAACATCCAATTCCAGAAAAATTGAGGTATGCTGCTCAATCTTTTTTTCTTCTTTTTTTTTTTTTTTTTTTTTTTTTTTTTTTTTTTTTTTTTTTTTTTTTTTTTTTTTTTTTTTTTTTTTTTTGCTTTTGGTCTAAAGAAAAATGAATAAAAGAAAAATAAATTATGACTAAAAATTGCCTGAGCTCAGATCTCACAAATTGAACAGGCTTGGTTAAGTGTTAAAAAAAAAAAAATCACTTCTTCAGATTATTAGGTTGCCATGCTTTTGTAAAACATTTTACTAAACAATACATATGAAGTTTCTTAAAATTATTGGGGGAAAAGTAATAAAAGCAACTCAAGTAAAAATATTTGTTCGACAAATTATATTTGTTCTTCCCATCTATCTACCAGAGGCAAGCATGGTCTGGCATTTGAAAATCTTAATGTTGCTGCTACTATTCTGCTGCTGGCAGCTTCATTTCTTGTGCTACACAAGTAACATATATTCCAGACCAGTGATTTCTCCTCCCACTCTTTCCTTCTAAAGACTGTTCTGCATACTAGGAAACAGATAAATAAAACACAAGATGACATTTTTATTTTTTTAATATAAAATTAGGACTTATTTCTTTAAAATTAACATATTAGAAACCACATATATTTCAACTGAGTTGAATTTAAGCAAAAGCCAAAATGTAAAAATTCAGTGACTCAGAAAACACTGCCTTTGTTTTAAAAAAGCAAGAACCTGATGTGCTTAATGTGGCATGACTTTTTTTCTTAAGGGTTCAAGTATCTTTTTGTATTAACATCTTATCTCTGTAATGTAATTTTTGCGTATCCCAGTTCTTATCACAGTGAATTAGATGGGAAGCATCTTGGCTAGTGAGTGATTTTTTTTTTTTTTTTAATTCTATACCCTTCTATGTCTCTGGAGCCATAAGATACTGCCTGAGAAAAAAACAAGATTCACTAAACCACCCAAAATATTTGGTGAAAAAAAAAAGTAACAAATACTTTTTAGGCAATCTCCTTTGATTTAGTTCTTTTATTTCTACGTGAGTTTTCTTTAACATCTTTCATGGAAATTAATTGATTTCAATGGGTGTCACTTTCTGCTCCTATTTCTTATAATAGGCAAATTTCTTCCAAACTGCCTGGGAATTTAAATATAGTCAATATTACCTAAGAGTGCTATCAGTACATTTTTGTAAGCTAACTTGAGATACCTTGAAGATAAGTGATTCAGGTCTTGGTTTCTTATGAATATAGACATTGTCCTCACAACATTTCTCTAAATATTGCAACCTCTCTTCCTACAAGGCAAAATAATAAAATTTGGGCATATAATTACTTAACTCCAAAACATAATCAATTATTTTTTTCATAGGGCTGTTTCTTTGTAATTTTAACTTTTTTAAAGAATTTATAAAAATGCATTGCCAGCTTAATTGCAGATACGGACAGTAAGACTGTTGAAGTAAAGCATAGAGGAAAAAGCTTGTAAACTTTGGTAAAATGAACTGGTGTTCCAGTTCTGTCCAGGACAGGGTTAATTTCTGCAGGAGCCAGGAGGGGGCAGGGCTGGGAAAAAGAGGTTGTTCTGTGCCACCCCAAGTCATTGCCTGTTGTTCAGAGTCTCTACTGGGGAGAAGGGGTTTCTCTTGGTGAACTAAAGCTAGATAGGCCAGCTGTGCATTCATTGCCTGTTGTGGGGGGTTTCCTGTGTGAATCATTGATCTCCTGTACCCTCCATTCCCAGTAAATGGGAATTTCCCTGGAGAAAAGGAGACTCAGGGGTGACCTTATCACTCTCTTCAGCTTCCTGAAGGGAGGCTGTGGTGAGCTGGGGGTCGGTCTCTTTCTCCGGGCAACAACAGACAGAACAAGAGGACACAGTCTCAAGCTGCACCAAGGGAGATGCAAGCTAGAATTAAGGAGGAAGTTTTTTACAGAAAGAGTGATCAAATACTGGAATCATCTACCCATGGAGGTGGTGGAGTCACCATCCCTCGAAGAGTTTAAAAAAAGACTGGATGTGGAACTTGGTGCCATGATCTAGTTGAGGTGTTAGAACATGGGTTGGACTCGATGATCTTAAAGGTCTCTTCCAACCTAGAATTTCTGTGATTCAGTGATTCTGTAAATTGTTCTCATCTCAATCTGTGATCTTTGCCTTTTGTCCCTTCAGCTCTCCTCCTCCCTCTGCAGGAAGGAGGAGGGAGACAGGGAAGTGGGGGAACACCCAGGCAATGCATGGCTGGGAGATGCAGCGAGAGCACTAAACTGGGGAGTACCATTGCTAAAGTACCACATCTGGATACCTTTATATAAACAACATGGAAAGGAGAGAAAAACACACATACAAAATTATGTTATGGGCTTAAATATGTTAGAAATTACTGTTCAGTAATTAGAATGAAACAAAGTTCCAAAAGCCATAGAGAAGAAAACGAATCAATGTTTACTTTTCAATAATTACTGATTTTGCTCTCAGTGAATCTCTGAACAGACGTCCAGAGCAAGATTCATCTCACCTAAGCTAAGGTGCCTGCAGGGAAAATGGCAGTGTCTGAGCTTATCACTTTAAAAATCTTTTGTAATCAATGTGGGAAAATAAACCCCAAATTAGAATAAGTTTTTAGGTTTGGTTCATCTGACCTGTTGGAGATATTTGCTTTAGAATGAGATCAGCCATAGTCCAATGAAGATTTTTTCCCCTGCTATAAAGGAAAATTGAGATGATGAGCTTGCATTAGTTGTATGTAACAAATACCTAGTTTGGATTATATGAATCATGTCATATCATGTTACAATCACTGTAACATGGTTGTCTCACAGTTCTGTCTTCATCCTTAATGTATTAAAAGTATTTTAAAGAATCTGTTTATTCTTAATTTTATTTTTTTCCTTTTGAATTGATTATACATAGAACAATGTTAGTAGATATATTTGGTAGAAAAAAAGTGCAAAAGACAATCCCATGCTTAGGAGACAGGCATGCCAGTAGTCTTGTGAAGGCAAGGAGAATGATCCCATGTGGATATGGTAGTGAATAATTATCAATCATGTGAAATTTATGTTTTCAGCCAGGCATCTATTGATAGCTGCAGGGAAGTGACGAGTCCAAATAAAGAGAATGAGCCAGGGCACTCTATTTAATATCTCACTATTGTTGCTTGTGCTACCTGCTGCACATTTAACCTTTCTGGTCCTAATTTATTTTCTTGGTTTTGGCTTTTGTTTTGGTTTTTTTGGTTTTTTTGGTTTTTTTTTTTTTTTTTTGTTTTGTTTTTTGTTTTTTTTTTTTTTTTCACAGCTCTTCACAGTTCACAGCAGAAAAGAGCTCTGCTTTATGGTTGGGTCTTTATGTTCCACAAAAATAATAACTGTATATAATATACTGTATTAAAAACTTTTCAATGAAATATCTAGTTTATGGGACTGCCTTCTAAGATGAGTCTTCTAGCAGCTGCAGCATTAGAAACATAATGCATTTCCCAGGTGCAGAAAATGTGTTGTGCTAAATGAGCCAGTGGTCTAATCAAAAGGAACTCTAGATCTATTAAAGGGAAGATCTGTTAATGATAAGTCCCTGCTGTAAATGAGGTCACTTCACAGCCTTTCTACAGTATAAAGTAGAAATCAATTTCATTTTAGGAATAATAAAATATAAAGGAACCTCGTTTTATCATTAGAGTGGACTCTTAGAGATTGAGATTACATTTTCTTTTAAGGTGAACTCTTGCAGCAGCTGTGCATAAAAATGAAGTGCTGGAGATATTTGTATTATTTAAAATGTTTTTAAATTGTTTCAATTTACATACAAGTCATTGTTAAGAGCATCTGTAAAATGAAGGTATTTCTGAACTGGAGCAGTTCAGAACAGGGAGTTTAGTTCAATTTCTCCTTTCCTCTTTGTATTCATGACTTTAAATATTGCAGAGCTGTTCTTGCTGATTCTCATTCTGCTGACTCAGCTCTTACAGAAGCATCATTGTTCTTGGAGACTGACATAGGTTACAGACTGCTTAAGAAATGTGAATTAGGTGCACTGGTGCATAAGAATGAGCAGAAGAACTTGAAAGCTTTTTTTTTTTTTGTTATTTTATCCGATCAACTCTGCCTGTTTCTGTAGTGCCTATATCCAGATTAACCCCAAGCTTCAAAGGCTTTTAACAAAGCTTCAAAGCAGGCAATTTAGGCATCCTTATTACCTTATTTGGAAAGTAAACCTCTTACTTCAGGATGCAAACATTTTTTAAAGGGGGATAGAAATCTAAAAAATAAAATTACAAGAAATTGAATTTAATTGTGAAAAACCAGATACTTCTATCCTAGTAATTTTTTTCCTTTATGACTTTGACACAATGTGCTTTGCATTTCTTTTCAGGTTCAGTTTGTCATATCACATAAAGTACAGTGAGATGCATATTCCACATAGGCCTGCAGATCAGTTCAAAAGGCCACTATACAATTTCAATTGTTCATTTCCATGAAAAAAAAAATGAAAGCAATTAAGATGAAGGAAACTGATGTGATGTAGTTGTACCTCTGCAGGACAAGTATTCTGCTATGTAGGTAAGTGGGCCACTGCATGATATCTCCAGGAGATCAAAAATTACTGCAGAGAAAACCGACCCATGGGTTGTCCAATGCTCCCCTCCTTATGGTTATGTATCAGTGAAAATCAGCATTCACCCTGCATTCCCAGGACCCCTTCTTATATGTCAATGTTTCTTCTGATAAAGAAGGAAGTCATAGGAATATCCATGTTCCATCTGCATTTCAACAGGCTGAGACATGACTAGCGAGTGATGTTAGACACTTTTATCCTTATGGTGCTATTCAGTGGAATTCAGCATTCAGGTGGCAAAGTGCATTTTTCTGTAATGATTAACGTCTGTATGGTTCCAAACACACCAGTGTTTCCAAATCACAATGTGTCTGTTGCAGATGGACTCTTAGTCAAATAACTTGGCATCTGTACCGGTACAGCATTACTGCCTGAATGAGGATGTACCAACTGAGATTTTCCATCAAGTGACCAGACTGCTACAATACTGATATAACCCTTTATTATCCACTGATGAGAGAGAGTGTGAATATTAGAGGTATCTAAATGTTCTGACCAGAGAGATGCAATTTTCTGAATGTGTGTTTATTTATTTAAATGTGATTTCCCAACATTCTGAGCACGTATTTGAAATTGAAATGTAAACATTTAAAAATTGACCTTGCCTACATTTTGAGAAAATACTAGTATTTCAATTGGCTGTGGGGAAATTGAATTACAGCAAATCAGCTTAAGACCCTTTAAATGGTAAATGAGAATACCCATGGAAGAGTTTGATGCAGTTAAACTAGTCAGTTTTAAATTTATTTCTCTGAAAAATTCAGATTCATTCAACTGATGGTCCTCCATGTACCAAATATGTTTTTGCATGAAAGGTACAATTATAGAATGATATAAGGGTCTAGATTGGAAATGACCTCCAGATACCCTCTATGGAAAGCTGGTCCTTAGTCTAGGCTAACTGTAACCTTATCAAACTGTCTTCAGTGTTTCCAACAAGGAAAAGGTCTGAGCACCCTGTCTGATGTTTAACTGTCCTCAAGATTGCTTTTTTTTCCTTACATCTAAATGGATTTTCCCCTGAATTGACTCATGTCTGTTATCTCTCTCTGTTCACTTTGCAGCCTTTTGAAAAGAATACCTCCTTCCCCTCTACAACTCCCATTCAGATGATGG
Source organism: Ammodramus savannarum pratensis (assembly GCA_020466415.1). Classification (NCBI taxonomy): domain Eukaryota; kingdom Metazoa; phylum Chordata; class Aves; order Passeriformes; family Passerellidae; genus Ammodramus; species Ammodramus savannarum. Next base: position 82,148,831 of record JAHXMQ010012338.1, on the reverse strand, counting down.
AAAACTGTGATTAGATCCCTCCTGAACCTTTTCTTTCCACACAGGTCCTTTAATTTTCCTTCATACGTCAAATTCTCCCATGCTCCTACCATCTTGGGCCTCCTCCTCTGATCCTTCTCTGTTTGATCTGTATTTTTCTTGTGGGGGGGGTACCAAAACTGGCCACAATATGCTTCATTTGGCCTAAGAAGTGCTATGTGGAGTGAAACAATCATATCCCTTGTGATGCAGTTGCTGTTGCAATCACTGAAATTGTCATTGCTGCAAAGGCATGCTGCTAAGTCCCATTCAGCTCGCTTCCACCAGCAGCCCCAAATCTTTTCTATCAGAGCTGTTCCCAACCAGTTAGCACCCAGTCAGTACTACTGACTGAATTATTCCATCATGGCTGCAGGATTTCACATTTTACTTTTTTAAACCTCATGCAATTCCCTTAAGCTTGACTTTCTTGACTGTTGAGGACTCTGCATTTTACCTCTTCCATCCAGTGTTATCTGTTTCCTGTCCTAATGTGGTGTCAGATGAAAAGTTGATATTGTAGTCAGTGCCATCACCCAGGTTGTTTTTAGAGACCCTGAGGAATCCCACTCATGACCAACTTACAGTTTGACTCTGAGATATTGATTACTTTTTGAGTTCATCACTTGAGACACTTTTCCATCCATCTTCAGCCTGATTTGTCCAGGATATCTAATCAGCTTCATCAAGTGTGTGAGAGATCATGTCAGACATCCTGCAGAGGTCAAGGCAAATGGATATCCACTGCTCTTCTCCATTAACCAAGGAAGCCATTTTATCATAGATGGCAGTAAGACTGGCTCTGCACAATTTAATATATGTAAACCTGTGTTGGCCCTTCCTAATCTTCTTGTCTTTCATTAGTGTGAACAAATTTTCTTCATGGATTAGTTCTACTATATTCCCAGGAATGGCTATCTGATCAGTATTTTTGCCTAGATATTTTCCCCCTTAGTTGTTGATAGAGTATTTGACTATTTTTTTTTCATCTGTATTCTCCTTAAATTTCCACGATCTTCTAAAAATGGCAGAGGAGATTTGCACTAGTATCTTCTGATGTCTTCAGATTCATTCCATCTCATCCTAAACACCTCTTCCTGTACAATTGCTACAGATGGTCCCTAGCTCAATCCTCCCTTGCTGTCAGTGACTCACCATTTGCTTTTCCATTTCATTTTGGAATGGAGACTTGAGAGCTGACATCAGCCTTAAAGATCAAGGTGAAAACATGACTGAGTACTTATTTTCTGTGTCATTTCTAACTAAGTTGCCACCTCCATTCTGCAGCAGGCTGTGTCTTCCTTGTGCTTCCACTCAGTATTTAAAAACCTATAGAAGTCTCTCTTTCTAGTCTGAGCTCCAGCTGAACTTTTCCCTTCCTAATTTCACATCTGCAAGCTCAAATAGCACATTTTGTATTCCTCTTTAGACACGTGCCCACTTTCCCATCTATCACCTGTCTTTTGCGGTATTTGAGCTCTTTGCATGCTGTTTAAGAAGTCTGGTTTATTTCTTTCTAGGCCTGCCCCTTTTTTATTTACCTTTGGTTCCCCTCACTCCAAATTAGGGGGATGCACAGATTTTAGCAGGCTGTCTCTGAAAATTCTTCAGCACTTTTGCTCACCATAGAAGACTCTCACAGGAGTCCTAAGAGTTCCCTGGGCAAAAACACTTTTAGGAGCTGAAATCTGTACTTCTGAAATCTAAGGTGTTTATTTTGTTACTATAATTTTGAGTGAAAACTTTAAAGAGAGGAGTAGGAGCAAGATTCTACACTGGTATTCATTTGTGTTTGTGTCTATTTGTGAGATTTAAAGTAATTTTGATATTTGTGGTATTAATTACTTATGCATACCAGTCATAAGTATTTACCGTTACTTCTGAACTGAAGTGCCTGAAGAGTTTATTATAAAGGGAAATTCTTCTCATTCTAACTGACATATTTCTTTGCTTCCTCTGCTCAATTTGTATTATTTTGGCTGGTTTTGTATTTACAACATTAAATATTTAGTAACAATATCTAATTAAAGAAACAAAAACCACATTTTTATAGTAAAAGCAACAAAGAAATAAAGTTCCACACAGAATTTTTGAAATAGTTTTTTAACTAACAGTAAAAGCTTCAGTAGTATAATGTAAATTGGAACAATTCATGGAGAAATTCAGCTCACAATGAGACAAGTGACTGTGAATGACATCCATTTCATCTCCACTCATTTACAAGTCAGGTGTGTAGTCCAAGTCAGATGATTATACTCTCCAAGTAATCAATGGAAAGAAAGAAGGATTGAGTTGTCCAGAGGGCGAATAATTCATTTTTAAACAGATATCTATTAGAACCATGATAAATATATCTCTGGAAGTGCTGCTCTCTTTAATATCTGTGGAAGAAATTTAGATGAATAGCAAACATGTCTAACTTGGAGATGTTTAAATGAGGTGAAAAGACTTTCATTACCTGTGTGAGCTCTTCATGCATAGATATGTTGCATGAGAATCTTATAAACTGTTTACTAATACCTTGAACAGTGTCAATTGGCACACTGAAAGAATCCATGCAAACAGCAATATGATGTTGATTCCTGACAGATTTTTTTGGTTTTGTTCCAGAGAAAGACTTGTGATGGTGGTCACAGGGGTCTTAGGATGAGGGAAGAGACATGGATCTGACTCCATGTTACAGAAGGCTTGATTTATTATTTTATGATATATATTATAGTAAAACTATTTAAAAAAGAATAGAAGAAAAAGTCCCCATCAGAAGGCTAGCTAAGAATAGAAAAGAATGACTCAACAAAGGTCTGTGGCTTGGACAGAGAGAAAGCCAGCTGTGCCGTGATTGGCCATTAATTCCAAACATCCACAGGAGACCAATCACAGATCCACCTGTGGCATTCCACAGCAGCAGATAATCATTGTTTACATTTTGTTTCTGAGGCCTCTCAGCTTCTCAGAAGGGAAAAGTCCCAAGGAAGTATTTTTAATGAAAAGATGTCTGTGACAAAGACTGATTATTTTTTGTAGTTGAATTAGATTGAACAGCTAAATATTTTAAATTTAGATTGTTAGAATTAGTAATTAAGATATTCTATGCATGCACACTCCCCCAGCTATTTCCAAATTCCTTTCAGATTAGAAATCCTTTTTTTATATCTAAATGATGTTATTCAGGCCATTTTATCTGTCTTTGTTCTTGATTGCTGTAATCACTCACTTGACCTTGGAATTTTCACTATGAACAATAGGAGAAAAAAAAAAAAAAAGGAGCTATTGCAACCATTACTTGTAATCCCTGGCCTGTTTACATTATCTATCTTCTCATTCACTACATCAATTCTCATCCATTTTTTTGTACAAATATTTTAGTCTTACAGTCCAGCCTCTTTAGAATTTGATCTGTTTTGCTGCTATCTTATTAAACACCCTTCCTCATCATTCACTAATTATGTTGTGATACTCCATACTCTTATGTACCAATTTTCCAAGTAGCTGCCCTTAAGTTAATTTCCCAATTGCATAGGGACGATTTTAGAAAAAAAATTAATTGCAATGCACAAAATCTAATGAAGGGGTTAATTGCTCCGGTAAAAGAAACAGATAATTTCTTTACTTCTAAAACCACTAGACCTTAGAGCTCTATCCCTTCTATAAAACTATTTATGTATTATTGTGAATGTAATTAAAATATGCAAATAAAGTCCCAAGTAGAGCACTCTTTCTTCTCAGTGTCCAACCAAGAAGCAGACAGTTGTCAGAGAAAGTAGATATCTACAAAAACAAGTTTGAACACTTTCATCTAAAACAACAAATATATGTTACCAAAATCAAAAGGAATTTTGGCTAACACACTCCTTCCTAGCTAGGCTTAAGTGTGTTTTTGGAAAATATGTGATTTTGAACTACACAAAGAAAGAAATGAAAATAAACAACAACAACAAAAAAATTCTTAAAAGTTTCACCAAGGAAAGAAGCAACATACCTAGCATTCAGATGATATATATTAAAAAAACAAGTATATACTCTTGTGTTCCCTATTAAATATTGAAGGCAGAACACAAGTATTCTGTTGTATATTTGGAACTGGACAGTCAACACAATGACCTGAAATAATTTTTAAAAGAATTTTTTCAAACAAATGGTGAGAAAAGGATTTCCAAAAGTATCCTCAAACCTTAAAAATACACAATGTCAGAAAAGTTGTGAATCCATCATTAAAGAGAAAAAAATTGTTAATGCTCAGATTTGAAGGTTTTCCTTCTAAGAATCAGCTCAAGAAATATAACTAATAAAACAGATTATTACTAACTTATATGGACTATTTCATAAAGCCACACTTTCGAATCCAAAATGCAGGTCATTGTGACTTTAAATTTAATCTTCTTTAAAAAAAGTCAGTAGGGACAGACTCTGTAAGAATCTATTTCCAGAGAATTATGACACCTTCTCATTCCCTGTGAGTGATTGTGTCAGCATAAATTTATAGTTGAATTTAATGAATTCCATATAATGCATCACATTTTTTATCAGAAATATGGTTATTGTGCATGAAATACATTAGTATCATTAGACGTAACTCAGGTAATTTGTTAAGTCAAATAAAATACAGTAACAATGGGAAAAAAAACCCTTATTTCTCTTTCAAATCAAGCAAGAGAGAGGTTTTCATGTAACATTTGTTGGATTACTGAAGTCTTTTGTATCCAGATTCTATACAGATCTACTACCATGACAAAAGACAATAGTTTTGTAGGGGTGGTAATTTTTGTTAACTTTCTTTACACCAGTTCATGTAAGTAATCTTTAGTGCTTTCCACTTGAGCCACCCATGGACATGGCACATTCAGATTACAACCTTGGGAGATCAGGAAACATGGTGCTATAGAATGCAGGGAATGATTGGCATCTGACTCCATTGATTCAGAATGCTGAACAATTGCTTTATTAAAACTATCCTATATTACATTAATACTATATTATAATTCTACTGAAGAGCTACTATACTAAAGAGTTACTAAAAGATACTAAACTAAAGAAAAACCCCTGACTGTCTCCAGACAGTCAGGCACAGCTTTGAGTGATTGGTTAATTAATATAAACAACCATCACCACAGTCCAATTACCAAATCCCTTCAGATAAACAATCTTCCTAACACATTCCACATATGCAAAACATCATGAGCAGCAAGTAGAGATAAGAATTGTTTTCTGTTCTTTGAGGTTTCTCGCTGCATTTCCCTGGATGAGTCCTTGCTAAATTCTGCTTGCTTCTCTCTGTGAAGAGAGATGTGGCCACACGGTGCAAAATTTCGTGTTTTATCTTGGTATTAGGCGCTTCTGTTCTGTCTACATTTTGACAGGAATAAAAAGGTTCTGTACTTTTTTACTGTCTGACCTTTTCTATAAAGTTTTGACTGGAATCTTAACTGTCACAAACATACCTTCTCCAAATGATCTTAATTTGAGTTGGTTCAGCTGATGTTTTAATCACTGGTGTATCCATTGATTTCCATTTACCATGTTAGATGTGAATTTTTCTGTTGAGCATTTTAATTTCTTTTTCATATGGCTGCAGCTCTGGATGCTGTGTCACACAAAGCACCAAGAGATAATGGGCCATATAGCAAGGCCCCTAAAGCCAGATTTAAATGAACTAGCTTGCTATTCTTAAGCTGTTGCATTTCTAAGTATGAAATTTAAAAAGCATTTTGCAGTCCATATTCGTGCTCTATACGACTCTATTTTTCCACCCAACAATAATTTGAAATAAAAAAGGATTGTTGACGTATTGTTCAGACAACAAATCCTGATGGTTTCTGCTTTAGAAAAAGCATTTTTTGATTTCTATTTCAGTTTTGCCTGTATTGGTTGGTTTCCAAGGCAATATTACTCTATTTTCAAACTCTGTTCACAAAAATGTTCAGACAACAATAGAGTTTTGACACGTGGGTGATGTTGAAAAGTATTTGATCTCACATGTCAGCATCATTGCTCTCATAATTCTCTTGTTACCCCGTTCCTTATAACTGCATAGCTGTCTTAAAATTAGTACATGTCACATCTCACAGCAAAAGTTACTGCTTTTGCATTCTATTTCATTTATCAGGATTTTCAAACCATGCTCATTTATAACAGCAGATAGCATCCATTCCATTCCCTCTGCTGGTTTTTTAACTCCCGTGAGGGCAGTAGCTGTAGTCATTCTTGCACATAACTGTGGAGAGCAAAGCCAAGCAAGAACACGTGCTTTCAAGCCCTTTCATGCCCCATGGGAGCATCACAATATGAAAAGACTCCTAAGGTAGTGATCTTGGGACCACTGGTTACACATTTTTCCTTCTCATGGGTTAAAATACTCATTTAGCTATCAATTTCATATGACTTTGAGATGAAACTATTGCATCATTTATAAATGAGAACTTGATTTGTTGTCTTCATCAATTTTATTTTTATTCTCCCCTTATTAATAGTAGTTTGGCAATCAATTGATTTTCACTTAAACGTGTTGGATAGTCATTCAAAGATCTCTCTAAACTGAATATTATCACACAAAGTGAATCAATATTGTCTTGCTTGTACAGAAGTGATTAGTGAATTATTTATTAAAAGTCACAAATAAATTCTGCATTCAGTTTTTGCTTACCAGAAGAAACACTTAATGTACAAGAACATCCTGTTTTACCAAGAAAGATACAATTTCATGTTATACAGGGTAATATCACTGCATTTTTTTGTACTTTAGTACAAAGAAGAGAATTATATTTTCTTTGTATTGTAAAATAGCTCAAATGCCCACATGCAATGCAGCATCAAATGGAAAATAAATTTATATATATATATATTAAAGATGTATTAAAAAATAATTTTTACTTACTGAAAACAAAATAAAACAAAACCAAAACAAAGCCTTCTCTGAATGAAGCTCTGATTATGACAAAATCTGCCATAACATCTGTGGATAAATTCATTCACAGGGATGAAAATATTTTATCCAGACTATCTACTTCAAATGAGTCTCTCTGTGTGAGATATAAAAATATAGTTTATCCACAGCAGTCATGAACAGTTTCTGTAGGCAAAATCAACTGCTCATGAATATTTTACCTTATTTTTAATTTAATGTAGTATCACTAGTGTTATATTTGCATTAGATTAATGAAGATGGTAATTTCTCAATGGTAACAAAGTGAAAGAAGAGAAATAGGAGGATGTCAAGAAATCCATGTTAAGGATATCCTAAGGAGCTGATACCTTATTGAATAAATAACATTGAATTATTTTCAGCTAATTTCTCATCTTAGAACAGTTTCAGTATTTGACCTTGTCTCTTCTTGAAAGATGGTCTCAATATACCTGCCTCTAGCATTCAGAATGTTTACATGTCTTCTTAATGCCTATGGATGTTCCCTTTCTTCCGTTCAGTTTTTACCCCAATTCCAGCCACCAGCCTCCTGCTTTTAATTGATTTCTTTAGACTCAGTATTGGATCCTCTCTGAATAGTCATTCTGAAATGGCTCTTTGGGATTTAATGAATGAGCTATTATGCAATACCGACCAACACCAGCAAATACACTGTATAAAGAAATACCCTGTATAATACAGTACTTACAAAATGTAAGAGACTCCTTGTTACCCTGCAGCCTTCATGTATCCCTCTACAGCATGAGGGACATCCTTCAAAGTCTGTGGCAGACAGCTCTGCATCTCAAACCCTTGTAGTGATAGCTCACTTTCTAGCTTGTGCAGCTCAACAGCAAGACACTCAGTCACATTTTGAATAGAGCTGTGAGTCTGCTGGGAGAACAAGGGCACTTGCTAATTTTCCCACAGCCCCAGTTTCTGGCAGTGTCATTAAATAAATACCCTGGGTAAAGAATTCCTTGGAGTCATCCAGCTACCAGAAGTCACATCACAGCAGATTAGGGTAAAACTGAAAGGTAAATTGAAGCTCTTATTGATATCCTCTAAAATGGTAATGTGACTAATAGCAGTTGTATAAGAAATAGGCAGAAAATAAAAGCTTTTTCATTCAGGTTATATGGTGACTATCAGAAAAGTCTGCCATTCTCTCATGTTTTGGCTTTCCTATCCTGTCAAGAAAAGTTTTCAGGTTTTGGCTATAGCTTCTCCCAGTGCTTGGGAGAATACTAGCCTTTACAGACAGCACTTCTTCTGAGATATCTGAGACTATCAAGGAGAGTTTCAAAACAGCTGCTGGTGAGCAGTAACTATATGAATAGAAAAATAGTCCTCTTGGGTTTCTTTTATAAAAAGATGAGGAACTGTACAGAGACACATCAGGAGGACCATAGGGATGGACAAAAGCAGTGAAAGGCGAATTACCAAGTATCTTTTACCAGTAAAGAATAAGGTTAGCATCTCTAGCACACTTCATGGTTTTTTTAACATTGAGTTAACTTTTTTAAAGAGACACTGCTCAATTTTTTATTATTTTTTTACAATAAATAGATATAAAAGCAATAATTGATCTCAAAAAAATCTGTTCTTTGGGAGGATATTAAAGTTCAGAAATTGGAAAAAAAGAAGTCAGAGTCCTAAGCAAGGAAAAAAGAGCTCAGTTACACAATATGTGAGCATTATTTGAGCTGTTGGAGTTTCTTATCTGTCACTGAACATACAGATTCATATGAGGATTGAACAAAAAGGCACAAAAGAGGAATAAGGAAGAAGAATATTTTATTCAAAATAAAGTAGAAATTCAATTTTCAACTTTTCCCCTATCATTTTATTGGTTTCATCTTCCACAAGAGAACGAAATATGCAGAAACTCTATTAAACTATTCACATCTACACCTTTAAATTCAAAATTAATGAATTATAATTGTGCTACAGTAATCCACTTTAGGACATGATTGACACTTAAAAGCTGTGTCCTGATTAGTTATTTTGGTGCTTTGGATTATATTATAGCTATTCACCAACCTCCAGCAATGTATCTTTGTAACATAATCACTAATAACTTCATGACAATCCTAAAGCTATGATGAATAAAGTAAATGGGTGCAGTAAGTAAGAATTGCTTCATCTGTTGGCGCCCTTCCCATCTCACAATTTAGCTTTTAGATAAGTCTCTTTTCAACTTCAATTCCATTTTTGACTTTCTTCTCCATCCCTTGAACATTTTAACTTCCCAAAATCCATGGCTGGTAAAAATTAAGTTCTGTATCAATCAACAGGCTCTGACTATAAAAAAACTTGCTTTTTTTCCCCTCACATAGGCTAAATTAAAAAAATTAAAAAAAAAAAAAATCACTAAAGAACCGAATGCTTGAGGCTGCAAAGAACCTCTGCAGTTCATCTTGTCCTAACCCCCTACTCAAGCAAGGCCACACAGAGCCAGGGCCTCAGACTACATCCAGGAAGCTCCAAGGATGGAGAGTGTGCAACCTCCCTGAGAAATCTGTGTCAGTCTCCATTGTGAAACTCACACCAAGTCATGAGAAACTCTGGTACACTGCTCAAGGATGTTACAGGGACAAAGAACCTCCCACCAGCATAGTTGCATTCAGAAGGCTTACATATTTAAAGGCACTATAGATATGAAAAATAATATGGAGCCCATTTCCTATAGATGATGTGGAGTGTATTAAACTAGGCTCCTGCCCTTTGAGAAGGTCATAGGATTTGTGATCTGTGTTCCTTGTAGGAACACGAGAGATAGAACTTCTTTTTTTTAATTGAAGAAGCAGTGATTTTTAATGCCAAATTATTATACAGGTTATAAATTCTGTATATTTACAGGTAGCAATATAAACTTTCTTTAGAATTATAGGGTACTTTTAGTACAAAAAAAACTAGTTCTGATTATATGGGGGTTCACTGGATGAGTAACTGTAAATTAAGGGAAAATTACTGCAGAAAAAAAAAATCATTTAATTATAAAATGCAGATGCCTTCCTTGCTGACAATTTAGGAGGATAAGGAAATTTACCCTTGTATTTTCCAGTGGAAAAGTGGGGGACACACTCTTTAAACATACAAAACATCACACCAAAAATAAGTATTTTTTAAATTTTGTTTTTTGTTTGGTTTGGGATTTTTGTTTTTGTTTGTTTAAAAAAAGAGTATGTGTGTGAGTAGAGAGAGGTAGAAGGCACTCAGAGCTAAACAAGTCGTTTTGAACCCCAACTCTCCAAACCTAACACTGGCAGGTCAGGGAAATTATGTAGAGCAGTGTCTGGAAGTAAAATTTTCAGCTGAATGCTTATTTGGATATCCTTTATGTGCAATTTTTGTTTCTTAAGTTTGTAACTCAGTGAGGTTAATTTACTCCTCCTCTAGATGTTTATTGTGCAGTTTATAGATGAGCGAATGTTTCTGACATCACTTTATAATCAGTAGAGTGAAAAAACATGCAGAAAAATTCAACTCATTCTAATGTAGCAGTCTAAATTATGTCAGAGGAATCATTCACTAGAAATGCCTGATTCTTTGGAGAACAACAACCAGTGTAATTTTAGACATCTATACCACTGTCATGGCCCCAGCCAGCAATTCATCCCCATACAGCTGCTTGCTCACTCTCCCTGCAGTGAGATGGTGAAGAGAAAGAGAGGGGTAAAAGTGAGAAAATTCATGGGTTGAGATAAAGGCAGTTCAACAGGTAAAGCAAAAGTTGCATGTTCAGGCAAAAAAAACCCAATAATTTATTCACAGCTTCCCACAGGCAGGCAAGTGTTCAGCCATCTCTAGGGAAGCAGGGCTCCATCACACACAATGAGTACTTGAGAAGACAAATGCCATAATTTCAAACTAACTCCTTTGCTTTCTCCTTCTCCCAGCTTTATCTGAGCATGGCACCACACTGTATGGAAAACCCATTTGGTCAGCTGGGGTCGGCTGCCCTGTGTCCCTTCCCAACCCGTTTTGTACACCCAGCCTGCTCTCTCATTGGGTGGGCATGAAGCAGAACACCCCTTGGCTCTGGGTAAGAACTTCTCAGCTGTAACAAAAATACCTCTATATTATCAACAAGTTCTCACTGGAAAACCAAAATAACTCCACAGTAGCTACTATAAAGAAAATTGACTCTCAACTAAATCTAGGGCAACTGCTGATATAAACATTTATGAGAGATGGATGCCATACCACATAAAGCTTCTTTTCTGTTTAACTATTACATGTGTGTGGTGCAAGTAGTCAATTAAAAGAAGGATGTCCTGAGGGACCTGATCTCATTTACATAATTCAAAGAGCTGGAGCAAACTTCCTGCCTGCCTGTGGTGTGCAGTCATGTGTTAAATCTTTCAAGATCACACTCCATCTAAACCATGGCTTTTTTGCAAAGGTTTGAATACAGCAGAGATACCACAGACACACTTTTGACAAATGCAGCTATAATATTTCATTTTTATGGTTAGAGTTCTTAACTGGTGATGTAAAATGACAGGATCACTATTAGTCAAGTCCTATAATGTTAGGAGTTACAATTTAAGGAAAGATAGACTGTAATAACAAACCTTTTTATTATGCAGAGATTTAAAGAAATAAATCTGACAGAAGGTACTGGTTAGTCTTTGGTTTTTAGGGTTAAAGCTTACAAGTTTATTGTCATAATGTGATGTAGCAATGGCTGAAGCAGAAATTGCCTCAGTAATTTCTCATGGAAGCAAAAAGCTTGGTAGATGAAACTTACCAAAAGTTCTCAATTATTTCATTCTTCTCTTCCTTTAATGATGCTAAATAGCCAGCTGTTCCTAACTGAAGAAGAATAGAGTGAATACAGAAAATTTCTGAACAAATAGGTTTTCCTTCTCAAGTAATGCTTTAACATTCTTTAAATTGCTTACTAGTTTGATAGCAAGAAAGAGCTGATCATCTTTAATTAACTTCTGTTTTGTCTAGTCAATGTAGAGTTATAATATCCTGGTTAATATTTTATAGCATATATTGAAACATTTTTTGTCTGTGATTCTTATGTCTAATTCTTGAAACTGTCTTGCTTTTTTGTTAATTATTCCAGTACATTCAGCCCTGAAGGCATACATCATTGACATTTTTTTAAAAAACTTTGTTGTTGTTAAATTACAAGCAAGCAAATATTAATCTGAAACCCAGCTCAAGCAAGCATCAAATGCTTCAGACCATAGCAGCTGCAAGAAGACAGCAGAAGCCAGAATCAACAAATTATACAACATTCTGCTTGCACTTCTCTTTCTCATGGCTCAAAGTGACAATTCTACATCATTCAGCTGGGTGGGAGGGAGAGCAGATTTGGGATGAATAAAAGAGCTTTGTTCAGATCAGGAAATCTGTTATGGTAACTACTGTAAAATCATCACAGCAAAAAGAGTCATCAGAAATCAAATTTGTTTTGTATAAAGGCCCTGTGAAGCATACGTGATGGCTGGGGTTTTGCTGTGGTTGTTTATTGAGTTTGGTTGGGGATTTTTTAGTATTAGATGTCATTTTCAGAGAAAAAAAAAAAAAAAATAATGCATCTTGCCTCTGTTGAAAGCATAAAATATAATCTCTAACATACTGTAAGCCAAAGTGTGTGGTTGTACTCCACAAATTTAGCAGTATTTCACATAAAGACACAGAAAAATTCTTGCCAATGTGTTTAGAAATCAGTAATTCTTTGCATTTTTGGCTGTAGTTTTCTTAAAGGAACTTCTCAAAAAGTAATTAATAAATGGATTCCAAATTCCATAGATTTCTTTAAAGTGCTACCAGTTTAATCTCTGTAACTGATTTTTCATCTTTGGACATTTTGATCACTTTGTCTATATGCCTCTTGCAACAGATTCATTTATATGGATTAATTCTTTTAGATGAGTGTCATGATATAACTGCAGGCAGCAGCCACGCGCATTTTGACATTTTATAGAAATATTATTAACTGCTCTTTCATTTCCATGTCCTCATTTTCAGGGCATGGGTCCTACTCTTCTCCAGTAACACACTAAATTGTTTCACTCAGGGGCAAGAAAACCAAAAGAAAACAAATCTTTGCTTACCCAAACATCATAGCACAATATTAGTAATACAAATGAAGTCATTAAACCAAAAAAAGCACTGAGAAAAGACATTATTTTCTAAACTTGAAGCCTATTAGGGAATTCTGTAGTCTTGAAGACTCTGTCATGTGCAGCATGAAAATAAGAAATACAGCCAAGTCAAAGGGAGCGTTCTTGCATTTTGTCAGGCATAGGGTATATGTGGAACATCCTTTTGCTGGTTAATTGTTAGATGTGCATCTCCATTTTAATGTGCTTAAATATATTCGGTTTTGACAATAGCCAGGTGCAAGTAAAACAGGAGCCAATTGTTAGATGTTTTGACATAAGGAGATATGAAAAATATTTCTCCAAAATGTACATTATTTTATGCATTATCATCATCTTTCTCAGTCTTCCAAAGTTACTATTCTATTTTGTGTGAAGTTGAATGTTTCACATCAAACAGATGAAATATGGTTTCATCTGGGGGGCCTCATTCCAGAAAGAAGAAACTGAGGAAATAAAATCAGTTAAATGGCAATAATTTTGCAGTCAAATCATCAATCAATAATCAGTTATTCACCTATTCCTATCTGGTTGTTCGTGTCTTGCTGCTCTACTGCTGGAAGCAGAAATATTTACCTGCAGTTGCTGCTAAAACTGCTACCCTAGTACAAAGTGTTCCCTATTTTACTTTAAAACTGTATTGCCAACCTGATTTTCAAGCACTGGGAGATGTAAACAGATTTTTTTTTTCCAGCTCTAATTTCAAACTACTGCCCATCAAAGATGGAAGCATAAAACAGAATAAGGATGAATGTATTTTCTTATTGTGGATTCTGTCTTCAAGGGTTAAGAGACCAAACTGTTGTTTATGTATGCACTTCATCCTGCTCTTGAAAATTAATGATTCTTCTGTGAGAATTTTCAAGTAAAGAAATAGTAAAGAAATATAGTGGATCACTTCTGGCATATGAACCATGAAGTGGTTGTGTGCAGCAAAATGAATAAAGTCTCAGAATTATTAATTGTACCACAGATGCTACTCCTTCAGACAGACAATACCAAAATGGTGCATTAAAAAGAAGCATAAGAGACTTTTTTCTTTTTTTAAGATATATTTGTGAATGCAAAAAGCTGTGTATGAGAAAAAGCTCAGAAAGTGCTTAAAGAAAAATGGATTTGGGGTTACAGAGGCCATTAGAGTGGCAATATGGTTTGGGGAGGGGGGCACGAAATACAAGTTTAGGACAAAAATTGAAGTCAAAAAAACAAGCTATAAGGAGGAGGAGAAGTTATGAATAGAATACATTTGAGAACTTTTGTGCAAGGAGAGGGGTAACAAGAAACCCTTATCTGAAACATCACCACAACAACTCAGTTAAAGAATGCTAAAAACATATGAAATGGTTACCCAGGAAGGTTGTGTGGAATTTCCACCCTGGTGATGTTCAAATCCAAGTCAGTGAAGACCGAACAACTCACTCTAACTTTGAAGCCAGCCTGCTTTGAGAATGAGGTTGGACCAGATGACCTACAGGAGCTGTTTCAGACCTAAATTATTCTATTATACTGTGATTCAGTCTGTCACAGATCGTTCTGAAAAACTTGGCAGACTTAAAGTTTTAAGAAATTAACATAGTGTTCCTTGAAATAAATTCTTAAGACTGTTTAGGTGCATAGCGAACACATGACACTTGAATAAGGATTTCAGTTCTGTAAGAAATTTTACAGAATTCTATGTTCTTTCTATGTTCGGAAATCTATGCTCCTCCAACCCCACACAGAAAGAAAAAGCCAAAGAAACACTTCTTTTAGTATACCGAAAATCAACATTGTGAAAGTAACAGCAACAATAAGATGTTAAGAGAGATCAAAAAGTCTCACTTGGCAGAACTTGTTTTTCACAATACTGTAATGTTGTAATAAAATGTAATCCTTAATTCCTTCTTTCAACAAAATCTCTAAATACAATAATCTCATTATATCAGAGAATTCTTCTAATTTACAATCCATGCTTAAGTGAGTGCTATCTTAGAGACCTTTGGGTCGTAGTATGACTAAATGTCTCACTTGTTCAGTTGTCATCAGTCATGATTACTTTTCTGTTAGTTTGGCAACAGGAGATAAATTACTAAAATGTCTGTGTTAGGAAATCTGAAATTAAATGGTAGCCCTCTATGAACAGACAGCAAGGCATTCAGCATAAGAGTTCCAAAATAATTATAAATTATTGTTAAAAGTTTAAATATATGTGTGTGTATATGCATAATGAAGCAGAATACATGACAGTAAAAATTGCTTGAAGAGCTGCCTAAGGCCTGGGGAATTTCAAAGCTTTATATCCTTGCATTTTTGGAAATAGGAGCTGAAAATCTTGATTCACGTTCCCTCTAATAGACATGCCTAGAAATTCATAATTTTTTATACTACAAGGCTTTTGTTTAACTTAAATGATAACTTGGAAATTGCATTCACCATAGTAAGTTTATGTCTTTCACCATAGTAGATTTTAATTAATTGTTATTTATTTCTCTTCCATGAGTTTTGGACACCTGCAACTAATACACTTATAAATTTTTTCCAACTAAGTTAAAATTATATGCCTGGAAAACACGTTGGTGGACAAATGATTTTACAAAACTATATATTTATTGTCACAGACAATGTTTTACGAAAAATCATTTCCTCATGGTTTTTTCTCCTGAGAAGCCTTAGGAGCAAAATGTAAACAATAATTATCTGCTGCTGTGGAATGCAACAGGTGCATCTTTGGTCCATGTTGGTTGTTTCTAATTAATGGCCAATCACAGTCCAGCTGTATCGGTCTGTGTGGTCAGTCACAAGATTTTGTTATTCATTCCATTCCTTTCCTTTTCTTGCAAGCCTTTTGATGAAATCCTATCTTCTATTCTTTTAGTACAGTTTTAATATATCATTCTCTTTTAATATAATAGGTATCATAAAATAGTAAATTAGCCTTCTGAAACATGGAGTCAGATCCTCATCTCTTCTGTCTTCCTGGGACCCCTGTGAACAACAAAATTTATGGCAATTCCATTTCTTGGCAATGATACTTAACATGGAATGATATGAGCTGCAGTCAAAAAGTTGGTAAATTTAAAGCAAGTACTAGCAGATACACATGTATGTAATGAATGCTTCAGACAAGCATGAAAAGTGTAATTCAGTATAGGACTAATGTGCTGAAAGCTTTTGTCCTTACTTAGAAGATTGATAATATATTAGTTTTTTCTCTGTGGTTGTTGCCTAAAAATACCAAAAAGCTAATTGCAAAAAACCAGATATTCTTTCCCTCATTATTGACTGCTTTGTGATACAATATTTCATATCATAAGCCATCAGAGGGTAATGGGGTATCCTTTTTTTGATGAAGAAAATATTAAGTTTTGCTGCTTGCAAATTTACTTAAAGAGAAAAAAATAATTATAAGAAATTATTGCGATGAATAAATTGTGCATTATATGTTCCAATCACGGCAGAAAATACAGTCTTAGGAAAAAAAAACTCATTGGTAGTCACAATATGTTCTGAGTTATATATTGTGTAGAAATTGGTCTGTCTCTAGCTTGTTATTAAAAGCAAAAAAAAAAGAGAGGAAGTAAGTAAAAAACATTTTTCAAGTGCTGGCAGCTGCAAAAAGCATGTATTATCTCAAAGAATTTTAGGCTGAAGGAAAATTTCAGCCTTTCAGGGTGTTGCATTGTCAGTCTGCTTTATGTAATGATAATCTGAAATGATTAAAACCTGACAGGGATGAATGTTAACTTTTAGATAAAAGACCTTCATTAATTTACCTTTAACCTTTCCAGATGAAAATAAAGAGTAGACTAGCATAGAAGAGATATTTACCCTTAAATAGTAGCTACTTGCTGTTACTGAAGTCTCAGTGACTGAAATCTAAGGGGTTTTTTTTGTATTAGGATAATTTTTGAAGTTTACAATATGTGAGGAGTAGATATTACCCTTTGTTTTATGTGTACTATCCCTGTCTATGGCAGCCTCATCTAGTGCTTTGTTGTGATGCCAGATACAAGCTGGTCTAGGCCAGAGCACCACCTTTTTCAGCATTACGTATAAATGCTGTTTCACCAAATTTGCTGTACTCAGTTTAGACTGTAGGAGGCAATCCCCATTATTCCATTTCTTGGCAATGATACTTAACATGGAATGATATGAGCTGCAGTCAAAAAGTTGGTAAATTTAAAGCAAGTACTAGCAGATACACATGTATGTAATTATTCGATTCAGCTTCTCTTGTTTTGCAATGCAAGATACTTTAGACTTACTGTTCAATAACAGCAGTCCCTAGCCAGATAAAATTATGTCTTTTAAGTTCACATTCTAGCTTCTGTTAAGTTTCCTGTTCAGGTGCTCAACTTGTGTCACTAGCAAGAGCATCATCATCTCCTGACACTGATGGCTCCATTTGAATCTTTCCAGAGTATTAAAATTTGAATTTAAGCATTTGATTCTATTGGTCCCTAAACTATTACTCTAGTGAAAATTACTCATGTTTCTGGATCTCATTATGAAGAAATCTGCTTATATACCTTGTGGTCTTCCTCAATAGTTCATTGTGTACAAAATCATTAAACAGGTTCATAGAATGAGTAGTAGTGTATACAGATATTTTTTGCTTTTCTTTCCACATGGGTATGAAGACAATGAGTCTGGTAGGGCTGGGACATTCATAACTACCACAGTTCCCAGTTGTCTGTTTCTGCAGGAAGGATGAGGCATTGGAACCGTGGAAGAGTAGATAAGACATCCAATTTATCTCAGGAGACAAAAATTGTTCTCTAAATTTTATTTTTTTTTTCAAAATGCAGCTGTCTGTTTAAAAAAAATGTGAATGAAGATGATTGGTGAAGGATGCCACCATTAAACTGTAACAAGAGAGTGCAAAAGCAGTTATCCACAAAACAAACTGAACTACTGTTCAAAGCAAAGAACTGAGATGAGTGATAGTGATGTCTTCAAAAACAGAAGGGAGGAGCTGAGGCAAATTTGCATCAGGCAGCATAGCAATTATTTTGAATGTGGCAAGGATAAGTTAGAAACATATTGCTGAGAAAGATGCACATTGCTAAGGGAAAAGGCTGTAGTTGAGATCATCTCAGTAGTGTTTCAGGCAGACTGGTATTTAAAGTCTGGGGAGGTACTTCAAGCCAAATACTTCAAATACTGTGCAGTCAGTTTATTTTACCAGCAAAGGCAGATGCGCTCTGATAGAAAGTTTCAAGCCTGGCAAATTTGCTTGAATATGTCCTGCAGCTGTTGGAAGTTTTACAGGGATGAACAGGCTGTAGTCATCTAAAAGGCAGCTAATTTTGACCCAAAGGTGCAATGACAGCTTAATGCACCAGCCACGTTAATGTAGGTTCTGTAGTAAAATAAACTACTTGCTTTGAATTTTCAAAATTTGAATGGATTCAAAATGAAGAAAAACTCTGGTATCTTTTTGGTTCTAAGAGCCACCAAAAAATAAAAATAAAAACCAAACAAAAACACCATGAGGACAACAGTATCTAATTAAGATTTCAATTACATCTCAAAAATAACCTAATTTTTGTTCAGGAATGCTCATAATTCCTCATAGCTGTTGTTTACTAAAAAGGTCAGACCACTTTTCTGAGTAAAAAGAGCCTGCAGCATCAGCAGGTAATGCAGAAAGCTCTGAGCCAAGACTCTGCTAAGGCAGCAAATGGTACAGGATAACACGCCAACGAATATGAACTTCCTAACAAAGTGCAGCCATCTTCTAAGTGATTCTGAATGTGTTAAAGTTGGAAATTCACATACATACTACTATCCAAACTTATTTTTACCCTTGTGCCTTTTGTTCAGATCAAACCCCTTGTTCTGAATGCAGTGAAGGTCTGCTGCACAAGCAATGACAGCCATTGTGACAAACACAAGAAGAATTTGTACAGAACTGTTTCAAAAAGAATCTGTTAAAAGGGCAAGATGGTATTAACTAACTGTGTAAGGAAAGAAAGGGCAAAAGAAATTAAAGAATTAATGAAACTCAAATTAAGGACTAAGAAGGATCTTTATCAAATTTTTGGGAAGCTAATAATACATGAAAAATGCTCAAATACAAATCAATTCAAGCTGTATGGAAAAAGAAACCAAAAACTCAGAATGACTAGAAGTAGAATTTCAGACAGCTTTAACTGGGAAAATCTGGTAGCTACAGAAATAAAAGGAAAAAAAAAATCATCTACTTTTTAGGGTCTTACACATGATGTGTATGCATGGGGAAACATAGGGGAAGAAGCAGAGATGAAAAAACAGTGCGTCAACCTTGCTGTTAAAATGACTTATGACCAAGCTACATCTGGCGATACACATTTGTTGCATGGCACTCATACTGGTCATTTGACATTTAAAAATAACTTCTCTTATTCTCATAGTCACTTACCGGTTATCCTATCTTCCTGTGGGTTAGAAAATAGGGAAACAATTATATTGTGAGTATATTATTCTAGTATGTGTCGATATCATAAAGAATCTAACTCTGATTTTGTGTTGTCATCTTATTGCAGAAGTTCAATACCTTCCGGGTGATTTCTCATGGGCAGCTTCATTACCAGTATTGATTCTCCTACAGCAAAAAAAAAAAAACTCCAGCTCTCTTCTTGGCTAGCTACCCCACTCTTTTGTAGCACTCATCCTCATTGGACACAGCTGAGGCCTGTTAAGGGCAGGGCTGTTCCTAATCTTTGGTGATTAGTGCAGCTGCAACTCCTCAGGGGTGAGATTGCCTTCTGCACTATCTCTATTCTCTTACATTCTATCCCCCCACAATTTTAACCATGTCCATATCTACACTATTTTCTTTTTTGTTTTGATATTTCTATACATAAATGAGTTTATATTCTGTTGTTATAGTTTTATTAACTTTTGTCAATAATGAATCCAACAATTCTCTTCTAAGTCATTGAAGTATTTATACCACTGGTATTTTAAGGAGTTGATGTCTAGGACATGTCTTATTATAGAAGAGAAAATATTGAGAAAAGAAAAATGGGATTTTCAGTTTACCAGTGGGAATCTGAGGCAAAAAAAATTAAAAAAAAAACATTCAGAGATCTAATATATAAATTTATACACACATTAATTTTTTTATAAAATTCTCCACAGAGGTCTTTGATTAGATGGGAGCAGCATGTCAAACTGGTGAGTTTTTTTCTTCCTTTAGCTTAGTCTATTATATATATTTTATTTCAATTTTTCTCTTAGACAAACAAAAGTCTAATATTTAATACACAATAGAGCATTATGATGATACTCTGAAATATTTAAAATTCATGAATATTTTTAACTTAGAATGAGATATTTTATGATCATAATTATACATTAGCAGAAATGAGAAGAAAGAAATTTTTTTTAACAGTTAATTATATCAGTATAAAAAATATTTCTTGGATTATTCCTTTGATCATAAATTTCTCTTCTCTTTTTTCTTATAAACTCATTTCATCTTGATTCTGATCACATTACATTTTAGTATTGCTGTTCATAGACCTGAGTTTTCAAAACTGGCGTTTGAAAAATATAAAAATTCATTTAATCAAGTTCTAGTTCTATACTTTTAGCAATTTTCAGTTAAAAATAATTGTTATTCATTATTTTCTCTTTTTTAACAACTCACAAATTGCTTCCTTGAGGCATGTTGATCATGCTTCCAATGATCAGATTCTTGAAGTTCTTGTACTGACCTTTCACAAGTGAATTAATCTTATTTTCAGGTACTATCACTCTTTTTAAGATCAGAGAGGCTCCCAAGTTTTTAGAATGCTTATTTGAATCATATATGTATTTTTAACTGTTCGTTTCTTGTTGATATTTGTGGATCATTTAATTATTTGACATAAAATTCAAGCATTTTGGTAAGATTTCAGTGAACCTTTCATAGGTTATTAGGAGGAAAATAGAAAGAAGAATAAAGCACTCTATAAAAACCTCCCAAGCAAGACAAATTGGCAAAAAGGACAAA
>JAHXMQ010012338.1:82049468-82127817 GCA_020466415.1 Ammodramus savannarum pratensis | reverse complement strand
AAAAAAAAAAAAAAAAAAAAAAAAAAAAATTGTTGCAATAGATTCTCAAAATGGTCAAAGTATACAAAAGCAGGAAGCCCCCCACAAGGAAATGGTAAGTAATACTAAAAAAAAAAAAAAATACACTGGAGGAACTTACAATTGTATTAATTGTATTTAGGTCCTCAGGAAGCATGAAGTATTATTGCTCCATTTTATTTTTTGCAATGTAGCCTTCTAAATTATGTAAAAGACTCAGGGTAGCCCTGTCTATGAATTGCAAATGAGAGTTCAATTTCAACACACACATTACAAATACGACAAAATACAGTCTAGGCTTGATTTGTTATCCATGCTGAAAAACAAATTTTCATTTCGAAACACATTACTGGGCTGTCACGGCTTTAGGATGCAAGACTGATTAAAGGATGAGGAACTTTGGGAGCTCTGGAAGCTTTGTATAATGAAAAACCTGGTGAAACCACTGGAAAAGGGATTTCTGCCAGAAAGGTCAAAGAACACTAATAGAGGGGCTAAAACAGTTGTTTGGGAATACTTTTCAGAAACTCACAGAGCAAAGGATGAAATTCTGTATGTCTTTTTCTGAAAGAGATTATTTAAATATAATGTATTTTGGCAGTGATGCAAAAGTCAAACTTCCAGTGGACCATTAGTCTTTAGCAATTCTCTAAAATGATAGAGCTCTCTGCTCTGGCTTGCTGTGGAGTGAAATGGCAGCACAGTTATAGTGCAAAGAGAGCATTCTGTACCAGCAGAAAAGAATCTAAAGGACACGGTAATAAATCTGATTTATTTTACCAAATAATGCATTTGCATAACTGTACACTTGCATAATAATATGAAGGAGAAAGGAAAACACAAAAGAAAACTCTGTTTAATGAAAGAACTGTAAGAAGACAACAGTCCAAAACACTAATCAAATTATATCTTTGCATTAAATGATTTAAATGAAAGCTGACATGAGCTACTAGGACTTCATCACAGGGTTGGTGTTTTGTTTTTTTTTAATTTGTTTTAGTTTGTTGGGTTTTATTTTATTTTTGTGGAGGTTGATGAAACCTGCCAGTGGTTGTATTTTTGTTTCTCAGCAGCAGAGTTTTGAGATTTTTTTTTCCTATGAATTACTCTAGCTTGAAATAAAACATGTGGTCTCATAGGAATTTCAACATGCTTTAGTTTTTCAATCAGTACAAAACACATTCACCACTGTAGCACTGCTGGGCTTTTGTGCGTCAGCCTCTTAGAAGAATTGACTGTGTCTCCATAAGGCCTAAAATGCAGAGAACTCGTCTGGGAGGCAAATGTGGTTCTACTTCACCTTTATCTCCCACAGCTGTGAAAGCTGTCAGCTTCTAAAACTGACGAATGGAGAATTCAGAATATTCTCAGAGTAGCTCAACTGTCTCACACCAGTGTTTCTTTCGCTTGTTCTTGCCTTTCCTCTGGATTTTCTTTTTTCAGGAAAATAGCAAGATCAATCATCTCCTTATGTATATTAATTGGATATATCCCTATGTTTACTACAGCGATTGTTGAATGGCTCTAAAGCTTTTTCTTTAAATACTCAGTTTATGTAAGTAACTGAGTTCTGAAATATCTTAATGTTCTAGTAGCCAGTAATCATGAAAAAGCCTTTAAAGACTGGAATAGTTTCAAATGCCATTTGCTCTGCTGCCAAAAATCACATTTTTAAATGTCTACACTTAGCCTTTATTTCACACACAGCTATCACTGGAGCTGTGCAAGATGTTACTTTTTATTTAGCTGAAAACTGGTATTTCAAATTTTGTTCTTGTTCCAAACCAAATAACTATTTTTCAGATGATTTCCCAGAAAAGAGAGGTCCTTTTAAATATCAACAAATTTGAAGTTTTTTTGTTCTAGAAAGGCAAAATGTTTTATTCTATTGCTTGCATAATTTGACAATTTTACAGCATAGTGTTTAATTGCATAATAAGTTCCTATAATGAAATATTAATATTTTCTGTCTATATATGCCATATAGTTCATTGAAGCATAGAATATTCTGAACTGGCCGGGACCCACACGGATCTTTGAGTCAACTTCTGACTCCACACAGGGCAACCTAAGGGTCAAACCCATATATCTAAGAGTGTTGTCCAAGTGCTTCTTGAACATCAGAAGCCTGCAGCCATGACCAGCTCCTCGGGGAGCTTTTTCCAATGCTTGAACGCCAGATCTGAACTTCTTCTCACATAGCTCTAAGACATTTCTTTGCATCCTCTCCTGGACACCAGAAAGTGGAGATAGGCACTTCTGTCGCAGACAACTTTTATGAAAAATCCTTTCTTTAGGATTTTTCCTCCTGAGAAGCTGAGAGACCTCAAGAACAAAATGTAAACAATGGTTATCTACTGCTGTGGAATGCAACAGGTGGATCTGTGATTGATCTCACAGAGTTGTTTCTAGTAATGGTCAATCACAGTCAGCTAACTTAAACTCTCTATCTGAGACAGAAGCTTTTGTTATAATTTTTTCCTGTTCTATTCTTAGCTAGCTTTCTGATGAAACATTTTCTTCTATTCTTTTAGTACAGTTTTAATGTCATATATATCACAAAATAATAAATCAAGCCTTCTGAAACATGGAGTCAGATCCTAGCCTCTTTCCTCATCCAAGAAGCCCTGTGAACACCGTCACACACTTCCATCTCCACTTGCATGTGGAGATCTCCACCCCTCCTTATGAAGATGTCGAAGACAGCAATTTTTCCTGTCAGTCTCCTCTTCTCTAGGACAGCATCCTCAGCCACTCCTCATACATCATTCCCTCTAGGCCCTCACCATGTTTGCTGCCCTCCAGCCAGACTAGCAACTTGATCCCTTTCTAATATTGTGGATCTCAAAACTGCACACAGGTGCAGGACACACCAGTGCTGAGTACAGTGGAACAATCACCAGTCAGACAAGTGCTTAATGTACCTCAGGATATAGTAATCCTCATGTTTCAGTTCTAGCATTTCATTTTGTTAATTTTCACTAAAACTCTGAATTATTTACATAAAAGATAGTGTTAATCTCAGCTACATTTAGTTGCCTAAAAATTAAGAAATTAATCTGAGTCAACTAGATTTTATAGTCAGTAGACAGAAACAGGCATCTCTAAATCTAAGTTCTTTTTAAATAGTTGTCACCATGGTATTATGTACCAGTGTTAACTCTCACTGCCAACAGAACAAGGCCTACAGTTTACATGTTTTACTGTTCTTGCTAAGACACTGCTGCTCCTCCTGCAATTATGCAAATATTGATATACTCTCACAGTTCACCAAGTTAAAGCTCACAAGAGCTAAATATAATGGTATTTCTGTCATAAATAGATGAAAAAATAGTTCTACTTTTTTTGGTGTAAAGGAAACAAGGAAGAAAGGTAAAGTTTGCACACATTTTGTGTATGACTTCATTGATTTATAAACTATAAAAATTGTACCAAATAGATCCAAAAAAGTGCATGTGAATAGTTTTAATTTTTTTCCACAGATGTTGCAATATGAAAAAATTTACATAATTGCCAATATACAAATGGTATTGGCATGTTAAATTTTTCCATTCGTACTTGTTTAAAGTATAATTTGGATCCAGATTTTTATACTTCACAAGAAATTATCTTATAATTCACAAATGTGACATAGAAGTGCTAAAACACAATAGAAAATAATTTACATTTTAACTTAGAAACTCAAGGAATTTAAAAATTTGGTAGGAAATGCTGCTTTAAAAAAGAGCATTTTAGATTGTATCAATTGCAGAGAATGAGATCTTCCAAAAACTGTGACCCTGACTCTTTAAATGCCTTACAATAGCACATAACACATGACTTGTCATATAAGTTCCAAAACTTTAATTAGCCTTTAACATATTGTTTTCTTTTAAAATGTCCCTCTTAATTATTCATTTCAGTGAAGCAGACTAATTATGCTTCTTGGATAAAAGCACATTGGCTCATTAATCTTTCTTTTTCAGTAACATATAAACAGCAGCTATGATGAAGAAGATAGCAGTTTTTTAATTACAATTTTCTGCCTATAGAAGATAGAAAAAAGTTTGGGATCCTGAGGGAATGTCAATGTTATTTAATGATTATAGTTATGATTGTAACATTCCTATGAAATATTAAGAAAAAATGAAACTAGACACCATATGCAATCACTTATTATTTCTGAATTTTATTGTCAATTAATTTCTGCTGTTAATATTTTTCATGTTGCTGTCTATTACCATAAGCCATATTTGCTTAGGTTTTCCCAAAGCATTGATAATAGATGCAACTGTCCATTATTAATTAAGAAACCTTTAGGACATATTAAAAAAAGACTTTTTACTATTTCTTCATTTTAAAAATTAATGAGAAAAAACAATTAGTCATTCAGAAGACTGTATGTTTAAAAGTTACTTCTTCTCTCTTATTTATGCTTAAAACCACAACAGTCTTACTACCATTGCATTCTGTCTTGTGGTTCCTATTCCTGTAAAACTTTGCTGTGACACATTACTACACTGGTCATCAAATCTGGTTCATTGTTATATTTTTTTATTATGAGGTTAGAGAGCGCAAAAACTGATCTGGCAAACAGTCAAACTGTTTAAGCTTTGTCTAGTTAATGTGTATCAATTCATTGCTTTAGTTCCTTATTTTATCCTTTTTTTATGTGATGTCACTTCAAACAGTTTCAATTTGTAAAATTATTTTATTGTTCCAGGGTTACATGTGATATACTAACACAGACAGGTGTGTTTATTTAAAATTAGTTAATTGAATGATAGAGTGATTTGGGTTGGAAGAGACCTTAAAGATCATCAAGTTGCAAACCTCATGCCATGGGCAGGGTTGCTACCCACTAGACCATGTTTCTCAAAGCCCCATCCAATCTGTCCTTCAATACTTCCAGGGATAAGGCATCTACAGCTTTTCTGAGCTGTTCTGTTCCAGTGTCTCACCATCATCACCATAAAGAATCTATTCCTACTATCTAGTCTAAACCTACTTTCTTCAAATTGAAAGCCATTCCATTTTGTCATGTCACTACATGGCCTAGTAAAAAGTCTTTCTCTGTGTTTCTTGTAGCTCTCTTTAGGCGCTGGAAGGTGGATATAAGGTCTTCTCAAAGTCTTCTTTAGATGGGATGATTTCAGCTCTCTCAGCCTGTCTTCATTAGAGGGGTGCTCCAGCCCTCTGATCATCTTTGTGATCCTTCTCTGGAACTTGGTCCAGCAGGTCCATGGGGGTCCCCAGAGCTGGATGCAGTACTCCAGAGGGGGTCTCACCAGAGTGGAGCAGAATCACCTCCCTCAACCTGCTGATCACATCTCTTTTGGTGCAGCCCAGGATACAACTTCTTTTCAAGGCTGAAAGCAGGCATTGCTGACTTAGCCAAGCTTCACATCCACCAGCATTCCCAAGATCTTCTCCTTAGAGCAGCTCTCAATCCATTATCCATCCAGTAAGCATTTGAGATTCAGTTTGCCATGATCTACATGCAGGGCTTTGCACTTGGCCCTGTTGAACTTCATAAAATGAACTTAATCTGCACAGCCCCGCTCTCGAGCCTGTCAATGTCCCTCTAAATGACATCCCTTACCTCCACCATATTGATCACATCATGCAGCTTGGTGTCTGCATATTTGTTGGTGGTGCACTCATTCCCACTGTTCATGTTGCCAAGAAAGATGTTTGAGAGTGCCTGGTCCCAATACTGACCCCACTCCTGGCTGGTGTGTACAATTCCTCTTGAGCTTTCACTGTCCACCACCAAAACTGTTTATCATCATGCTTCTGTACCCAAATCATTTTAAAGACAAACTTGTTGCAGTTTCTCAGTGTGTTCCTTGCAAATGGAAATCCAAAACTGGACACAGTACTTGAGAAGCAATTTCACACACAATACAAAGAGAAAGGAATGGCATTTTTGACCAGTCGCCTACTTGCTTGCTAATGCAGCACAGTATATCACTGACCTTCCTTGCCATGGGGATTACTCTGCTGGTTCATATTTAATTTGCCACAGGGATAGTCAGGTTATCATTGCCTGGAAATCTGCTCTCTAGCCATTTGACAATATTGTGACTGTATAGGAGTGTGGGATCATTCCATTCCAAAGACATAACTTTGCAAATTTTGTCAAACTTCAGGAGATTTGGCTGCAAATATATTATGGCTGGCTGTGAGAATATTGCTAAAATCAAAGTAATTTACATACATGGCTCTCCCCCCACCCACACAGCCAGACATAGCACCACTGAAGACCATCAGGCTGCTAAAGAAGCTTTGGTAAATACATGCTGCCTGTTCCCAATCTCCTTCTTCATGTAGGTGTAAATGACTTACAGCAGGATTTGATTAAAAATCTTCCAGAGTAATGAGGTAAAGCTGATTATAATTTCATTTGCCAGAAATTTCTTCCTTATTTTTTTGAAAATAGATGTGAAATTTCTATTTTTCCATTTTGAGAGCAGCTTCAAAATGTTGTCAGCTGCTGAAGATTAGCCCTAGTAGGCAGCTAAGCCCCACACAGCTGTTTCTTCATTCCCCTACAGCAGGATGGGGGAAAGAATCAAAAGGATAAAATGCAAAACCCCAGAGTTGAGATAAAGACAATTCAAAAGGTAAAACAAAACAAGAGATTAATTCACTGCTTCCCACGGGCAGGCAGGTGTTCAATGATGTCTAGGAAAGCAGGGCTCCATCACATATGCGTTACTTGGGAAACAAATGCAATGACATCAAATGTCATCCCCTTCCTTCTTCTTCCCCCGGTATTTATTGCTGAGCATGATGCCATATGGTGTGGAATATCATTCTGGTCAGCTGGCTTCAGCTGTCCTGGCTCTGTCCTCTCACAACTTCTTGTGCCACCCCAGCCTGCTCTCCTTTTTGCCCTCCCCTAAGATCCTTGCCCATAAATTCTCCAACAAACACCAACCACTCAGCAGCAAAACTGTGGATTTGTGCTGCTCTTTTGCATACAGCACCATCTTCCCACACGATTTTTTTTTTTTTTGCCAGTTTTATCCAGAACTTCCGTCATGTTTCTCAGGTCATATTCATTCATGTACTGTCACTTGAGATGGTTACAGCTGTGACAATTGCTGCAGGGAAGTGTGAGAGCCTCCCTTAACACACTCTCCCCAATTGTTTCAGCGCTGCACCCCATCGTCTATTTTTCTACAGTTTGGTTTTCATCCACCAACTAGCCTTCTATAAATTCTTCCTTTAAATACTTTTTTTTTAAATGAAAGGAAATGTATTTAGTATGTACTTTTCCCTCAAAATATATATATTTTTTTTAATTTTAATTAGTATAAACTGGCACTGATGTCTATAGTACTATGACAATTCATACTATCCACGTGCTAGTACCTGCAT
The DNA here is from genome assembly GCA_020466415.1 of Ammodramus savannarum pratensis. Classification (NCBI taxonomy): domain Eukaryota; kingdom Metazoa; phylum Chordata; class Aves; order Passeriformes; family Passerellidae; genus Ammodramus; species Ammodramus savannarum. The sequence goes on along the minus strand of JAHXMQ010012338.1, from coordinate 82,120,434 downwards.
TTATTTAAGCTTTTAAACATAATTTGAATCTAGACAAGAAAATATGTATCTCCTTGGATTTACCAAGTGTTGGATGTTTGGGGCTCTTAAAGATAAGGTTTTTTTAATGGATTCAGGAGCATTACTTCGTATAAAATTTAAAAATTTTGGTTACAAATAACTCCTCATCCTTGTCTTGTTGTATTTACATATAAATACATTCAAAAATCTTCCCCTGTAAATGCATTATCTTCAGGTAAATCAGTTAAACTATGTTGTAAACTATTGGTTGTACAGAGATTTGATTTTGTGAGTAGCACTTTGGATGCCATCATTGGCTGCCAAGTGAAACCTATGAATGATTCTTTCACCATTCTTATGCATTTAGTAATCCTTGTTTGAAAAGAGTTTTTGAAACCTGTTAGAAAAACCTTCCATTTTTTAAATTTTACTGAGTAGATCAAGCAACCTTGTTTTTCAGAATCTTCAGCTTCTTTAGCTTCTTTCCTTTTACATAACTTTCTTTACCATACAAATCTGTCTGTACAGTGACATCAAAATTGTGAGCTCAAACTATTAAATTTTAAACATTTCTTGTATTATGACAGATTGATTATATTAAATATCAGAACAATGAGGATGTTCTTCTCATCCAGCTTTATAATCTTTTGTTGTACAAATAATTATGATTGAGCTATTTATTTGGATACACTTTGTCATTAACCAAGACAAAAAGAATACTCTTGAACAGTTCATGTGACCTATATAAGGTACCTATTTTAGGAAGAAACAAACAATTTGTGTAAGGATAACATATACCATAAAGGGAGTTGAAGGATGAAAAAAATCTTGACTAGATGCAGATATTTATAGTGCAGATGACTAGTCTGACCAAGTTACTTGAGGCTTTCTTTCTGATTAATGAAGATAAAGAGGCAGTGGTATGCTAGAAGAAGTTTAAGGACAGGAAAAAGCATCCCTCTGGGTCAAACAGGCATAGAGGACACTGCCATCAATTCCACAGCCAGCGCAGATACAATGTCTGAAAGAATCAGCTTGGTTCTTGGCCTCTGGGGCACTTACTGGGAAATAAAGGCATATCAGGTGGTCGCGTTATGTAGGCTCATGTATGTTATGATTAGAACTGACCTTCCACTAGAATCCTTGCAAAGAAGCAGAGGGATCTTTGCCAATGTTTGCCTATGCTTGAATTTCTCTTGCCTTAATTGCCATGGGCTGAGGAACCTCCTTGGGACATCTCACACTGTTCTATCTCTTTGTGTTCAGGCAGCTGGATTAAGTTGTGGGAATGAGATTCAATTCAAGAGAAAATATTTGATGTTAGGTGAGTACACATACTCTAGATGATTGAATTTTCTTTAGTTTTTTTTGTTTTTTTTTTTTTTTAATTAAGAGTGATCTAATGAACAAAGTCAATGAAACTTCTAAAGGTGTAATGTAGAAACCTTAACATAGATGTCAGGAGCCATTTAATATAATGCAGCCATCCATCCTGACTTCCAGATTCTTCTCAGAGAGGATATAGATTTTCTGTGCATCTTCATCACAACTTCTAAGTTCATGTATATTTCTCATATACCAGAAGACCTTCAAAATCCGTGTTTCGTGAGGTCCTAATCTCTACTGATAATATTGCAAATTTAGATACTTAGCTTAGAGATTTTGTTCTCTGTTTAATGTGGTTTAATTGTAGATTGAAACTAGAACTAAACTTCTATGAAGTCTAACCTCTAAGTTATGTCAGTGTTCTGTACTTCGGTACTGACGCAGTCATCATGTCACAGGAGAAGCACTTCCATTCTGTCTCTAGGGGTCTACAGAATGTATTATATACTTACAGTAGGACTGTCTTTGACTGGATCTATATTACTTAGAATCTGCATGGTTAGGGCACAGAAATTATTCACTGAGGTCATCAGGCTCTTGCATTTCAGAAAGCAAATATTTCCTTTTATTTTCAGGTAATTTATCATGAGAAACAGAATGCAGACAAAAAAAAAGCTCTAGGTCAAGTCATGTGCAATTCTGGCATGGCTCTTGATAACTTATTTATTGAATGTGTCTGTAAGTGATTTACAGCTTTATCTGGAATTCTTTAAACAAATAGTAAAGACTATTTTTTGCTGTTCTAACATTCACCTAGTGAGACAAGTCTGGGTAACAGTGTGCTAAGCTTAGCTGAGCAAATCTAGTAAGCTTACCAAGGCAAATAGTGACAGACTGATGGTTAGCATATGCAATATAAGTGCATTGTAAAGATCAGTACATGCAGTAAATTAGAATGTTTTTGTTTAACATATATTTATTTTATGCTAACCTGAATTCTAGGAATAGTGTAACAATATATAGAGTTATTGATTGTTCTTAACTTCTTGTAAGGTTAAGAGCTTTTTCTGCAGAAACACAGAGCCATGTCCCTTCAGGATCTCCTGAGTAAGCCTGTAAACAGTTTTTCCATACGCTTATTACCCTAAACTAAAACAAGCAAACAAAAAAATCTCAAAATCATCAAATTCACAAAACCCTACCAAACTCATTATTATCAATAGAATTTTCATGCAACTTTTAAGTAAAGGCTGAGGAAGGAAAAATAAGCATGAAAGAACCATTAGAGACCTAAACCCAGCAACCAGTGATGCCTGAAACAAAATCTTAAATGGATGAACTACTTGAATTATGTAGAGACTTATTTAATGTAAATAAAACATTAGATTCCTTCTAGTCAAAGACTGATAGGAACTTCCAGAGAATGAGTTTATTTTTTTCTTAAAATGGTGATGGAAAGTAAAGCTAGACATCTGGGAAACTTCTTTAATTCAGGAAAGATAAAGATCAGAAAATCTAAAATTATGTATTTTCCAATAAACTCTTATTTTAGTTAGAGGAAAACATCATTTTGGATGAATCTCTCCCTCTGTTAGTTATCTAGAGAACCTGACTACTAGAAGCTTAGGACTTGATGTTTTGCTTTTCAGTTGTTAGACAACTGTCGTGCTGTCTTTGGAAAGGTAGCACTTATCCTAGACATAGTAAACTAGTTATAATAGAGAAAAGAAAATTAACAATTCAGGAATTGCTTCACAACCAGGCCATATGTAAAGTAACAATTACCTAGCATGCTGTTAAGAAAAAGTAATAGGGAAAAATGTATTTGTAAGCAAATTCTTTGTGTGCAGAAGCCTCAAATTCTATTTATTTTTAATCAGCTGTTTTGAAAGTGCTTGCTCTGTAGATTTATAATACACTCTCTAAGAAATAAAACACAAAATGGAGACATCTATGCTTGTTTGAACAAAGCTCTAGTAAAAATTTTAACTATGTTTTGTGACACTCAGTTTGAGTGTTCTGGCTCTCTTGCTCATAGCATTGCTCAATAATCAGGGTAATCAGTTCCTTGACTCAGAGAAATAATTTTATCAACTAGATTTTACTTTCTGTTTTACATTAAATATTCTAATTTCTTCCAGGATAATCCAAGAAAAAAATTATTCCTGTCAATTAAGGAACAATAGAAGGAGATGAAAAAAAAATCCCAAGAAATATGACTGAAAAAAAACAACGCAGACATAGTGAAAAATACTAACAGTGTTAAACAACTGCATTATTGAATGAATACATTCATATATTATTTTAGAAATATGTTTAGATTTTTTTAAGAAAAAAAACTCAATTGAAAATATCTCAACTGTATTTTTACAATTAAAAATTATCCTGTGAGATTTTTCCAGGGGAGCAGTAGTTCACTATTTCATACCTGGGAAACAGTTTGCCAGGTGAGTTGTTTGTTCAGCTGCTTCAAGAACCATCATCTTCTCATAGAGAAACTCCTTTTTGATAGAAGAACTGTATTTTTATAAACAAATTAATTAATTAGCACTTTGAGTTGTAAATTATGAATTCAAAACTTAGCAACACCTTTGGAAAGTAAGACAATATTATAGACAACTAGTTCTATAATTTCTGTGGAAAAAAAGAATTTTTATTATCTCACAGCTCTGTCTTAATTGTCTTATTCCTTATTAACATTTGAACACTCATTTGTGGATTGACATCATCTCTCCATCAGTCCTTATGCAGCATAGTTCGTCTATATATTGGCACTAGAATTCATGCACAGACTATGGAATTTCATGGCTAGCTCTTCTCAGGGGCTATAGCTGAAACATTGCATATTTAATAATCTCTTTTAAACTCCTTTAATTTTGTATTTAGTCCAGAAGCAATCAGGATATAAAGTTATGTCCCTGTTTATCACTTCTGCAGTGCTATGGCCAACGAGGACATTTATATGACAATTAATATGTTCAATTAAATCTGCACAAAAAAATTAGACCATTTAGTGCAAAACTCTTTAATACAGCCTGTTTTTAAAGGTGCTTGAGTTTTGTATATTTTTGTACCACCAAATGGAGCACTGACTAGAGATATCTTGAGAGCTAGAATTAGTTGGTAAGTTTGCATGAGTTACCACAGAACTATTTAAAGATACTAACTCATGGCATATAATCAGTATAGTCAGGTCAGCAGGGCTGTGTTTAGCCCAGAGCTGATACATTTCTGAATTCATAACTAGCTCCTTTGTAACTAGCTGAGACATTTCTGCACAATACACAGCACTAGACTGGACATACCTGTAGGCTGTTGAACCCATGGTGCACCACATTTACTGGGCAACTGGCCTGATTTACAGAGTGATTGAACCTCTTCAAGAAACCCTGGAGATTTCAAATAAAATTATAGAAATTTTAAGCATAAATTTAGTTAATGAAAAATACTAATTTCCCTATATTATTAATCAAATAACTCTGGAACAAATTCTGGTGGGTGTGAGGATGTTGCTTGTTTTCTTTTGATTACGAATACAATATTGTTTATACAGTGTAAACCAGCTAACTCTATTATTTAATAACAATATCAATATGTGGCAGCATAAGAAATGGTAAAATATGGATAAAATGAACTAGAAAATTACCTTGTGTCTAAACTTCAGATGTTTAGATGGACTTTTTGCTTCTGGTTGTGTTGTTTTGTTTTTGTCTTTTTTTAAATTCAAGTGCTGTTTTCATCATATGAAAATTAATTAATGTGGTTGTCTTTGAGTCCTCCAGAGACACATCTGTGAAACTCAGTTTAAGTACTTAAGTTAGACAGACTGGCTCTGTTCCATCCTTTCTGGGAAGAAGTAACAGACTATTCCTGTGATTTATATTCTAGACGTATGAGTAATGTGCTTTTATCATACAGAAATATTTTTTTAGCCATTTAGTTTCTTTTCATTTAGTAATTGTAACAATTGGGACTTAAACAAGTACTTAATCTGTCACTTTCATGCTTTGGCAAAAAAGTTTACATTGTCAGAATTGGAAAGACCGTATAGGAGAACATTTTCAAAGACTTCAGTCCAAGGAGATGGATTGAAGTCTCTGAAAATGAGACTTTTGAACAGAACTAGCCAGTTTTGAACAGAACTGGCCCTTATTTAATCATTTTTCAGACAATGCTTTTGCTCTCTCATCAAGATGTAATACAACAGAGCTTTACCCTGAAAAAAGGAAATGAGAGAAAGAACAAATCTATTAATTGAAGTTATTTTCATTCATTACTAAAACCACCCCTACCAAAAACTATTAATCACAGAAGCCTCTTAAGGCATCATCCTTAGCTCTTCCAGGGTTTACCAAGGTCTTGCTCTGTTGCAGATCAGTTTACACATGGACTGATATTTATAGGTTCTTCTAATTTCAAAATTTTATATTACAATTTTTTCCCTTTTTTCTAAATAAACCTACCTAATTATATCTACTGTAATGTCAAGCTCATTTTGAATTTTCCTTATGCTTTCTTTGAAACAGAATACGCAGACATCTATTTACAACTGATTTTCAAAGTTTTATCTGTTTTTAATACCTCTTTGGAAATCTTCATCCACTTTATTCAGGACCATGACTTTGCCAAACTACTGGAAATAACAAAACAGATATTAGAAAATGATGATATATGCAAATATATGTCTATTGGGTGCCCACATCAAGATAAACACATACATAAATCTATTAGTAGCAGAAACTATTTTCATCCCAACCATTTAGGTTGATTTCTTTTTTTTTTAAAGACAAATCACTCCTTCCTCAGTCTCACACAATATGCAAAGGATGAATTTATAGCACTTAGACAAAATTTTTAAAAGTAAGGTATGGCTTTTAATATCCACATAAGAAATGTGACTTCTTTTTTTAACATGTATTTAAGAGTACCTGAAAAGTTTAAAAAAGGTTCTCTTTTTTTCTTCAATAACTTGATTTATTCACCTGTTAAATGAGTGATATTTTAGACTAATTTCATTGAAAAAGATAAAAGTAGAGAAACAGTATATCCTCAAATTCTCTTCCTTTTGACTTTTATAACCTAGCTTTTTAGCAGTCTGGTGAAATTAATTTTTATTTCCCACTTAATAATGCTTCATAACTGGCTCAAACATTTAGGCCCACTGCCTGCTGCTGTGACCAATCCTGCTTACCATCCACTCAACTCTGTCTATTTTCATTTGACCACAAATGAATTTTATAATTTATTTTATCCATATGGAAGCTAATTCCATTTTTTGCAAGATTTTCCTTTACTTGGATGAGAAAGGTAATTTGACATCTTGCAGAAGCATAGGAGCAGATACTGTAAAAGAAGGGTTGAGGCAGGATTTAGAAAAAAGGAGAGAAGAGTCACACTGTGTTTTCAGCCTAGTGCAATCACAGATCAGCCTGAAGTTAAATGAGGAGCTACATTTCAAATCTAACAGAGACACCGTAGTAAATATCCACTACAAAAATAGGTTGTTGATTTACAGTTCTGTCATGGTTGTAAGGGTATCCATTTTATTTAAGTACAAATAAGTAACATGTTGACACAATAAGATGGCAATATTTTTCAGTCTGTACTTTACATAGTTCCATTAATACCTTTAAATTGATTTAATAATCAATATACGCCACAAGATGCTTTTCCAAAATCATTATGTAAAATGTTGCATATCTGTTAGGTGCTACTAAGGGAAGAAAATCTGGATTTTCTGTAGGCAGAAAATACAAGCATAATAAAAATAGTAAATATGAGCCTTTCAACTTGAGACTTTGTACATTATTTTCTAGTTTTGCTTTGCACACAAATAGAAGCATACGTTCTTATTCTCAATGCAAAAAGATCCATATTTCCCATGAGACTATTATGTAATCTTGTATTGGATTGGCATGGTAAGGTTTTGAAGAAGAGAAGTGTGGGGGGCAAGGTGTTTTTAAGATTTGATTTTATATCTCATTATTCTATGCTGATTGGATTGGTAACAAATTAAACTAATTTCCCCAAGTCAAGTCTGTTTTACTCATGGTGGTAACAGATATAGTGATCTCTCTCTGTCTTCATCTTGACCCACAAGCTCATCATTATATTTTTTTCTCCTTTATCCCACTGAGGAGAGCGAGTGACAGTGCAGCTTTGGTGGGCACCTGACTTCCAAATAGATGCAACCTACCACAACTCTGTTTCCGAATCAAACGTTAAAAATATTCCTTTACTAAGGTCATTTCATATCTTCATGTAATTTCTCTTTTGTTCTTTAATCATAATTTTCAATATAGTGTCCATGTGTATAAATACTTTGTCAAGACTGAAAGGAGTATTCAAACTAAATCCACATTGTTTCAGTTGCACGTTTGAGAGACAGCAAGGGAAACACTGAACCTTTTTCACTGCATATGAACATTTCTTCTTGCCATTTCCAGCATGGGTGCTCCAGCGCCATACGGCAGTTCCTCCCACTCAGCAGATGTCGCTCCCCATACTGCCATCTCACAGTTTCCTCTCTATTCCTGCAGACAGTTGCTGAGGAATAAGCACCATCCTGCAGTGACATGCTCAGGCTGAAACCCATACAACTGGAAAAGCCTTATTAGTTTAGGCTTAATGTGCAATTATCTTCCTGCTTTGGAGAGAGCCAGACTGCAGGCACACACACCCACATACCCCATTGATAATATTTGAAGTCAGACAGTACTTACAGGTGTTAGCTGACATAAATATACTTTGCAAATTGTTTCTGTGGTGAGATCCCAAATCCCACATTTTCACACTCAAGAAGTCTTTTAATTGGATAAACTTGTGAATATAGACCTGGTATAGGAAACCAATTGATTTTTGCCTTTTTCTGATCAGTTTCTGCACATCAAAATATATTGCTGTATATCAAATAATTATTCTAATTCAATATAAGAACATGTGAATCCTGTATATTTTTTAATTGATATTTTTGCTGTTACTGATAATTTTCTTATATCATTATTGTTTCCGGTAAATTTTTCTTATCTCAACCCACGATTTACCTTTTGTGCCTCCAGTTGTCCTCTCCAACCCACCTCAGGGGAGGGGGAAGGAGAACAGGGAGCAATTGCTGTACAGTTTTAGTGGGAGCACTAAATTGGAGAATACCCTTCCTAAACCACAGTGGAGAAAAAGGAAGCATTCAGCTGTACAGATATTTATCATTTGTTGGAAGTTATAGCTCATGGATAGCTTTTTATGGCTCAGAAGGGAATTTAGATAGTCCACAGAATAATTTGAACCAGGGTCAGCAGAAACAAACAAACAAAAGTACTGAATGTAGAATTGCTTGATTCTGGTCATATCTGAAACCTGAACATAGAACCTGAACTTATTTCTGAAGCTTTTTTTATAGACTCTATCCATGTGCAGTAGAAAGTCTGTTTTTCTCCCCACAGCTCACAAAACAGTTGTTCAAGCTATGCTTAAGATTTGTACAAATGACAACTTGAAAACAAAGGGAAAATACAGCATTACTTGAACTGTTGTTTTGAGATGCCTTTCTCAAAGATATCAATATTTCATGCTTTCTGATTGGAATCAACTTCAATTAAAAAATTGATGGAACCACTTCTTAAGTTTTTGGTAGATATTAGGCAGGAAGGAGACAATCTTAAAATTATGAGTCCATGTGGTAAGTGTGAATTGGAAGACTTACATTTTATGGATATCTTAAGGTCAATTTCAAATCAAAAACACTTAGGCTTTCTAATATAAGAGATCTTATAGTGCATATTAAAATCTGCTTTAACATCAAAGGATGTAAGGCACAGTCCCTCATTTAGTTTAAAGCTAGCTATTTTGTATTAGCTGGTTTCTCACATTCATCTTTAAGATCAAAACAATTTGTTACATAATTAAAACAATCATATATTCTAGCATGTAACCGGTGTTTTTGATGGATTCCTTTGATTAACATGTAAAGCATGTATATGCCATATATGTTAATCAAAGGAATTAACACATATGGCATGTAGTTTAAGACATAAAATTTTCTAAGTAATGAATATGATCTATTGAGAACAAGAAAGAACATATCCTAATCAAATTTATTGTTTCTTTTTAAAAAATTTTCTTTACTCTTATAATCAGTTCTTTAATATTTCTGATACATTTTTATTGTCTAAAGTTTATTCTATCAGTAAATAATGCTTATCTTCAAGCACAAAGATAAATGAAATTTCTGTTGTCTGTGAATTTGGTTTATAAGGCTATTTAGCTATTCTCCTGGTTATGAACACCAGAGAGGACTGCAGGGTCCTTCAGCCGGATTGCGTGTTCAGTCTCATATTAATATATGTATGCAGGGTCCAGGAATCAGTAAACACTCTTGAGTGTGTTTTCTGTTTCTAAACAAAAAATCTATAGACTTTCTCCTGAACAGGCATTGAAATTATTAGAGAATATAGACTAGGTTCATAAAATGAAGAGAACAGGAACTAAAATGAAATAATTTAAAATAATATAAATGGTAACTTTACATATTTTTTTTTCTTTGCATGTGTTTATTTTGATTTATAAAACCAAGATATAAATGCTTAGCTCAAAAATAAAACTCTTTGAAATCTGAGTAAAAGCTTAAGCAGGCCCAAGCAGATATGTTTGGCTTACTCACAGAAGACAATTTTTCAATTTTTGAAATGGACTCTTACAGATTCTGATATGCTGGTGAATAGTATGGAGGGAAAAGGACTGCAAACCTGGATGATTCAGAGCTACTACCACAGGATGAGGTTAAGATCACTAGAGTAATCTACAAAGTGTTTAAAAATTTCAAGGCCATAAAACAATACCTAAATGGCAGTGTGCTAAACTATAGGTTGGACTTGATGTTCTCAAAGATCTTTCCCAAACTAGTTGATTCTGTGAGTCTGTGATTTATCCTTCTCACAGTGCTTGTGATCAGATAGCTCAGCCAATATCTGAAGTAGTATGTCAGTGTGGACATACTAGAGTTTTCCTTAGTTCTCTGCAAAGGTCAAATTTCTCTGGTGATTCGTGTAAAGCCCAGGGACCTTCTGGTGGTCCCTATGTTCACAGGCATTAAGGTGTGAGAGAACAAAAACTGTTCAGACAAACTTAATTTTTTCTGATCTCCAAAGAAAAAGCAAATGAGATTGCAAGTGTATATTTCTCATAGTTTTCAGGCTTGTTTCTGAGGGTGTAGTTATCAAAAACTGTTTTAAGCACTTCTGAAAAATAGCTGGTCTACTGGCTCATACTTGTTTATTTGTTTGGTTTTTTGTTCTGTTTTCTTGTCATTTTGGGAAATTTTATAAGACCAAAAGAGACAAATTCTCACAGGATTCACTTTCTCAGCTGATGGCGAAAGCAGTTAAAAAATGCAGGGCCTTGCTACAAAATAAGTGTGCACTGTAGGAAAGCAGGGGGAGGAAGGGTAAGCATTACAAGTAATATTAGGGAATAAAGTCCCAAAGAGTCTTAGATTGAGGAGGAGTGTGCAGCTGTGCCTGGTTTGAATTAAAGTATTATGATTTCAGAAGGAAATGACATTGTGGACATCATCTGTGAAACAGGCTTGATATGTAAAGTTATCATGATTCTAAACAAAAATCTATAAAATTCCTCTTTTACTGTATCCTTTCAGAGTATTTTGAAAGCTTGAAAGCTCAGTCAGTATCTTGGATTGAAAACAGTAATAGGTATAGTTCACAGTTAATATGTAATTGTTCATTATAAATCTATGAGTGCTCATTTTTTAAAGTTTCAAGAAATGGGCCTTCTTTAGGCATGATTTAGTTCTTTCATAAAGTCAAAAACCTGATTACACCTTAGCAGCAGCATTTGTACTGCTAAAAGCTCTTTGGATTTGTTTAGTTGGTTTTGGTTTAATGGGATTTTCATTCAATTAAAATAAAAAAGACAAAGGATTTGTGTAAAAGCTCAGTTATATCTGAACAATTAACTACCTGTCAACTGGATTGCTGTGTTGTCTACACAGTAAAAATTTTAAGTGGATGGAGCAAAAATTTCAGTGGACAGAAAGTAAAAATGTGAGATAAATGTCCAGTCATGCAAGCCTTATTTTTTGTATTTTAGAGAACAGACATGAAAAATCATTGTTCTTTTTTCAGTGATGATGGGAAAACAATTATCTCAGTCTTCCTATTTGTAATGAAAAAATAATAATTTTGTGTCTTTTTAAGATTAAGTACAATTTTTTGATCCTAAATTATTTGATCCTTCATACTCCAGAGTATTTAGAAAATTTAGATATAATAATTTAATTATTTTAGAAATTCCTGTGTCCAGCTCATTCCTGGTCTTCTCAGGTTTTCAAGAATTGTGGATTTAGTAAAGCAAAACATATATGTAGGTGGTTCCATACTATGGAAGTAAAACCATGATTATTACTTCATTCAAGTCTAACTAAATTTTGACTGTGTTACTTATAAAAAAGAAAATGCATCCTCTCTTTACAGTTGGAATATTCGCATATTGAATGGGAACTATGTTTTTCTGGAAATTTACATATGCACCAAATAATATAGTTAATTTAAAACAGAATCATCACAAATTGTGTAACTGTGCAAAACTTATTTTCCGTGGGGTTTTTTTTGCCTTTGTTTTTTGTTTGTTTTTATTTCATGAGTGAGCAGTTTAAACAATTGAACATTTTAGACAATTGAAAATGCAATGTTGAAACTCTTTGAAGTGCTTAAGTCACATTCAGCAAACATATCTGTAGTTCAGACAGAAATGGTAACTATTTATTCTTTTATATTCATAGTCTGATGTAGTCTAAAAGAATATTTAGAACAATTCTAAAGCAATACTACTTATTTTTGACATGGTTGAACTTTGGTTGTCATTTTTCTTCATATCTGGGTATCTTGCAGTTCTACATTTTCATATTTGTGAGTGAGTGAAAGCAGGTTTCCAAAGTCCTCATTTTGGAGTACAAGTCTTCTTGAGTCTTCTGAGTCTTTATATATATTTTAGCATTAACTATCAGACCATATTTCCATCTGTCACAGTTCCCACAGAACTATGGCTTAATGTTGAAATATTTAGTTCTCCAGATTAATCCCTTCTCACAGTTCAGTTTTAGGTTATTAACAAGATGTCAAGACAGGTAGATTTCAATTAAGACACTGGAAAAATTCGTTCTGACTTTTCCATATATTGGTCTTATCTTTCTTGTTCTCACTTTTTTCAGCAATTCCCTGTTTAAACAGCTCCCTGTTACTCTCTTCAATGTTTCCATGCCAGTAGACCTGATAACTCAAAAGATGATCAAAAAATAAAGTATAGAGTATCCTGATTTAGAAATATATTCACAAGGATCATCAAAGTCCAACTTCTAGCCCTGCACATGTGTCATGGTTTAGGAATGGTATTCCCCAATCTAATTTTCCTGTTGAAACTCATGTGCCACTCACTGGCTTCCCCCTATCCCTCCCCTGAAGGAAATTGGAGACACAAAAGGCAAGATCACAGGCTGAGAAAAGAACAATTTAATGGAAACAACAGAGATATTAGAAAATTAATAGTAATAGTAGCACTTTAAATAACAAATTGTACCAAATTCACATGTGATTTCTTAGAACCAGTGCTCCCTCTGCCACATTTACTCAACCCAAAGGAACCACTTCTCTCCCTCCCCCCTGCCTCTGGCATGGATATGAGGTGCACAGAATAACCTCCATGTCCTAGCAATGCCTCCTTCAGGCTACTGGCAAAAATTAACCATGTCCTGGCCAGAACCAGGACAACAGGACAGTCCCAAGAATCACACCATGTGCCTAACAGGATATTGCAAATGTTTCTTTAACTCTATCAGACTCAGTGCCATGAGTTCCCTGCAGAGCCTGTTCCAGTACCCAGCTACTCTCTGGTTGATGAACTTTTTCTGAATATCAAACCTAAACCTCCTCTGACACAGCTTCATATCTACCTTGGGTCCTATCACTGCTCATAAGCGAGAAGAAATCAGTACCTTCCCCTCATGCAGAAACTGTAGACAATAAAGAGGGGCTTTGGTCACTTAGTCTGTTCAGCCTGGAGAAGAGTGGCCTCCCCTCTTCTCTAGGCTGAACAGACTAAGTGACCAAAGCTCATCCTCATATTCTAGGCCTTTCACCATCTTTGTGGCCCTCCTTTGGACTCTAATAGTTGTCTGTCTTTCTTATACTAGGGCACCTAAAACCACACAAGGACTTGAGGTGAGGCCACACTAGCACAGACTGAATCAGGAAAATCATCTCCCTTGACCAGCCAGTGATGCATCCCAGGACACAGCTGAACCTTCTGGAGTCATGTCACACTGTTGACTTAGTAGAATGGGACTTAATGTTAGAAGAACCAAGGCTTAAATAGTGGAGACTAGTAAGTTCATAAGAGTAGTGGTATATGGAGGTTGAAACACTACTGAACCAAGTGGAACCCAGCTCCTGACAAATGATGCTTTTGAGACCTTTTTTCCTCTTTTTATTCTTGCAGAATTGTCTTCTACCGTTTAAGACAGAACAGAAAGCCTTTAGACATGCTTCTGGAAAGCCAAATTATTTCATTACCTTAACATGATGGGTTTTATGTAAACTAAAGTAACAGATGGTAAGGTGTAGGTCTAGAGACAAAGGACTTTTCCAATTACTTATGAAGAGGCAAAAAATGAGCAAATCTGCATAATTTTTTATATAATAAAAAGGTAGAAAGCAATTTCCAGACTGATTGGAATAGGATGCCATTAAAATTGCTTCTTAAGGGAATATTTTAAGTGCCTGTTTTCAGAATGAAGTGCCTGTAAATCATGGGCATAGATAACAGCTGTACTGGCCTCTGTGTGTAAATGCAGTCATATTTCCATGATTTCAAAATTTTCATAATTTATATGATTCATGTAAGAATTTATGGTTACCCAAAGGCATCAGAAATGCAGTTTAAGTGCTACTACTCATAAGACTTGCCAAAGGATTAATATCTGCAAATTTATTTTCTAAATTTTATTGTCATAGTATATCATATTTCTTCTACTATCACGTCTGTGTACTACAATAGTTTCATCCTAAAGTAACTCAGAGTAAAAAATCCAACTGAAGAAATTATTATAAAAACGACATAATGAAGAGATGTATTTGTAAAAACATTTCTATAATTAGAATTTTATTCATAGAGAAAATATAGAGTTTATTTATAAGAACAATTCACCTCTTTGTACACATCCTGACAAAAAAAGCATCACATATTCTGTTGAGAATTAACCTGAATCTATTTAGATTTAGTATGATTTTCAGTGTATGTGTATGTAGAGTATATTGTTTAACAAACTATTTGAAAATACTCTTTTGTTTGTTTGATTTCTTATAAAATGAATTAAAAAACACCTTTTTGGCTATCACTGGTGCTCAGCTCATTGTAATTGAAACTAACACATCTTTGAAATATTTCAAGAAACAGTCAAATTTAATATGCACATAGATTTATGAATGATTTCCATAAATATTCAAAGTGGTGAGGCAAAGTTTTCCCTGCAAAAGTAATTTTCTCAGACTCTGCAATGCTTAATAGACTATTACTCTAACATGCTGTATTTAGTTTTGCATCTTCTATACTGGAAGCACCTTTTCAGAGTGAGCATTCCTTTAACAGTCTGTGGGCCTTACAGTACAAATCACTTCTGTCACTGAATAAGTTAAAAGTGTAGAGTGTAGAATATTAAGTAATCTAATGTAGTTTTAATATTTATAACTATATAGAAAGCATGCTTATAAAGGTTCTGATAAACTTTTGCAAATGAAGTGACATTCTTCCCTAGTAAGAGAGAAGTAGCATTATACTTTAATAAAGTAGTGAGTAAATTAAGAAAAATTCAATCATAAATGCAACCGTGGTTTCACAAGATTGGATGGGAAGGTACATTTGGTCATTTACTGCATAGAGGACAGCGTCACATAAAGATGTCAGGGACAACCTTCTGTTGAGGCAGGAGGTTCAGAAAAAACCCACCTACCCATTCTCTGAGAGGAGTTAAGGTCCACATTAGTCTGAGACTTGGTCAACAGTTTATGGCTAAAGGATTCTACAATGAATCCTATATATCACTCAGCTAATATTTCAAATTTTAGCATGCTATTAATCACTTTCTAAGAATCCGTTATATCAGGGAATTTCTCGGCCTCTAGGAGTAACCTTAAGAGGCACCCCTACTCAAGGTGAAGTCCTAGTGGAGGCCCCTGCTATGCAGGAGAGCTCAGCAGGCCAAAGTAGCATGATTGACTTATTTGTGAACTACAAAAACGTCTGAGTCAATGCTCTAGACACCCCCTGTGTACCACGTTGCCATCTGTTCCCCAAAGTCCACAGCAAGCTGGATATGGCCATCAAAACACCACTGGTGGCTATGGATTGAGCAAGAAGCAGGGGGAGAGAGGCACACTGTCACACTCCATGCCATGACTACAGCCAATTTATCTTACCTCCAGAGGCTGGTGCTATGGCCAGTCTATGAATGTGAGTATGCATAAGTTGTGTGTGTTTTGAATAGACACAGTCATAAGCTCAGGCACAGATATTTCACCTAACAGAAAGAGCCTGACATACTGGATGCACAGCTTTTACCTATTCATTAATTTTAGTCTGAGAATCTCTCCTAGTTCTCATAAAAATCTTTCAACCTTTACCTGCCAATCTACTTCTACCAGAACCAACCAGGTTCCTTCACTCAATGCTTGTCAACACTTTTCAAAATGTCTCTTCTAATTTCAGTCACAGAACAAAGAGAGATTTTCTAAAAATGTTTTCCTTTGTCTGTTCAACAGCTGCTTAATTTAAAGTAGTTCAACTGTAGATATACAACTACCTTGTCCTAATAAAAGACTATGAAAAAATTACCATAGTACTCCTTGAACAAAAAGTCTTGAAGAACCCAAATGTTTCTAGGCTTCAAAAGAATACAGTGATTTTTTGTACATCTTTATTTTAATGTGTCTTTAACGTGTCCTGGAAGTTTATATGCAATATCTTGATGAAAAGTGATAGGTTAGCTTTCAGGAATTTCAAAGCTGGAGAAAAGTATGTGGTAGATTCAGAACTTCCTCTTCTGTGAAACTTGTATTGTGTCCTTTACTCAGAGCTAATTGTGAAATTGGAAGCCATAATGATTGTTTGCTTTTTCTGAGCACCCAAAATTACTTGGAAATCTTAATACCCTAGCTGTCTTTCAATGTCTTTCTACAGCTGTCCTAGAAACATTAGTAAAGTTTGGGATCTATTTGAAATAAGCTAAAGGATAAAAACCTAATTAGTGCCAATCAACATTATTTTCTCAACACTATGTCTTCTAAAAGAGGTTGTTTTGGGAAAGAAATGTAAGGGGAACATTTATGTACTTAGAAAAATTTCAAAGGGGTAATTTTAAGGCATCTTAATTCAAACCAACAAAAATATTAGTTCCTGCTATGAGAGTGATAAATATTTAATGTACTATTTCTAGTGAAGAAGAAATTATCTGTACTACTTCAGGCAAATGGATCTGATCATCCTAATATTCAAAGTGTAGGACAATTTAGAATATAAGAAAAATTGAAAAATATGAAAAGGATTTCAAAGAAAATTTAGGGGTTCTATGATAACTTGATGACATATATATATTTATATATATGAATATCACAGGTATTTCATTTAGGGTGCATGTTCTTGAATTTATCAGAGGAATGAAATGCAAAGCATGTATCTGCCTGGACTTCAACAAAGCACTTGATATAGCACCATGTGTAAAATACAGGTCAAATTAGAAAAGATAAAAATTACTAGAACTGCAAAATTATTTAGATAGAAAGATAAAAGATAAAAAATTACCAGAACTGCAGAAACTGCAAGGTTTTAGTCAAAAGGGAGAAGACAGCAGATATTATTAATACTAAATATATTATGAAAGATAAATGAAATAATGCTTCTCAAGGGTTAGGTCGGTAATACTCTTAAGTGAATTTAAAGATATTATGTATGAATCAGGAATACCTCAAGGACTTTTACCAATGTTGAAAATGTAAAAATGGTTGTAATCCTAGAGAAAATGAAGGCTCATTCCACGCAAGTACTGCTAAAATAAGTACAGGCAATCAGAATAGAGTCATTGAAGAAAATAGCAACAAAGCAGGAAACAATTTCTTCTAACAGTGTTTGCTCTTCTGTTCCATAAAATAAAATCTGTTACTTTGACTTTCAATGCCAATTTTGGCTAAGATATTCTTCTTTGTGTTGCAGAAAGTTACTTGTACAGATGTGTACATTTCACTGAGTGGTGACTAACTGATGAATCAGTTCTAGCTGACAGAATGATAGCTTCACAACTTTAATGTTTTTTTTTTTTTAATTGTTCATACTCACGGGAGAAAAATTGGGTGAATTTTGGTACCGCAGAGGTATACATATAACTTTTGACTGTACAAAATTTTGTGTTTTGTAACTGGAAACTAGTAAGAAAAATCACTGACAAAAACCTAAGGGCAGAAGTTCAGGCTCATTGAAGGAGCTGTGTCATATTCAGTCCTTTGAGGTACCAATATGTCACAGCTGTGAATAATGCAAATGGTGTCCTAGGATTTGTCAGCTGAGTTAGGACAATATTAGTTCCATTATACAAAGTTCTGGGGAGATAGTCTCTGAAATACGTGCTCTGGTCATTCATATTGAAAGGAGATTAATTTAAACTGACAGATGGAGAGAGCTTCTGTGATAATGCAGAAAATTGGAAGTCTATTATATGAGAAGAGATTGGAAGCACTGGGCTTGGTTAGTCTGGTGACACAAAGGCAAAAAGGGGATAAGGTTGCTGCCTATAAATTTATCAAAGGTTACAGACGATGTAAGGTAAAGGAACAAATGGATACAATAAATATGTTTTGCTTGAAACTGAAGAATACCTGGTAATTCTATGGCATGCATGGAAGCATAGCATTTGCAATGTATTACAGGAGAAAAACCAAAGATTAACAAAACAAAGATTACTTTAAATACATTTTCATTTTTTTTAAAGGATTAACAACTATGATTCCTGCAATAAAAGAAGCCACTACTATATGAATGTATTACATGAACAATAGGTCACATGTATTGAAAGACATATACAGATATGAAATATATACATTGACTATAGGCCTGCATGACTTTAAATACCTGGTCAAACATCTGGAAATATGAATCTGAATAAAATCAACCAACTGATTTGTTATGGAGGCAGTTACAGGCCTGGGAATAACAGATTCTACTATCTGTACAGGGTGGAAAGAACTCTCTTTTTTTTTTGGAATTCCTTAAAAAGAAATTTTCAGTTTGCCTCTAGGTCAGCATGAACTTGCACATAAATCTGTAGCTAAAACAATCAATCTAATTCTTAGCTGTCGTAATTTGATAAAATGAATCCCACTCATAAACTGTAACAGGCCTGAGTAGGTTGTCACTAGTAGAGTCTCTCAGATTACCTAGAGAGAACTGCAGCCTAACAGAAGAAAGTGGAAGGGATAGACACCAGGGCTGTCTTGAGGAAGTAACTTCAAAATAAATGAGATTTATTAGAGAAAAAGGTAAGGAGTGTGTGAAGAAAATAATAAAAGCTATCTATTCTATAACAGTGTGAAAATAAAGTGTTGGTAATAGTAGGAAAATTATGGTAAGATAATTCCAGGGGCATATTTTGTCAAAGAAGAAAACAACAACACAATTCTGTATACCCACAGCCAATGACAATCAAATATATTGTAAAAACACTTGAGAAAAGTTGTGGTTGAACAACATGCATTGTGATAGACTGTTAGAATTTAGGGAGAATATATCCATGTCCAGAATATTTTTTTTAATTTTTTTTTTTAATATGTATAATCTACTACTAGTCCGTAGCTATCTGTGTACTGTGACAACTCTTCACGATTCATACAAAATTCATATTGCCTCTTTCTTCTGCTCTTTACCACTTTCTGCTCAATACTATTGCTATTGAAGGTTTAGTTCTTGAGATCTTTGGGGTTATTCTGGGTGCATTTTTAATGCAGCTATTGTTCTGGCATGAATAGAAGCTAGGGAAAGCATAGGAGGTAAAAAAATAATCTGAATATTTACAAGCAGAAAAATAGAGGTCTTAGTAAAAGACAAATGCTGCTGGTGTAAGAGAGGCATCTCAAAAAATGTGATTCCAGTGCCTTAGCCCAAGAATTTTGTTCAATTTTGGTGACATCCTTGGACATATCTTCCAGTTCAGTGTGGATGTCTCAGATGTCTTAGGTGCCTGTGATGGATGCACTCAGTCCCTTAACCAAATCAGCAGTAGTTCAACACAGGCCTCAAAGGAGGTAAAGGTATGATCTGCAGGCAGTGCAAGATCTCCTCCAGTTCCATTCTGTTCTCTGAAAACCCACAAAGGAGCAGAGTGCCACAGTGAGCACTGATGCACAAGGGCTTGAGGAAGAAGTAGCAGAGGCATGTTTTGAACCAACTGCAAACCTCATTCCCCGTCCTTGCAGTGCTGTGGGGAAGAAGGTAGGGAAATCAGCAGAAAAGTGGAGACTGAGAAGAAAGGACAAGGGTGGAGAAGGTGTTATAAGATTTGGGTTTATTTCTTATATCCTACTCTGATTTTATTGATAACAAATTAACCTAATTTCCCCAAGTTGAGCACATTTTGCCCATGACATTAACTGGTGAGTGGTCAGTCCCTGTCTTATCTTGACCCATTAGGTTTTCATCACCCCTGTCCTGTAGAGGAGGAGACTGACAGAGTGACTTTGGTGGACACCTGGCTTCCAGCTGGAGTCAACCTATCACAATACAGAAGTCCTAGTACACCAGTGTGCATAAAGATAATACTCTACCAGCTTCTCCTTAGCTTCACAACCCTGGCAGATGGCACAATTGCTTGAATTATTTTCAGGGTTTTTCCTGGCTTGTGCTGCTAGGTAAAAAGCTGTAGATACAAATTATTTATATCTGCCTAAAATTAATCAATTACTACTTTCTTCCTAGTCAATTAAAGCAAAGTGTAAAACAAAAGTATAAACAAAACATTATATATGCTTCATTTCCTAAATGCAGATTCATATAAAAAAATAGATAATAGTTCTTTTAATTCCAAAATGACAAATACATTTCTCATCAGGAAATAAGAATCAAGGTGCTATAACGGACTGCCCAAAATAATTTCTGAAAGCATTATGCACTTTCTGATGTGTGTACATTCATTTGATTTCTGAGAACGTGCAATTATATCTATAAAATGAGTCATACAATGTAAAACATATGAAAAACTATGAAGCAATTTTTTCAAACAAATATTAATTCAAAAAATCTTCCAGGTTTTGAAAATTTTAAAACAGTAGTGGGATTTTATAAAAGAAAAGACTCCCTTCTCTTATGTCTCTAGAGAGATCATCATCACAGTATAAATTTATTATATATTTGCATACATCAATATCTTCAAGATCTTGTTACATGTCAGCTTGCTGTAAAAACAGACCTAATATGATAAAGTGAAGTATTTGACATAAAAGCCTAACAGCAGACAACTGTATTAAACCAGGTTCATCTAACACTGGTTAGGTCTCTGAGACCTTCAAAGTGAAATTAAATCACACAAGAGCTACAGAAGACCTGCACTGGCAGCAGATGAGCAGA
Organism: Ammodramus savannarum pratensis; assembly: GCA_020466415.1. Lineage (NCBI taxonomy): Eukaryota > Metazoa > Chordata > Aves > Passeriformes > Passerellidae > Ammodramus > Ammodramus savannarum. Next base: position 82,099,440 of record JAHXMQ010012338.1, on the reverse strand, counting down.
ATATTCATCAGCATCTCAAACAGTATTAGATCCTCATGTGTAGGCAACAGAATCAGGCCCCTGGTATGCAACCTGGGATTAACTGAGCTGTTCTCTAGACATCACTGACTGTCCTGATTAGATTTACATTGACAATAATCTAAATTCAGACACCTGGTTCATGTAAAGACACTTAGGTATAGATATAAAAAGACATTTGAGAATGGACAGATAAATGCAGTTACTACTGAGCTGAAACCAACGTCTAAAGCTCATTAGAATTCAAACAGAAATGCAAAAAACAGCTTTATTAATATTTTAAATGCTTTTTTAATTCATATTTTCTAATCAATTTTGCATGCACATTTAATTTTTATACTCTGAAGATAATTTACAAGGTATGACTGGTGTTATATATTTTAATATTTTTCTGTTTATCCAGTCTATACTTGTACTACTTCATGACCTGTTTTCCATTAACATTTCCTGTAAAGAAGGCATTCAGCTGCCATTACTGCCTTTGAGAATCATTTCTGAATGCTTTTGTGCAGGAAGAGAAATTGCACAAAACTTGCTTGGTTTCTAAAAAAACCTGACAGCTATAATTTTTTTTCTTTTTCATGAAAGCTAGGTTTATAAGAATCATGCAGCCCAAATCTGGGGTATACAATTATTTGACCTGTGTAGAATTTCATTCTACTTATCTATTGTAGTTTTAATAATAAAATATTGTGTATTTCAGCAGAGATAGTAATATTTCAAAGTGACATGAACCTTACAGAAGATGGCAGCTCCTATCTTTGTGATCTGACAAGTAAAAGCAATCAGTTCAAAACAAGACAAGATGTGTTTTACGTTACACTAAGAAAAACTTATAATCGTCAAATCCCCAGATGTTTCTGAGATATTAATGGTTCAGGTGTCCTAATTTTAATAACTGAACTCCACAGCAGAATGTCTTTCAAAGAATATGTTTTAGGCAATATACCTTTATTTTTCAGTAGCTTCTCATATGACTCAGAATCAAAATCTTTTACATTACAATAACAAAATAAAACAAAGCAAAAGAGCAACAACAACACAAAATTAAACAAAAAAGCAATAAGCATTAAAATGGGCCAAAATTAGGACTGGGCTGCAAGTTTTAAAGATGTATAATACAGTAGATCTAAAACCAGAACTATCCAGGGAATGCTCGGATAACTTTAGGTCATCTTTATCCTGTCATAAGAGAATGTTATAGGTATACAAATTGTTCGCAGAATTGCAGAATCATGAAGTTTAGAAGTAACTTCCAGAGGTCATTTAGGTCCTAAATGCATCTTCTGTGCAGAGCAGTTAAATCAGATTGCTTTGAGCTGTGTGCAGTAAGTTTTTGAGTATTTCTACAGACAAATATTCCACAATTTGTCTGGGCAACATGTTACAGCTTTTGACCACTCTCATATTAAGTACTGTTCACTTTTTTCTTCTAAAACTTCACAGCGTGTTCCCTTTTCAGACCCAGTAGGGAAATGATTGCTTTTTCCTCAGCTGAGATGTGTACAAGCATTGAAAAACGAGGTCACTGAAAGTTGCTGATTTACTTGTCTTTCCATAACTATTCAATGTCTTCATTTCATGCTACTAAAATCAGAATTACTTCAGGTGTATGGAGTACAATGCCTTCATAGAAAGAAAGGGAAAACCTTGCAACAAATTAAGTTGATCCTCTGGAAACTGAATTTCTTAAATTTTAATCCATGGCTATCATTTTCTTCTGTCTTCTGCTAAAATGTTTTGGGTTCAGATCTCAGTGAATGCAAGATTGGGAGATCAGTGCCGGAGAAGTGAAAGAACCAAACATGTGAGAATGGTCAGTAGATGTTCCTATTTACCTGATACTGCATAATGTTTCACCTCTTCATTATACAAAAAGAAACAAATGAGAACAGGGGTTTAAAATCTTAGCCTACTTTTCTCCCCTTTTTTTATCTTCAGCTATTTTTTTCTTTCTCTTCATTTTCATTTCCATTCTTAGTTAAATATATATATGTATTTATTATATATTCATGTCTATTTATGTAGATATATTAAACCAAAATAAAACTAAACTAACTTTCTATTATTAATCTGCAATGTTCTATTTTCATGATTTAATCAAACTGAAGAACAGATGTGGGAAATACGAGGCAAAGGTTAACATCTCTATTCTATTACAGCTGTAGTCACTCGGAACAAAGAAAGTGCATCTCTAAACACTCTTCTTTTTTCTTTTTTTTCAGCTTACTGCAGTCTTTTTGCTTGGCTTTCAGTAATAAATTTGTTCAAACTCTGTGTGTTCTCTAAAGATTTCGAAATGTAGTATATACTTCAGATACTGATGCCCACAGCCTAAATTATGTCAGTTGGAGTTGTAAGGTAAATGTTTGGTTCAAGTCTTGCAAATAATGTTTGAGTTAACAAACCTTTATTCATTTCCTAATATTTTTTCACATCCTGAAGGTACTTCTATTGCATATTTAAGTATTATCTTAAAACAGTGAAATATCTGAAGCTTCCACAGTATAACAGCACTGGTCTTGGTGATCTAGGTGCCAAAAGAAACCTGTAATAACTCATTTGTCCAGGGCAAGAAGGAAAGCCTGGTGAAGGCTCTAGAGCATAAGTCCAAAGATGAGCAGCTGAGGGAGCTGGGGTTGTTTAGGTTTGATAAGAGGAGGCTCAGGTGTGACCTTACCTTTCTCCTCAGATTGTAGCAGGAAGGGGATCACCCTGTAACCAGTGACAGAACAAGAAGACATAATGTCAAGCTGTGCCAGCAGAGATTCAGGCTGGACATCAGGAGAGATTCCTTCATGGAAGGGGTTGTTAAACATGGGAATGGACTGCCCAGGGAACTGATGGAGTCACCATCCCTGAAGAGTTTAGGAAAAGACTGGATGTGGTACTTACAGCCATGGTCCAGTTGACAAGGTGGTGTCCAGTCAAGGGTTGGACTTGACAGTCTCAGAGGTCTTTTTCAATATACATATTAAATGTGGTTCTGTGACTCTCACGTGCCCAAAATGTGAAGTTATTCCTTGTAGTATTAGATAAATACATGCCTGATCTGTACAACTTCAATGGTCAAATCTGGTTACATAAAACCTAGAATGTTTTTCAGCCCTGAAAATCATCACATACAAATATCTGGCTGTGGACAAGGGAAAGTAAATCTTACGGAGAAATAAAACTGTATATCTTTTAAAGATTGCAAAACAGGTTTGAAACAGTTTGTCAAGGTGTTTGACTAGTAAAATAATTGAAATTTGTCTTACTTCCTCCTTTTTCTTTTAGTACATTTAATTTTATTTATAGCTGTCCTTCCTCTGTCTTTTGTTACTTTTCTGATGTCACTTTTGTTTTAAAATCTCTTGTATCCTCCTTATTCCAAGGCATAATAAGTTATTCTGGTTTTTTTTTTTCTTTTTCAGGAATCCCAGGCCTTGGACACCAGAGAGAAATGTCTGGAGGAAGGAAGACTTATCCTTGGTACAAAGGACTAGGGAACAACTTAAAATTCTTGAATAATAGCATGAATCAAATTGGAATAAATCTTTAAGGATCATCCAATCCAAATCACGTTACATGGACAGGGATACCTTCCTCTAGATTAGGGTGCTCAAAATCTTTTTTAACCTGCTTTGAACACTTGGAAAGATTTGGCACCCATTCTCTTGGCAACCTCTTCTAGTGTCTCACTGGACTTGTAACAAAAAAAAAAAATAAATTGTCATATCCTATTTAAATCTCTCTCCTTTCAGAGTAAATCCATTACCCCTTGTCCTGTCACTCCAGGCCCTGGTGAAAAGTTCCTCTCTAACTTTCTTATAAAAGCACTTTAAGACTCAGAAGACTGAGTCTTCTGTTTTACAAGATGAACAGCCCCAACTCTCTTGGCCTGTCTTGATAGAGCATGGGTGCTCTATCCCTCTGATGATTCCCACTGCTGTCCTCTGAGTGTGCTCTAACACATCCATGTCTTCCTTGCAGTTGGTATTCCAGAGCTGGACACAGCACTCCAGGAAGGGCTCCCATGAGAGTAGAGTACAGGGAAAGAATCATCCCCCTCCATCTGCTGGCCATTATTCTGTTGATACAGACCTGGGTATGATTGAATTTCTGGGCTGTGAGCATACAGGACTGGCTTATATTTTTTCAACCATCATTATCTATCGAGTCCATGCCCACAGGACCATTTTCAAAATATTCATTTTCATGGTACTGGGAATTGCCCTGATGACCCAGGTACAAGACTTTACACATTGAGGCCTTATCAGTTTCATGAGGTCCACCTGGATGCACTCCTCAAGCCTGTCGAAGTCCTTCTGGAAGACATTTCCTCCATCTAGTTCATCAGCTGCTTCACTCAGCTTTGTGTTCTTTAGATCCCACAACAGAGGTGTTTTACTTTCATGTACAAGTAGTTTTTCATTCAAAGAAAACAAGTTCTTCATAATTTGGTAAAGAGTTACATTAGTATTCTCCTACATCAACCTCACTTTTTAACCTTATCCCCTGCATTGATTTGATTATAGAACTTACATGTCGAAGTAGCTAGACACTGTGAAGGAGAAGCAAATTCTTTTATCTCATTCTTCCACCAAGCTCCTTGTTGGAGTCATAGTGTAAAACCTCAGCTCAGTAGGAAAATGTCATTCTTACCCTTTGATGTATTTAGATTATGAGTCACATAGAGCTACCAAGTATCTGGTTTTATTATGAAAAGAGAAAATTATTACAAATGCATTTTCAGCGAAGCTCTCATCTAGGGACTAGAACCATTGCTGAGATTAAGATAGGTCTCTTTTTTGTTTCTTTTGTGACTTAACAGCTGAAGTCTGTTCTCTCCCAAAGTATTATATGACTTCAGCACATCACTTCGCTGTAACAGAGAGACTGGAAAAGGCACAAGTGGGTGCTTTTAGATAACTAAAACTCTCTTTATGATAACACTTCATAAAAAATGAGTTATTTTCCTTTGCTATGGTAGAATTTATTCAAGGAAAAAAACCACAGAAACTGTCTTCCTTTAGGCATCAAACTTAGACATTTAAATCTGAAAAAGTCATAAAGCTTTTGCAGTGAAAAGAGTGAGATGTGTACTTCCATTGTAGAGTCTTTGATGTAGAGTCTCAGAGAGATTGACAGGTAAGAAAAGTCAGATTCTAAAATTTATATCTGCTTATTTCTCAATTCCCATACAGGGGACGAAATTCATACAGTGAAGACCTCTGGAGCAGGTGCAAATAAATGAAGAATGCTTTTCTGAAGGTGAAAATTTATGTTGTCTTTTGTCTTCATGTAAACTGCTACACTGCCAAAAAGAACCTAGTTTATCTTTCAAAAAATTAGGCCTATTTTGGATAACGTGTTTGTATTCTTAGTGAAACTTGGTGAAAACTATTCTTTCTGATATCAGAATGACAATGATATTTTGATTTTCCACTTAAAAACTCAGAAAGAACACAAGTGGTTTCTATTTAGGCATTGGAGTGGGCTCTCCCTACTCCACTTTGCCACTGTATTTGCAGTATATGTCAAAGTTTTGGTTGCAGGGATGCTTCAGGGACGGCTGTCGTGAGAAGAGGTTGGAGCAGCCCAATGCCAGGGACAGACAGTTCTTAATAGGTCTACAGCAGACTTCAGTCTGTGGAAGAACTCATGATGAAGGAGAAAATTGTGAGGCAGGAGAGGCAGAGAGGAGCTAATATGGATTCCTGACACTTAACTGCCCATCCCACCCTGACTACTCTGTGGAACTGAGTAGAAAAGTCAAGAGAGAAATAGTGAAGTTTAGTCTGAAGAAGCAGGGTTAGAGAAAGTGGTGGTGGTTTTTTTGTTTTGTTTTGTTTTTTTTTGTTGTTTTTTTTTTTTTTTTAATAATTTGTCTTTGTTTCCCATTACCTGAATCTACTTTACTTGAAAATAAATTCCATAAATTTCCCCGAAGCTGAGTTTGTTTCATCCTTTATGGCAAATGATAAGTAGTCTGCCTATGTTTATTTTGACCCATTAGTTTTTTCTTCCAATTTTCTCACCCGGTCCTGTTGAGGAGGGAAAATAGCAAAATTCTGGGTGGGTATCCAGCTGCAGAAGTTCTTACACAACCATAATCACAAACAAGCTATTTTTCTCATGAAAATTGCTAGGACCAAGAGGTTATTCATTGTCATCTCACATCATTGCCAGGGGCAAGGGGGAAGGAAGTCCCTTCTGGGGAAAAGAGTTTCCATACAGTCAAATAAATGCGGCAGAGGGAGAGGTGGGGTAAGGCCAGTTCTGAGCCTGATGGAGCATCTGGGGAATGCTGGTTCCAAGCTGGAGGGAGTGGTTGAGTAATGCCAGCTCCAAGCTGGGGGACAGTGGGGGTGACGTGGCTGTGGTCAGGCTGGACACTGTGGAGAGAACTTTGCATGTGAATCACGCTCTCCCTTTTGTACACTTTCATTCTTAATATTGTTGCTGATACTCTTTGTTTTCTTATCCTGTTGTGGTTTCCAGTACACTTTTTTATCTCAACCCCTGATCTTTACCTTTTCTACCTCCACTTCTGCTCTCCAGCCCACTCCAGGGGGAAGAGGGAAGGGGAGGAGGAGGGAGAATCTCAGTGGGAGAATTAAACTGGGAAGCAACATTTCTAACCAACAACACTCAGTTTCCTTCCCAAAAAGTAATTTAATCTGATTGATATTGCAAATATGATATTTTTATATTCAAATTGTCTTCAGATACACATTACCGAGATTTGAATTTTTTTTTCCAAATCTAAGTTAATTAATTTAGCTATCAGATCTTAAAATCATATTAAAATGTTATGGCTTCTTATGAAGATTTCTTATTAATGCTGACAAAGCTAATTTCCCAATTAAATGCAGCATATCTGTAGGAACATGGCATTGTATCTGAACTTATTATTTAGGCAGTAGTGTAATGAATCTCACAGCAGTGCCACACTCTCCAGGCTACCCATATTTTGAATCTTGTTCATCATTAAGAATCATGCTTCTTTGACACACCTGATTGCTCTCTTTACCTCTCTTACAGAGGCTGGGCCGGACTGTTTATGACTATCCCTTGTGCCCTAGAGAAAGCTGGGCTTTGTACGCCATTGATTCAGGCAGTTCTCTGAACACACAAAGATGAGACTTATCTTCTAAATCATCATAATATGTAATGTTATGTCTAGCTTATCTCTAGCTCAACTCAGTACTGTTTAGTGAAAGGCAAAATAGAAGAGAACCTACTTTAAAGAAAAATCAACTATCTCTCACTACAAAGTCCTGAGGTCTCAAGAAGATTTGCTTTGTATGGTAATTTTTTTTAAAGTTTGGCCTTTTCTTTTAATTATCTGTATGGAAGCTTCTGGTTGATGAGCAGTATAAGGATGTGGTTCTTCACATCTGATGCCTAAATATGAATTTATAAATACTTAGACTTGACGGTTATAACTTCAAATACAGTTTTTTGCTATCCTCAGATGCCTTTTTCTCATCACTCCTCTCACAGAGTTGTTCTTGAATATAGCTGACACACTACTTAACCAGACCTTTTTATCTCTTTTAAAACACTGTGACAGATGTGTAAATGTTTTAACATTTACAGGTAAATATTTATATCTGAGGTATTTTTTATCAGTTTCCTTTATTTAACTATTTATGTATGTTTTTTCTGGTGGTATTTAACATTTAACATTTTTTTTCCACTAAGAAAACCCAGGGTGAACTATCAGCTTTGAAAACAGTACAATTGGATATGTGAATAACACTGTGAACTCAGCAGTAGGACTTAATGAATAGCAGTGTTTGCAGCTTCAGTAACTTGTTCAAATTCTACATGCTACTATGTGAGAAACTTTCAAATTTCATCACAAATGATGGTTTACTTATAAGCAGTTTGGTTTACTTATATGCAATTTTCTCTTTGACCCAGTCTGCCAGATTTTTTATTCAAGAAAAAACATAGAATTTAACTATTTTAATCTTTTTTTTATGCTACAGAAATGGAGAATTGATATGTATAAAATGTTTCTGAATTTTAACTGCTTTCATATTAACTGAAGTCATCAATATAATTGTAGTAAAAGTCAATATTTATCCACTGACAGTTCAACTTGTTCTCTTTTGGTATGTGTAGAGTGTGAGCTTAAGTCATTCTCATGGTGCCAAAATTTTAAATACTGCAGATTTCATGTTTATTTTTGAAAAAAAAAAAATAAATTGAAGAGTAAATTCAAAGGAAATCACCACTCCCATTCCTTCCTATAGCAGAGTGAAACCTAAAGATTTAGGTATTTGAATAACAGGTCTTGAACAGCAAATCTGAGGTGGGAATCAGCTTGCTTCACCTCCAGATACTGAGATTTAAAATATTCAACATCCTGAGAATTCCTCAGTCTCTTGCATGTGTCTCTTTTTGGAGTTTTGTTGGAAATATGAGGACAGCTTTATGTGAGGTAGAGATACCGGTCTTCACTACAGTTCATCTAAAAGAAAGATAACTTCATCTGAAAGAAAACACTATGTAAGAACTAAGTCTCCTTTCTTGCAATTGGAGAGTGTAGTGAGGAGTGTTTGTTGTAGTTGTGGCATGGAATTCAAAATCTATCTATCTGGTAAAGTTTCATATTACTGACAACCCAGTAATGTAAGACAGGAGAACTTACTTTCTCTAAAGTAAAAGAAATACCAGAGAAAAATTCAACTGCGTATGCAAAGACTATGATAACCATTCTAGACTCTTTGGGGTACCCAAAACTGTCTGAAAGAATCCTAATTATTTATTACATTTTTAATCCCTGTGCAGGTATCTCATATGGTACTGCAGAAAAATAAACATTATAGTCAAGCAACAAGAGAAAGAGGCTACAATAACATGTGTTTGTGAGTGTGCTTGTACTTACATGAAGGAGGCAGTGACATCTTCAGCTACAAGTTTAAAAGTGAATCATAGGTAGTTGTAATGTGTAGTGAAAGACATTGGTAAATCACTTCAGTGGCAATGCATTCTTTGGAAATAAGCCAGTCATTGGCGATAATTCACTGCAAGTATTTTCAATTCCGCTGTTTCCAGAACTTGGGTTATATATGAAAGTCAGTCATCCTAAAGCAAAATCTAAAATCTTGTATTATTCTTACTAATTCTGAGAGAAATTATTCCATATTTTGGTTAAACAGTGTTTATCTCAGTGGTGACTGATTCTGCAGAAGTTAAAGCCTGTCTTGTACAATTATGTCAGTAGAATATTTGTATTACTTTGGTGGACTAGCCCTGGCTAGCAGCCAAACACCGACCCAGCCACTCGTTCACTCTCCTTCTTTAGGGAGACTGGGACAGAAAATAGGACTGAAAATCTAGTGGGCCAAAATAAAGACTGGATTAGATCAGATTTCAACTGATTTTTTTATTAGTTAATTCAATAGTGAATTTCTAGACCAATTGTGGAACATTTAGGTAAAATTTTATTCCATTTCTCACATCATATTTCTCAGAATATAAAACTAACACCAAGAAAATTCTCATAAATTATGACTTTACACCCATAACTTACACACATGTATTTAATCTTTTAAAGTCATCTGCTTGTCAGCAGATTTCAATGTTGAAGTACTTGACAGCAGGGGAAGAATGAGGATATTTTCTTCTGGTTTTTTTTCTTTCTATTTTTAAAACAAAAAGAAAATATTGTGCTACAATTCCTTCAAGTTTCAATGTTAGTTCCTCTATGTTAACAACAGAGTGAGAGCTTTCTGGGTTTTAATTTGGTCGCTACTTGCTTAGTTGTTCCAGTGGTAGGTGAACTATCATTCATAACATAAAAAATTATTTATCTTAAAATTCTGTTCTCTATTTCAGTGATATATTAATTTCAGTATGAAAGCATCAGGATATTAACCTTCACAGTTTTTAAATGTTGAGAGGATTCTTGAACTTGTAGGCACTGTGTTCATAATGTCATAATAAGAGAAAAAAATGGTTTTAGATGTTAGTATAGTATTGTTCAGAATATTAATGCATTTTACATAAAGTAAAATAAAATTAAAATAAAAATTTAAGAGGAATAAACCCTACAAAATAACCATAGGAAATTTGCTGGAGAAGTCAAAGTCTTCCTCTTCCACTGAAGTGGAGTAACGTAAGTATTAGATTATGTCTTTTATCTGTTTCTTTTGTCTCTGGATTTTGCTGTAGAGCAACTTAGTGTCAGCAGAAAGCAAGTAGGCCTTCAAGTGAGGTCCTTTTACCCAAAAACTCACTAGTGTGGTTTTTTTATTTGACAGTTTTGTTTTTCATGATGAAGAAAAAACTGAATCACCTCATTTTTTTTTCCATTCAAAATATTTCTCTAGTCGATTGTTAGCCACATAATGTCAGTAAAATTCTGCTCTCCTTACCTTTATCTGTAGTTGTGTTTTGAGAGTGTACTCCATATACCACTGTGAGCACCTACAAAGGTCTTGTCAGGAGAAAGTTTTCAGGTTCTGCACATCAGCTACAGGGGGCTTCCACTTAGTCTACTGTCTTCCTTGAGTAAAAGTGTCCAAAGAGATCCTTAGAAATAAAAAATAACCAAACAATCAAAACTATTTTGATTATCTTTTACTTATATTAAATCAAAACATTTTCCCCTTTCACTTTAGTAGATTATACAAAGATAAAAGTGCGCATGCTGACATGCCTTATAACTGCTAAGAATTCAGCCATACAGTGTTTATTTTGAAATATTACTTTGTCCATACAAAGAAAATACAATGAAACAAAAATAAAGGGCAAACAAACAAGTACACTGAATAGTGTAATATCCAGAAGTAAAGCATGTAACAAACACTAGAGCAAAATCTTCTTTTCCTTCAAAAGTGTAGTAAAACATATGAATATTTAATGTTCTGTTAGTTCCTTTCTACCTGCATAAGAGCTATTAGTATTAATAAAAATTGCAGCTTCTGAAGCCTCAGATGTTGCATTCAAAGCTCATTTTCTGATATCATTAAAACATGGCTTTTTGGAAAGTGATTTACTTTATTTTCTAAAATACTACTCACAAGGATGTTTTGACATAATTAAGTCAATAACATTACTTAGAACCTCCACATAAAGGTAATTATTTCATTGTCAAATATTATGGTGATAAATGTAGACTAATGGTGTAATTTGCTTCAATTAAAATTGTTTTATGAAAATTGTGTTTCTGCATATAAACCTTGAAGGTTTATGATTTCTCAAAGGTAGAACTGAAGGTAAATAAGTCCATGATTTAATAAGAAACTAATTATCTATACACTCCCCCCATTTTGGGAAACCCAGGATGAGCATTTCAAAATTAAAAACACTGCTATCCTTGTGGTTCCAAATGCTTTCCCTCCCTTTGCTCCACAAAATTAAGCAGAAGGCAAGCTGCAAACTCTTGTTCTGTTTCACATACTGAAATAAATAGTGCACTTTAATTATAGGGGTACAACCTAGTGTGGTGCACTCACTGCCATGCCTAGGCCCTTTGCATAATGAAGATATTATACCTGAAATTTAATAGCAAAAGTGACAAGCTTTTGCCAAGTCTCATGTAGGATTACAACATGCCACGTGTAATGTTCTCTGAAATAAGCATTACTGTCCTTCTGCTAGAGGTGCTTAAAAATCTTAAACTGACAAGACCTAGAACTGATTCAGACTTCACCAGTTCACCCTGTGTGTAGCTCCTAATTAAGACACTGTGGCATTAAAATTGTTCTTCTATCTTGAAGCACATTTACTGTATACAGATATGCTTGGACTTACTCTATACCATCCCTTGTCCCTGGTAGTCCTCAGCACCAGAACAGCCCTGGCAGAAGCAGAACAAGCCCCTCTCAGTTATCTGGAGCAGACTTGGCCAGCTGAAGGTGGTTGTAGATGTCTGTGGCTGGTACCCCCAGCTCTCATGTGACTGCTTCCCCCCAGGATGGAGCTGCTGCTTACTCAGGGACAGTAGCCTGAGAGACTGTGGGGTGGGAGAACAATAACTCTCTGTGTCATGGGACTGGTGGGGAAACTTCCACCTCTCCCACTGGGCCCCAGGGGCAGCCAGGAGCTGGTGGGGTGAGTGGGTGAGAGATGCACCCTTGAAGGAGTTTAGCACAAGTCAAGAGCCCATACACCTTAGAAGAAAGACTTGTGCTAGTGATGGCTGCTGTCTGGAAGCAAGAAGGGCAGAAGATCAGTGAGAATGATGAAAGGATAAAAATATTGCATGGGGACTCATACAATGATGTCAAAATACTCTTTTCTTTATGTCTCTTAGAATATAATGTTGTTGTTTAGGACATTTCTTGAGGCTGTGGCTGAGGTTCAAATATAAATACAAGCAAAAATTTTCAGATACCTGCAGAGCCAGAAATCAAAAGAGAGCAGTCAGAGACTTTTGCAGGTACTGCTCACAGACTATTTCAGCTAAGGCAGAAGTACAGCTATGTCCAGACCCCATTAGAAAACAAAGTGGATAGAAGAGTTCTTTCAAGAATTACATGTGCTTGCTATTTGCCTTCTGAAATGCAGCTGTCAGAGAAGAAATTGGAAAGACTCTGAAGTTTCTGCTGCTTATCTGCTACCTGATATCTCCTGCTGAGGAATTATACCATGTTTCAGTTAAACTACAAGAAAAAGCCAAAATGCCAGACACTTTCCAACTAAAGAATTGCAAAACCTCAAACTTCTATTTCCCATATTGCCATAATTCCTAGTTTGGAAGACCTTGTTGCTAAAACTTAGAGTCTAAAAAAGCAGAACTTGAAGAATCTACTTTTCTAGATTCTAAGCTTTAGAGAGAATAGCTTCCAGATTTGTGTCCACACTACTTTTTTGATCAGCCTTATTTCCCCTTTTTTCACCCTAAACAGTTTTTGCTTTAAACCATCTATTCAGCCTGGCATACGTAATCTGGAATGACAACCTGTCAATAAAAATTCCTTTGATAAACTTAAAAAAGTTTTAAGAAAAGATGAATTAAAGCTGTAAACTGAATTTGAACCAGAAAACATAAACAGGAAACCAAACAAAGCAGAGAAGAAATGTATTTCTGTTTTGTGTCACGTTTAAACCATCAAAGATAGCGACACACTGGAGATAGCACAGTGAAGAGCCACTAAAGAGCACATGACATGATGGGTGCTGAACAGCTTGAGGAAGAGATATTTAAAGGGTGATTTAATAGTATTCATGCACTGCCTAGAGAATACAGAAAAGAGTGTTGGGCTGATTTAGGGAGTGCACAGTGAAAGAACAAGGGAGAGAGAACGTGAGGTATACAAAGGGAAATTCTTACAAAATAAAAAGATGGGGAGAGTAAGCAAACAAAACACAATATGAAAGGTTAAGCAGTGGAGTGGTTTGTCTATGGATACTGTGGAATTTTTGTCTTTGGAGGTGTTCAGTGTACAGCTAGATAAGACTTTGAATAATCTGATCCAATCTTAAGGTTAGCTAGGTTTTGAGCAGGAGGTTCAAAGGGAGGATTAGTTTCAGTAGACCACTTCAGAAAGACTTTTTTTCTGTGATTTTATAATTCAATATTTTTTCTGTAGGTGTAACTTAAATTATAGATGAGGGCAGAAAAAAAATATCAGTGGGGGGAAAAAATTCTTTGGGCAGCAGAAGTAAGGTCAATAATCATAAATTTCTTATTACATGTTCAGAGGAAGTGAAGTAGTAACATTAGGGGAGATACTAGGTAAGATGGAATAAAAGAGGCATTAATAATTCAGATACACCAGACATATGCAAATAAATTTGTTATGGTTGTCTTGATAAAAATGTTTTTGTTTATATTTAAATGGATGAATAGTAAGCATTCTGAAAGTAAAAAAAAAAAAAAAAAGCAAACAAACAAGCAAACAAAACCAAAGTCAACGGACCACTTATCAAAAGGCTATTAAAAGAATTTATCAATGGAAAATGTTTATAAGAACAGCTGATATAGGAGTTGGGAAACATGGTGTGTACTGAAAAGCAGATATATTTTGTATGTAATTATTATTCTTCCTAATTTGCCTGGAGTAAGAACTGACTTGGTCATAGTCCAATGTTCATAAAGAATGGATACTTCAGTCTTTCAATAATACAAGAATAAAAGTTGTCATAAGAAAGGGTACCACTATTTCCTTCCTGATCTAATTTGTAAAAGAATCAGGAGATGGGGTTGTTACTGTTTCATTTGAAGGAAAATGTGGGCCTCAATTATGTTTTATTTTGTCCATATATGTGATGTAAATTTGACACCGCTGGTACAAAATAGTTTCTATTTTGTGATAGTGGTGCATATCTGAGTGAAAAAATAAAAAACAAACCCCCCCCCAAAAAAAAAAAAAACCAAAAAAAAAACCAGAAAACTGAGTCTAGAGATGGAAGTTTGAGATGGAAATCTGACAATAAATGATAAAGGGACATGTGATAGTCATCCTATACAGTGATAGTTTAAAGTAGGGGATCCTTAGATTCCCCTCTTAAAGTTCCCTCAGGTTCTGCTTTCTGAAATTTGCTGTATCTCTACCTCCATTTGAACAAGGACAAGTTATTCATGAAATACAAGAAATGAAAGAATTACTATGAAGCTCTGCAGCACACCCATAAAAGAGTGAAGACTGAGAGCCCCATCCTAAAATATACTAATGATGTAATGAAATCTAATACTTACAATGGGAAGAGTGACTGTGTAGAATTATGTGGGAAGTGAGTACATTTTGTAGTGTAACATGAAATTTGTCTCAATCAGCCCATCATATTAAGTTAAATTATGTATAATACAAGAAGTGCTTCAGAAATTCAGAAGAGACTTTAGAATTTACTTCAACAGAAGGAAGCTTGTATTTGTTTACAAAAATCAATGAAAAAAACCCAGTTATTTTTCTTTTTAATATGTTTAAATGAGTGATCAAAATAGCAGAAGTCTTTAATAGCTCTCCTAAGGATACTTGCAGATGAATTATAAGAAATAATCATTGTCCAGAGGAATAAAAAAGCCTCTGTAAATGTGTATACACTGTTAAAACAGATAAACACTTTAAATAGGAGCAAAAATGTCAAAAACAACACACTTGAGGAATGATCCTTTTAAAAGGTTGTGTCAAAATTCTAGGGAGCAGAAAGCAAAAATGAAATCACATAGATTTTTTTTTTTTTTAACTCATATTGTTACTGAAATCAACAAAATGTTTGCAAGCTATTTCAGTGTTTTGAGCTTTGTTTCTAGGAGACAATGTAGTAGTTCCACTAAAATAGCATAAACTGAAAGTAATGTTATTTTTAAAACAATGACTTTTCACTGTCTTTTCAAATGTAAACTTGGTTTTATAACTGATAATGTTCATTGACTTCTAAATTGATAAATTATTTTGATGTCTTGGTTACAGTGATGACTTAATAGAAACAACAGAAGTACAAAAAACACTGCATTTTCCATGCAAAAAATTAGTTAGAATACACCCAAGAAGACTGCTATTCCAAAATGTTTAAAATGCTCATGTACAAAAACAATAATTTAGAAAGGAGAAATGGCAAAAAGTACCTTTTATATCATCTGAATAATATAGTATGACTCAAGCATGCAAGAAGACTGTATAAAGAAGATAGAACTGTATAAGTGGTACCCATTTTAAGTGTCTTTAGGGTAATAATTAATTCATTAAAAGATATGCTACCATTGTTAAAGAATGACGAACTGAAAGTAATTTTGACATTTTCTTGTCCTAAGTTAGAAGTAGCAGACAGCTATCTTATAAAATGGCTTTAAATAAAAGAAATGCATTGATATGAAAAATGAATGGAAACAAACCTAAAGCATAATTTATGAATGAAGAAGATGTTTCTATATATTCTACATTTTGTATCTGGAAAAATAGAAAGAATTTTTGTGTTTCTCTATAGTCAGAGTTTTTATTGGTTGCTTTCTTTTCTTACAGGACAGTTACAGCAAAAGTCCTAAGTTTAAAAAGTTGGAGGATCTTGTGAAAACTATAAAAAACTGAAAATCACTACAAAAAGGTAGGTTAAAAATCTAGGTAAAAAACATGTAAATATTTTCATTTGTATGCCATTTCAGTAGAAAAAAAATATATTGTCAGCTACATAGGGGGAGGGTTTTCCTAAAGCAACTTTTTAGAAGAGAATCAAAGGCATGCAGTGTGCAAACTCTATAGTACAGTATTTCTAGACCTGTAGGCAGGAAATTATTTACTTAAGTTAATAATTTAGTAGCTGATATTAATCTTTGCAGTAACAGGAAAGCAATAAATTATTATTCCCAGGTGGTTGGGTCTGGACCTAAATCATGGGTAGAGAAAGAAGCAGAATATCCCCTGATTTCCTTTATTTTTTTCAAATTTCAATTAAGAAAAAGAAAGAATGAAAGAAATAAAGAGGAAACTTAATTCTTTATGAAATCCGGAAGATTTAAAAGCAGTTCATGACAAAGGTAAAAAATCAGCAACAAACAGAATTCAGATTTTGAAATTTTTAGTTAGCTGAGGGCATCACCATGATGCTCATGGAGATTTGACAACATATGGAAGGATACTTGACATATTTTGAAGCTTGAAGAAACATTCATACACATTTTTTGTGGTGTCAGGCTTTTCATATAACAGCTTATGACTAATCAGTGTGAAAAAGCCATGCATATGGTTAGGTACACATAGCCTGAGGGATAGTTTTGTGTCATTTTATTTCTTTATTGGATATATATATTTTTAATTGTTTATTAATAACCTATTTATTGTATGAAAAGGGATGTATCTTTAAGGTACTCTCAAATTTAATTTAGAAAGAATTATTATGTAATGTGGATGCTCATTTAATGCCATGCTGATTTTCTAAAAAAAAAAAAAAAAAAAAAAAAAAAAACAAGATCATGATGATCAGTTCTTAGAAAGGGAAAAATTATGTCCTGCTATGGATAGCAATTGTGGTCTATTGCACCTTTGTGACTACCCATCGTGAAGATTTCTGTTTATCTGAAAAGCACTCAGTGAGAGTAGACACCTAAGCAATATATCTACATATATCTAGATTTAAAAACACAAATAATATGTGTCTCTTGCTTTAGGAAGAGGCTTCTGTATTCAAATGACAGAAGAAAAAGGAAAAGAGATGGGAAGGCGATGTCTGTGTTTACACCATTCTGCAATAGCTCTCCTCATCTGTATTTGGGGCATGCTTTGTGATTTCACAGCATTGCTAGTTTAGGATTGATTTGCAAACTAGAAAAGAATTATTTTTGGTCTTCTGGGGAAAAAATACAATCTAAGAATTGAGAAATGCCTTAATGTTTGAAGAAAAAAATTGAAGAAATTTTAGTTGCCAATAGAATTGTTAATAGAATTACAATTGAGTATACATACATCCCTATTTTATTCAGTGGGAAATCCTGATTAAAATTCTTTTTTACTGTGGCCTAATGCCAAGAACTGACAAAGAAATAGAAGAATCTGCAAACAAAGTGCAACCTAGCACTCAAGGGAAAGGTTGGATGAGAAAGAACAGCATTACTACCATAGCAACAATCTGTCGTGTACACAGTTTCTGAGGTTTAAATGCAGCTTTATCAATTTAGTGGATGAGGGAGGTGCCCAGCTGTAACATTTTTATGTCTAAATCTTAAACTTTGGCTTCTAGGTTTGGAGATATTTTTTCTTGGTATTAAATCTTTTCCACTGAAATTATGTTAAATTGGTTCACTGTAATAAATAAAACAGGTCTAATAAAACAGGTGGATTTAGACAATGAAAAATTATAATGTAATAGAGACCAATTACTGCTGAAAAGAAAAAAAAATATTGTATTGTCGTAATAATAGTTAAAGGAAATGAACATCTAGTGTATGAAAGATGAACTGAAGAGATTAAAATGGAATCTAATCTCCTAAGAGGTGAAAAGAAGGGCAGAAAAAATGACAAACCACAAGGTGGGAAATGCTTATGGGTCATTGCACCTGAGTCATATGAATGCATACATGAAGCTTTTATATTTTTGCCTATTAAGCTCTATGAAAAATGTGTGTACATGTCATTCATACACATGCTGTACAAATTCCAGAACACTGAGACTGAAATAGAAAATATGCTATAATTGTAAAACCTTCTGGAGAACTGCAAGTCAGTTCTGCAGGTCAGCTAATACATCAAAAGTGTTTCAGAGTTACTACACCAAAGCAATCCAAATTTTTTTGAAATTTATACTATACTAAATTCATCCCCAATACATCAACACACTGAACTCACTAAATCTGTGCTGTGCTTTTCTCATTATTGGAAGTTTCAGTAAAATTAGTTCAGCTTCAAAACACATGATCCAAAATCACCTTTCACAACATTATCTGTAATCTTCCCCTAACCTGTTGATTGCTGAGTGTTGAATAGAGAATTAATGTTTTGGCCATGAAAGACACTAGTAAAGAAGGCATGTAAAACTCTCTATGTGACGAGTCTGAGCCCACACTTTGGGATAAATAATTGCCCAAATTAATCCTTGTTCCTGTCTTGTAAATGTTGTGGAGTGTATAAAATATGTGCCTCTGTGTGTGTGTATGTGTGTGTGTGTATGCACCAGCATCTGTATGCATAAATTAACTGACACACAGCACTGCTTAGTGTGAATATTTTGTGATAAAATTGCAATGCAACATTTTAAATTGAAGTGACAACAGATTTTTTTTAGAAGAGAGCAAACCAAAACCACAGATGGAACCTCTAACATTTTTTTCAAGCATTGCATTTGTGCTAAAAGACAGCTTTGAGTTGTAAAATACAAGTCAATTTGCCTTGCAAGGCCAAGTAAGTATTTTTAATCATGAAATCTGCTAAGGGAAGGAAATAGTTTCCTCTAGTTCTTATCTCTATATTTATTATAAACACAAGTGAGGGAAATAGACCTTGATTTTGATTCTCTTTGTGTTATTGAAATAATTTTTATAAAGATGAAATACTTTTGTGGCCAAAATAATCTCAATACTTTTTTAAAAGTTCATTTTTTCAGAATAACAATTTAATCCATTGTGTGCAATGAACACTTATATTTGGTCTACTGAATACTCTTAAAAAACCATGAACCTTGTGGCGGTTCATACTCAGAAACAGCTCTATGTAGATTCATTGGTATACACAACACAGCTATATGGCTCCAAATCCTATTGTATTAGGCTATGTAGGAATTTAGGATTGCATTGCTCTTTTATTTTCCCAGCTTATGCTTTAGAAAAATATCCAAAGTTTTTGTTAATTATTATAACCTTACCATTAGATTTTTATCATTATAACATAACTCTTCTTGGATAGGGATAAATTCATTAAAGTCAGTTTGCATAATCATCCTTAAGAAATACATGCTTCTCTGAGCAATCCAATAATGTCTGTAGGCTAACTGGGATTATAAGGAAAATTTAATTTAAATATAACTTTTTTTTTTAATTTTTTTTTTTTTTTTTACCCAAGACAAGGTAAAACTGGCGCAAAATCAAACAATACTAATCATCATCATCATCTAAAGTAATATAAAAAGAAAATAATAAAATAATGTCAAAGTGCTGTATCAATCCTGGTTTTATCTCACTGACTTTAATTTTCGACTCATTCACCTTACTTGCATCAAGTCAGAGTGCTACACCCTATCCCATGGGACATCTGACAATTTTACACGTGCTCCTGTAGTTGAATTCTTATGTTATTTGACTCACATTTCCATATTCTCTTTATTTTATGCCCTATTCTGTTGGATTTTCTCTTGTATTACCATATATGTTACTCACATATATAATAATAAAACAAATACTATCTATGTTCATCTATCTGTCTATCTATCTATTTATGTATTTCTTTAGAATGTTGATCTTATGTTTTTCTAGACTTGTTCTCAAATATTCATTCTGAAAGTAATGGGGCAGTTTTAGTGGGTTTCTCTGACATCCCACCCTGCTGGGATATTTTTGGACACAAACCCCAGTTATCTTGTATATTTATCTGTCATCTGTATGACCAAAGAACATATCTCATTCAGGCCTCATTTACTTTTTTTGATGGGTGGAACAAAAGAGCTGTAGGGATGCTTTAAATTTCAATTTTCAGGCAAAATGAGAATTAAGAGAAAAAAAATTGGAGCCATGTAGATAGAGGTGTAGATTTCCATCAGATTACAAAAATCTTAGATCATCACTCCTATATTTATATAGGAGGTGTTTTGCCATTTCCACTGACTGTCAATTTCCTTTTTAGATTGGCTGTTCATTAGCACTTCACACAGTACTAGTTCATCTTCTTGCCCAGCTATTCCAAGAGATAGATATTCTGTTTTGGTTAAAAACCTATTGAAAAAAATGTTGCTCCCATGAAGTGAGATTCCAATTCTCTCTAACAAAATATTTTATGAAGTACAGACACTGGTGATTAGAATACTCATCAGTGGGGTTTGTTTAAAGATGGAAAGAAATAGAAAAGTAAATCAGGCCTCCAATATAAAGTGAAGTGATTTCTAACAATTTGAACATTTTCCATCTTTGGATTCTTGGTTTAATAAAATATATGATAGAGAAGCTAATTAAGGTCAATAGGGTTAATCCTCATGCCACCTGTGGCAGTTATGCGTACCAGAAATACTCCTGGATAGAAAGGCAAAGGAAGAAAAAAAAAAAAAAAACCCAAAATAAAGAGTAAAAGTGACAAAACACAACAAGCTGCACAGCTTCATAAATTACTCCCATGATAAAGGGGGAGGAAATGAAATGTCTTTTCCTGCTACTATTCAAACACTAGCAAGGTGAAATATGACTTCTGGAAACTCATTTCAGATTGCTAAATTATTTTCACTTTTATCAGCCACTCTGCTTAGTGGAGTATGGATAGTCAGTTACTACAGTATGATCTCTTCACTTCCTCCAATCCATTCTAAATAACTATATATCCTTCCTATACACCCCTCTGTTGAGGTCCCCAGAAAGAAGAGATATGAAAATAGAATGGGGCAGGATATCAATTTTTTTTTTCCATAATCTCAAGAGATTTTATCTTTTTGCAGAAACTACCAAATTGCTGCAGGAAATAGCATAATGTTATCCCTTTTTCTTGCCATAGATGTATTTCCACAGTGAAGGAGGTACTCCACGATATTTTGGACCCCCAATGCCAGATCATTTCCCCCCGTAGTGGTTCAAAGGAGAAGAAGAAAAAATAAGTGAGTCATAGACATTAAAGTAAGGGATTTGTTATGGGTTTTCAGCTTTTGAGGCTAGAGACATTCTAATTTCCTTTCAGTGTGAGCCCCAAGGGTGCAACTTCTTACATTCTCCTTAGATTCAGCCAGAAGGGACAAATAAATGTACAAGTATGTGGGGTCTGTGATGTGTACTAACAGCTCTCCCCGCCCAGAGGATCAGGGACCAGGACTGCACGAGGGCATGCATGATCCACAGTTAAGATTTCACCAAAGGGTTGAAAAAAGCAGATAATGTCTCTGAAGATTTAACAAAGACCATGAATTCCTCCACTGTATTTTCATACACAGCTAAAGAATTTTGGACTAGAAGAAATAACACATCCCAAAATGCAAATATTGCTTTGAGAAGAAAAATCTACATTTATATTATTTGCTTTCTACAACTTTGTATATATGTGAGAGTAATTTCCTATGCTGGATGATTATCCTAATTAAAGTGTGCAGAAAAGAAAATGAATGAAAGCAAAAGCACCACAGAATATTTTTAAGAACACAGACATGAAAAACATAAACTTGTTCTAAATGTGAAGTACCCAGTGTTATGACTCACTTTGTGATTCAGGCAGCACTTATTATGTAAGACTGTTTATACTCTCTCCCAAAACCTTGTTACTTTTTTCACGGCCTTTTTTTCGGCCTACACCCTTAAAATACATAATTATTCTGTAAAACATTCTAGTTGGCTGGACCAATTAAAGACAACACTCTAATTCTCCCTTTGTCTGTTTATTTATTTAGGGATTGACTAATTCAAGGTATATGGAGAAATGGTTTTTTGACCCTACAGCTCCCAAGCAAATGATCTAGTTATTTTTCAGTGATAAAATAAATTAATTTTATGTGATTCCTGCATTCCTGACTGTATAATGATCCAGTTTCACACAGAGGAAAGGGTTACAACTTTTCCCAGAATGCCTTGCAGTCTGATGGTTAACATCTTTCCTGGACTTTAGGGAGGTTGAATTTTCTCTGGGTTTTGGAGAAAAACAGAACTGAACTTTCACATTTCTGAGCACAGATCCATAGCAGATTCCTGTTATATAACTGATGGATACCAGCACTGGCTACCTTTGATAAATGCACACATTCAGTTCAGTGCCGACTGAAGGACACTCTTCAGTACCACACATTTCTTTCAGCTGGCTCTAGGTAGTGGTTCATTTAACACACAGACTGTTTGGCTTATGCTTTGGATTAGTTTAACTGAAGGGATTGTTGGGGAACCCAGGTGCATTCAGCTTAGAAGGTGTCATGCAACTCGTGTTCTTAAATATTAAGTCAAGGCTAGTTATCTTTTTAAGCAAAAGAAAAAAAAAAAAAAACCAGAGTTTCCAATAAGAAAAAATAATGCCATCCTAAAATCACTATCCAAAATATCTTTGAGAAATCCATCTCTGTAAAAACTGCTTTCCTTTTTCAGCTGTCTAAAATTAACTGATGTGAATTGTTTGGTTTTGGTGGTTTGGAGTTGGTTTTTCTTAAGTACAATGTATGTACTTCTAAGTAAAACTTGGATGTTCCAAAGTTTGAGTCAAAGTACAATGTAACTAATCTCAAACCTTAAAACAAAGTTTCTAACAAGCTGATATTGATAAGCAAGATCCAATATAATTTCAGATATACAAGATATACACAAATTCATTTCCAACTTAAATGAAACGGAGTAATATCGGACAGATATAAATTAGGTAGCTGCTTGTTCAAAACCTCAGGCCTAGTGAGAGATATTAGACACAAACCTCCAGTGTTCAAATCTCCTGTAGTTTGCCAGGTGCTCAGTACCTGTTTACCTGTGCTCAGATTTTTCTTTGATAGTTTTGGCTTCCAAATTTCAATATAACTGGAGTTTTATTGAATTTTACAAAAAAAAAAAAAAAAAAAAAAAAAAAAAAAAAAAAAAAAAAAAAAAACAAACCAGCAAAACCAAACCAAACCAAAACAAAAAGCCAAAACGGTCTTATGGATAAATTCAGGTTTAACTGGCTTCTGTTTCATTAGTTGTTATTTTTCTGACTATTTGTATCTGTGCTGTCTTCTATTGTTTGTTTACTGTATCAGTCATTTTATATTGTTTCATGACAATTTACAGTATTCATCAACAGCAATCAAATCCCTGATGGAATCTGTATCTCTTTGTTTCAAAATTATTGTTGTTGGTCATTGAAAGGGAGGGCTAAAAAAGAAAAGTATTCCAGTGTGTGATTTTCTCATTAAAGTAAAATGGGGTCTCAAGAATTGTTTTTCTTTGGAACTATTCTAGAACAAAGTGATTTCAATTTTATTACAAAAAGCAAATATGTTGTTTATGCATCAAATAGATATTTTATTTACAAAGATAAGTCTAAAGATTGATTTATTTCAGACTTACATGCATGAAATACCAGGCAGCTTTCATTTCAGCTATTAACATAGTATATAATTACCTTTGGCCAAAAAAATAATATCTCTTTCCTTACAGGTTTAACTCTATTTTAAACTTCTTACGATATTTGTTGCTATTCACTGACAAATAAAGCAGATAGGTACAGAAAATAAAACCTGATCTTTTGTGGGATTGTGTGACTTTTACCTTTAGGTCATTTACATTAGGTTACAGAACATAGTTTGTTTATCTTTTTTGTTTACGACAACCTTCAAATTCATGTGTGAATAAAATTATGAATAGGGAAAAATATAGATATTTTGGGGTTTAGGCTTATAGTTAAAATCAATTATTGTAGACATGTATGTGTATAAAAAACAAATTTTGATTCGGCCTTTTAATTTTTTAATGGTTTCTTTTTCCAAATCAATGCACTTGCCAAAGATATCGCTGGAGTCTTTACATTAAGAAGTCATTTTGTAGGTATTACCACAATCTTTTAAAGGAGAAATCATTGTAATATCTTCAGGTGCATGAAAGTTTCTCCATAAAATATTTCCCATAATTTTAATTTATCTATCATTATTACTTTGAAACATATGTGGATTTTTTTTTTTTTTTTGGTGCTGTAATGTGGAACCATCACCAGTAAAAGAAATAACAGCAGCAGTTTTGGTCTCTTCCATTTAACAGAGATTTTTTTCTCTTTTATTTGATGGTTCTCTTCCTTCTTTTTATCTGTCCTGAAGATTGACAATTTTCTTTTATTCTTAATTCTTTCAGATTACTTTTTCACTAAAAGGAAAAAAGAATATGCGGTAAAGCATATTTCTGAGTCAATTAAAGTTTTGCTACTAAACTACAATGGCAGAACACGTGTTTTAGCAGTAATTGAGCTGTTGCCATTGCACACATTGGAAAATTTTCTATCAATTGTGGGGACTTAGAGAAAGAAAAAAACAACCAACCCAAACCCAATTAGAAAGCCACTATATAATTACTTGATCTTCTGGTCATGATGAGAGAGGAAGGGTCTGAAAAATGCATTTATAGAAGAATATTTAAATTATTTTTATTTGTGTTCTGAAGTAATCATTCTCCTTTCTCTTTATGGCTGGAGTAAGGTAAACTCTAGCAATCGTCTCTTATGGTTTTTTTGTGTCCATCATTGTCCCCTTTCTAGTCTTTCTGTGCATTTTAAATTTCCTCGTGTCCTACTGTAGGTACCTGCTTTACCTAAATTCCTCTAAATTTGCTCCAAATTAAACGTATTTTTGTTGCACATGAGCAAGCACCTTTTTCTAAATTTAATTTTGCTTCACAGGATTTTAAAGAAAACTTTAGTCGTAATAGTTTATTTCTGCCTGCAGCAGAGTTTCTCTCTTTTTATTATTGTTGCAGCAATCTTTCTGACTTATCAGGCAAGTAAAAGAGAAACATATTATCACTGTAGTTATCAATGAATAAAAACAATGAAAGTCGTAATTAACTCTATATTTTCACTAATTACTAGCTAGACCAGTTATGTACTTTCCACTTTATTGAAAACAAAGAAAGAAGGACTGAATGTAAATTAGGAAAGAGGAAATTCTGTTGTGTTGCTTCATAAGCAAGCCTGATGTTTCAATATTATGGAGATTTTTGTGACTGAAGAAGCAATTGAAAGGCAATTCAATCTTGGATGTTCCTTAAAATCACATTCTTTTCATTTTTTATAAATTTCAGTTTACTCTGATTTTTCTCTGCAGAAACAATATGAGAAAGGAATCTTGCAAGTTCTGGATTATCTAAACCATACCTCACTATCTTTTGCTCATTTGGAGCTGACAGCTCCCATTCACCAGTGAAGACAGCCTAGGTAGCCTTGATAATTCTACATCCATACAGTGCAATTTTTCTTTGGGAAAAAAGGAAAGTAAGCAAAGAAAAAATCTAGTCTGTCATACATTTAGAGGTATAGAAATACCTATTTAAGCCTAAGTGAGTTAAGATCTCTACATAGTCAAAGAAAGAGACACTTTCAGAACACAGCTCATCTCATTCTATCTCTATGATAAATTAAAAGACTTGTTCCCGTGAGATGGAAATTTCTTTTTTAAACACAGCTGTTCTACTCCCTGAAGGTTCACAGAATTTTAAAAACATAGAATAAACAAGTAAATTTTATAAAAATTTATCTGTATTTCACATCCCTTTTCTTTTTGATTGCTATCATCTTTACCAAACGAGTAAAGACTTTAGGGATGATAATTCAAATTTAAAAATTCCCACATCCTAAGATGCTTGAGATAATATTGAGCTTCCAAGTTACCTGTTTAGGATTAGGAGATATGTCACAGCAACCAAAGGAGATTCATCCCTTTCTGAAATGATAACTCGGAAAAGGAGGAACAACTTTGGCCATATTAAATGACATTAGATATCTATGATTAGACATCAGGTGGGAGTCAGAAGGCCATAACTTCGTGTGTCCACAATGCCTTTATGTGAACTAGTGTGAGGTCCCACTGTGCTCAACAAAGATTAAGGGAAGAAATCATCCATAAGCATTTAGTATCCTTTTAGATGCTCTAGTACATGAAAGATGTCATTTGAATAGTGTGACATCTTGCTGACTTAAGTTTTAAGAGAAAATCATATCCTAGGTCTAGGATACTTGAAATGGCACTGAATTATATGCCATTTGTTTAAGCTATTAATGTATATGTACTATAGATGTGTGCATGTATATATGTCTGTCTATACACTCACATATGTGAAGAAACTCTCAAAATAGCCTAATAATATTTTGTGAAGTAGCATATAATATTTTATAGTTAAAAAAAATACAGGAAGAAAGAATGTAAAACATGCACATATATAAAAAAATGTGTTAGTATACATTGCTCTGTGTTTGTAGAAAAATGGGAACAAAATGATGAAAAAAAAAAGATTAAAAAGTGACATGAGACTGAGAGATTGAAATGTTAATGGTTACTGACTCAAGCAACTGGCCATTTGCAAAAGCAGCAGGGTGCTTTGCTGAGGCCAGGTTTGTGCCACCCAGCCCCGACCAAAGGGGAGGAGGAGAGTTTTATGTGTCTGATGATGAAACCTTGGATCCACATATGACAGAGGGGGTGAGTACCCACTACTGGAGGCTACAAACTGGGATTTGAGCCAGATCAGGGAGAAGGCCGATGAGAAGGAGACCCTGCAGAGGCAGATAGTGGTTTTTGCCATGCAATGTCCCCTCTTACACAACCGGCTCACTGTTTGGTGTCATTTCACTCTAATCCCATCCAATGAATCTTTAAACAAGAATCTGATTTACTCTTGCCTACCGGGCTGGTTGAAAGCTTAAATTTACATAAGGGATTATTCTTACACTTTTTTCCTCCATTTTTTTCCTCCTCTGTTTCAACCCATTTAGGAAATAATTTCTTTGGTATTGTATCCATGTTTGAGGAAAGTACTAATCATACCCATAGGTAACATAAATCTAATAAATGACAATTCTCATGGACTTGTGCAGAAAACAGGTATACTGCTGAATATATAATTCTCAAAGAATTTTGTAAAAGCACAACAGCTATCACCATAGAAATGCTGAAATCCTTTGACACATTCACTAGGGACAAAAGGGACTTATGTAAAAGAAAAAGAAGAGAGATCCTTTTTGAGACTTGTAGACTGTTGATATGGTTTTAAATGCTCAGTGTGTCAAACTTATTGATCAAAACCTCCTAAACAGCGATTACATTCTTTGAAAATAACACAAAGACCTCAGTAAAATGTATTGACTGACCTCTTTTACTTTGAAGTCACAGACTGCTTCCTCATGGTGCATTGGCCTGCTGTTTATTTTTCCTTGTAAGATATATTGACAACAAACATTAACTCATCAGGACCAGGCCAGTGATACTGAAGTAGGAATGAAACACAAATATTTTTTTTTTCCACCAGCCTGTGAACTGTGTGTGTGTTTATCTGTACTCATGTATCTATCTATCTATCTATCTATCTGTAACTATGTATTTTCACTTTTTAAATGAGTTCTAGCAAGAGTAGCAATGCCATATTCACTCCATGTGTTCCTCATGCTATACATTCTTCTGTCAGTTTATGGGGTCTACTAAGATTTAACACATCTAATGGTCTTCTTAGAGACTTTTGTGATGAGAAAAGCTCTTCTTGGTTTCTGCACAGCTGATCTGCTAAGTTGTTAAGAGCAGTTCTCTAGGTTCTCTCTGCAGTCACTAAAAATAGGTAAAGTACTCTGAATTAGTCCCTCACCTGCTATACAAGTGCAAGCTGTGGTCTTTGGATAACGAGGTAAGATAAAAAGCACACATTAAAAAAGAGATGAAATACAGAGAAGACGAGATAGAAGGGGAGGGTGGGGAAGAGAGGCATAGGAAGGCAGGAAGGCAGGAAAAGAAGTTAGAAAGAAGAAAAAAAGAAAAGAAAAGAAAAGAAAAGAAAAGAAAAGAAAAGAAAAGAAAAGAAAAGAAAAGAAAAGAAAAGAAAAGAAAAGAAAAGAAAAGAAAAGAAAAGAAAAGAAAAGAAAAGAAAAGAAAAGAAAAGAAAAGAAAAGAAAAGAGAAAAGAAAATGATTTGTAGATTGGTTTTCCCCACCCTGAAAATAGGTTTCTCACTTTCTCTGCCAATTAGTTATAATGTGCTGTCCGTTCTTGCAAACATTTCTGGCAAATGGTTGGATAGCTTGCAACCATTGGATAGTCCTTTGGTGATCTTGATCCCCTCCTACAGTCCCTGCCCAGGACTGTAGCTTCATTCCTGCATTTTCACTGTAGTGTGTTGTGCTTACTTCCAGAACTGAAAGCAAAGACATTTGTCCAGGAAAAACACTACCCCTACCTCTGAACTGGCCCCTTTCTCCAGCCACAACTTATTCTTTCTCAGAGTTGTTATTTCCAATGATCCTTGGCTGGCTCCACAGCCATCCAGCCATTGGCCCCTATGCTCTGGGATTCTACAAGATTGGTCTCCATACTGTCTTCTTCCAGTGGCTTTTTTTCAACTTCCCTATGGAAATTTATCAGCAAAATGGTAGCAATATCTGTAACTTCTAATTAATGTGATGGCATTGTAAGGAGTACTTTAAAGACATTAGGCATTAAAATGCAGACCATGGTATCTGATGAGCTTTTCAGTCCTGGGAATCTAGACACAATGGAGACATGTCTAGCTTTTACCACAAAATTCTTTCTTTCAAGATTAAGAACAAAATATACTCATTTGACTTTTTAAATTTGTTTAAATTTCTTTTGGCTTAAACAATCACCCATAGGGTTTTTGTCATCAATTTTTGCACAGCTAATCAATACAGAAGATTGTTTCAAAGTCACTATGGCATTTTCTGGAGAGTCCAGATTTTCACTGGAGATTGCCTTGCCCAAGGTTGTCTATTTACTTTTCATCACAACATTCATAGATAATTCATCTCTAGCATCATCAGTTTTGGGAAAGCCATTGTTTGTTGGTAGAAGATTTTTTATACTTGAACTGTGTCCAGGTACCACCATTAAATAAAGAGTTTGGACCTTTTTCTATGTCCCTAGAATAGGTGCTTACACAGATTAAACTGCAGCTTGAAAAAACTTGATTTTAACCTGAACCTACAGGCACAAATTCTGCAAGATATTTAACTAAATGCTTTGCTTCTTTTCCATGTTAAATGCAAAAAAACCTATTTTTTTTTTTTTTTTCTGGCAAGGTGATGAGATTATTTTGAAACACACAATAGTGAAATACCTTTAACAGCAAAATACTAAAAGTGGAAATATCTTTTCTCTGTGTTAATCTTCTGTTTATTTCTGAAATTTTGGGATTCTTCTTAAACCTAGTGTATCAATGCTAACCACATCAAAGCTGCAGAGATTTTTCTCTCTTCTTTTCCCTCTGTGTCATCTCCTCTCTTCCACAACAGAACAGATTTTTATAAGTAGGACTTTTATGATGTTTTTCATTTTTGGTAGTTACTCACATTGTTAAATATTACACAGTCAGCATGAACAGAGGAACATGCTTTTAGTGTACAGAACAAGTGAGGAATTAGTTCAGAATGAGATACACATGTAGTATTAGAATGAATACATTGTCATCTTGTTCTGTAAAAGGTGTGTTTCCATGTAGAAAATAAATCTCTGCACAATGAGTCTAAAGAGATGTTCTGGCTTTGTGACAGTCTGGTGCAGCCAAGGTATTACTGTCTACAGCTCACTTCATGTAAGAATCTGATGGTTCTTATGTATTTTAAATCAGCAGATATATTTGAAAATGATGAAAGGAACTCCTTTAAGGGAGGCTAGAGGTATAGTATTTGTAAGATGCAGTTTTTGAGAGGTCTGTGCTTGATTTTCTGCTATTACTTGTTTAGATTGCCACACAAACGGTAAGAACAAGGCAGAGAATCAAACCAAGGGTCACCATTACACAGGTCACATAGCAGGAGATGTAGATGTTTAAAGAAAAGGAAGAACAACAAAAGCAGATGTGATATTCCTCGTCATATTCTTCCATTTTCCCTCTTATTTTCACTTAAGAGGATTTCCTGAGATGGATCTTGTTTTTCACATTTTGTCTCCTTCACTGCTGGAATGTTTTTGGTCCAACATGGTCTTTTTAAATGTACACAGTTTGTTGTATCCACAAGAAAGTCTTTGTAAGAAATTCACAGGATTATTACCTACAGAGTGAAGAAATGATTATTGGATTTTTATTTAAATGATAGTGGGCCTACCTGAAGATTTAAAAACGTCTCTTTCTTTCATATACCAATGTATGGCATTCTGCTGCCTGACATCATGGAGCCATTTCTGAGAAAACTTACTTCAGAATTAGTTGTGTGTTAACTGGTACATCTCAGTTTCAGTGTTTGTCACTACTGCTCCAGGATCTGTATTGATTTCAGAATGTAGCTTAAAAGTCTATTTCAAATTCTTGTTCATTTTGTGGGGAATATTTCTATTTTAGTTTTTAATTATTCATTGGCTATGCACTTCTCATCAGTTTCGAAGAGAATATTTTAAATTCTCAGTATGAACATCAGCTGCTACCAAAGTGGTTATATTTTTCCTTCTGGGAAGCTCTCACAGCTTTGGCTGGCAGAGCTACTGAGAATATATCCTCCTATGCATTCTGAGTCAGAGTAAATTTTCTTACATGTGGCTCAGTAAAGCCTTAATTTAAAAGGCAGTACAAAGCTACCAGTAGAGTGTAGTCAATAAAAAAATCTCAGTTCTCAAACAGATTGGAAAAATTATCTTTAGTAATCTGTAGAAGAAGCTGTTAGAAAACCTATTACTACAGGCTTCCATTCAGGGGAAGCTTTGATAAGAATTGACCTCTGGGACCAGCACTAAAGATATTGTCATTATTTGTTAAGTTACTGTTCTCTTGTTCTAGGTTAACTTCCATTAAGTGGTTTCTGTGCTCTTTTTTACCTCATTAAAATAATACATTTCCATGAAGCTCCAAGATTCACAGTACAAATTCACAGATTTCTCAATCTGAATGTCTGTGTTTTGCTAAAGCACTTGGTAAAAATCACTGATAACTCACTTCTGAAGGACTGAGCTTTTCTGCAACACAGAAAAGGATGTACCAATACTATTTGTGATTTCAATACTTGAAGTGCAAGTTGTTATTTTTTCAATTTATTGGACTTCATTGGCTAAGGTAAAAGAGATTTGATGTTCGTTTTCAAGATGCACTTTAAAACTTTGAGAAGTTTTAAAGGAGTAAATGAACTGTAAAATGTGAGTGACAGTTGGATTATGCTGCTTGATTATGCTGATAATAACTGCTGGTCATTTTGAGGTAAAATCAGGATCATTGCTTCAGGCGTATGGAATGTCAAAAAATGGTGCTTAGTTTCTCTACCATACAGAAAGTATAATAAAGGATCTTAATTGATGATAATTGTATTTAACTCTAAAAGACTTCTATAATTTCCATATTGATTAAAAACATTTCTTAATTTTCCTGGACTGTTGTGTTTGTTTTTCTTAACTGTTGTTAAAAATTATAGCAACAAATATTCCTCTGTCGCAGTGGCTTTCAACCTCCTTCAACCCACAGACCCTGACGGAATTTAAACAGGACCCTATATAAAAAAGTTAAACCAACTGGCAGTTGGATTAATTTTTTGCTTTTTTTCTTACTTGTCTTTCACAGACTCCATTCTTGCACTACCTAAACCTTTACAGGTCCATTCAGCACTACTTTAAAAAACATTATTCATATTGTCCCTAATCAGCTGAACCAAATAATTCAGTCCAATTCTTTATCAAAATTTCAGCTACTCTTTCGGTGTCTAGGAGTGAATGAAATCTAATCCCTTTTGTCTGAGTGACAATGTGGAATTAAGGCCTGAATTCACCATCTGCACCTTCTATTAGCTATTTATACATGTATCTCCCATCACCATCTAGGCTTTGGGCAAAGCATCATTCTGCTTTAATTTCCCATAAGATAAAATGTAATAAAAAAGTAGTCTTGGCAAAGAATTGCCTTAACATTAAGTGATGAGTATGCATGTTCTGTGTGATTTGACCCGTGCCAAGTGTAGCCCATGTCTGACATACAAATTCTTGCCACATTTCCTGCTTTTCATTGCCCAATGGCCTCCATAGAGATGCTGTCCAAATTGCCAACCTCATTCAGAAGGAGGGTGTATGAAATGGCCCACAATGAGGCAATTAAATCCAGATACTTGTTTAGACACAAAAGATTGCATCAGATAATAGGGGCACTGCTTGATGCGCTTGAGAGAGAATTTCATCAGAACCATCTTGGTGTCTAGGGGCCTGGAAACATGCTTATGTGAAGACATGATGTTTCTCTGATCATTTGGCAGATTCTCACACAAGAAAATATTTCATTTATATTTTATTCCAGTGTATTAGATTGTCTTCTATTATATTTTCTATCATTTTACCTAATTCCTCTTTCTATCTTTCCACTCATTCTCATATTCTCCCCCAAACCATTATTTACTATCAGAGAAAATGGAAACAGTTTCCTATAAAACTAATAAGATGTTGAATTGTTTGACAGTATTTGGTTGGGGGGCAGTATTTTATTATTAAAAGAACAAAGAAAAAAGGAAAATATAAAACTTAAAACAATTCTCAAGAAATACCTTAAACAAGAATACATGTATCAGAAGCATGAAGGTGTTATATCCAAAATTGCAATCTGAAAACCACACACTCATGTGCCATAGATTGTTACATTTTTCTACCTTACAGGTATCATCCTTGGAATGAATAGAAAATAGACATTTTAACGTGTTTCAGTAGTCTGGAAGTATAAGTCTTGTCATTCATTTTACTCTGTCAAAGTAGTTTTCATGTTTTTCAATGTGTCTCCATTTAACAATGCAATATCCAAACCATTCTGGGAGCAGTGAAAAGAACTCACATTTAGCATTGTGCAATACATAATACATGCTCATTGTAGTCCTGTGAACTTTTCAATGAGACAGATGCATGCTGGTTTATACTGTTTTCTGCAGCATGTGGAACACATCAGTGTCTCACCAATTGCCTGCTTCAGCGTCCTAAGATTGATCTATAAAGGCCTTTTTCTACTCCCTACCAAAAGATCCCATCCATACATCCAAATGAATAAATAAATAAATATATGGATGGAATAAATCTTCCTTACAGGGTTATGCTAATCTTTGAAGGACAATTGAAGGAAATATTTTGACATTCTTTCTTAGTGAGTGGTTCTACATCTTCTCCCTAAGTGTCCTAGAATGTTTATAATATTTCTCTTTATAATACCCACAATACTACACTCTTTAAAATCTCTTCTGAATGGCACCACTATAAGTAGCTCTGTGTACATTACAAAACACATGAATATACCTTACTCATGCTCTGGTTTTAGCTCTGCTGACAAGACATCTAGTAATTAGAAGTAGTATCTATATTTCAATATTGTCTCTTTCTAATCAATGAATAAGAAACAGACCTCATTCTGAAACATTCACTTGTCTTTTGATTGCTGGTGGAATTTCCAGATATTCTATCATTTAGCTGCACCATACAGTTAATATGGCTTATTAACGTGCAAAATATTTGTTAAGCTCATGTAACAGGTTATGGCCAGATTTGTTCCATTTGATGTTTTAAAACTTTTTTTAAAGTAATAAGGGATAAGGCAAAAATATGGTACAGAGAAATTACCAGATTGTTACTCCTACATAATGTTGTGGCAATTATATGGGGGAAAATTGTCCTGGGATGCGTATTTGTCTTTTACAGTTAAATGCACTTGTTATGCAGTTATGTGCTCAGAAATCTTTTATGTTGCTTCAAAGGATCGTGAAATCTCAATAGTTTATTCATGTACCAAAAGAAACGTTTCAAGGATGTTTATCGACTGTAACTAAAAAGGATAGTGCATATTTTTTTCCATGCCTAGGTGATTAATTAGAGAAAAGTCCAGGTAAGTGGTAACAAACAGGTATCCATTAGTACCCATGCTGTAATGTGAGTTCTCCCCTATTGCAGCATTGCTGACAAGATAAACTTCAAGGCAGGAAGAGGAAAAGAAAAGGGTAAAAAACCAATTCTGGTTATTCTAGTATATTTTTCCATGTCAGGCTGTGGAAACCACAGTTCAGCTTGAAAGAACAACTAAAAAATATTTGTTGTCCTTCCCCACAGAGAGCAAAAGACAGCTCAGGAGAGAGAAAAAAGAAAACCTAAAATCATGCTTCATATTTTTGGCCCAGTCCTAGCACAAATTAGTATGGTGAAGAAAAGGAAAGGCTTCTAACCTCTCTTTTCAGCTGTGTTCTTCACACGTTGTCTGTTCTTCTTTCTTTTAGATTCCCTTCTACACTTGTTAGAAAGTTGAAAGCAAAGGGACAATTTATATTGGTTTAGTGCTCTTGTGTGACAATTTTACTGCCCTTATTCTGTTCAGGCAACATGTCCAAACTTACTGCATACAGACCTTGTGACTTTCTAAGAAAAGTCAGAACAAGACATGGAAACTAGCAAAATCTGGGGTGCTCCATTCTGGAGCCTCCTTGCAGCACTTTTCAAGAAATTTACTCTTTTTCTTTCCTTGTATTTCCTTGTAATAGATTTCTTAGGTGGTGAAATATTAATGTAGCAAAAAGTCTTGAAAGAGCAATACTAAAGTTATAATTTCATCTCTAGAAGCATCTTGGAAATATATTTGGATATAAACTCATAGATAGAAAATAGATCTTTAAATAATTAGCAGTTCAGAGATATCTGAGGATTTAGTCTTCACTTTTTTTTTCTTTTTTTTTTTTTCGAGCTATATGGTTACAGCAAAAATTATTATGGAGTCTTTTTCTTCTAGTTTTAGTAATAGCATAGAGACTAAATATGATGAAAAATTTTGGAGTCTGAACCACCTGATATTAGAATATTTATTTTAGGTTGTGTTTTTCATGGGGCAAATATCATCCCTGGTGCACCTTGAAGGCTTTTTCCCTGTTCCTCAGACAAAAAAATTTGTTAGATAATGTGTAAACTCTCATGGAAGAGTTTTGTTTCAGTGGAAATAAAAAAAAGAGCAAGGAGAGAGAATGTTTATTGTTCTCTTTTGAACTTCATGCTATCCATTTATGATCATGATCTGCCCAGAGAAATGTATTTGCTTTTTTTTTTTTGACTATTTCTAAATGAGGTTAGGGAAATTATTCCTGAAACAGTGACTTTTTTCAGATTATTACCTTTAAACCTTTATAAATTATGGAAGATATTTATAGAAAGACTCTGTATTTTAGTGGGGTTTTTTTAATAAGTCTATTACTAATAATAATTTCTTATTGTTTTAGCAATGCATTTCCTACCATGTTAACTATGAGATAATTCACTGCCCAAGGATACTAAACAGATGCCATAATCCTCTTTAAATAGAAGCTATTGATTCCCAATCCCTGAAACTTCTAAAATATGTGAACTTGAAGAAAAAGCCACAGGTAAAAATAAACCACAAAGAGTATTTTATATACCAATATCTATATAATTAATTGCCATTGGTAATGTCATAGTTATAATTTTTTTAGCATACTTAATGGTAATGAACTTCTGCTTTGATTAGGAACATTCTTCTGCCCCCACCTGAATCTTTTTTTTTTTGTAACAAGCTGTTGTTTTTCTCTTCTATTTAGAGAAAGATCAGAGATGTAAACATTGAGGATATAACAGAGCTTTGAATCTCATTTCTTCTGAAAAAAAGTTCTTGCACAAGGAAATGTTGCTATTCTATTTATTGTTATAGTCAATGAATGAACAATCACTTTTTTCTAATTCTTAATCAATAGATTTTAGAGTATCTGCCTTAGAAAATCTACTTCTACTCCATAATTTTGTAGGTCTTTGAACTGCACCTCTCCTAATTTATTTTAAAACAATAGCATTCATACATATGTGGTATTAATCACTGCTTCATTATAACTGATTTATTGAAAAGAATATGACCATCAATCCATTCAATTAGAAGTTTGCCAAATAAAATGCAAAATTATATGGTGTCCTGGTGAGGGCAGCAAAACATTCAACATACATGCTCTTACTAAGCCCGTTGCTGTTGTATGCAAACTAATTCTGAAATTGCAAATGACAGGAATGTATGCTTTTCAATTTAGCAATACAAGCTAGGAAGGGGCATTTTCCTTTTTCTTCTTTTCAATCACTGACTAGGTTTGTCTATTACTAATGATAAAACTTATCTATTTTTTAAACCTTTACATCCCAAATGATAATGTGTATGCAGTTGAAATCAGATTCAATATTAGTCTCAAAGGCCAGTAGAAATGTTGGAAGCAACCTAATATTTTTCCTTCTTGTGTCTTGATATACAATATTAAGAAATACTTGAACTATGTTTGGCTGTCTCCTACCGCATTATAATTTCTTGATTTAGAGTAACTGTTAAAAATTATTCTTTGAAAAATTATTCTGATTGCCTGGAAAATATAAAATGAGGAAGTGTCCTGACAGTAAATCTCAAGACCTAAATAAGTGAGTTAATAAGTAAACAGAAATTTACTCATCTTCCCTCCTTTTTAGTGATCCTTCCAGTAAACTCAAATCATACATTTTTATTTTTTTTTTTAGGTAGAAACAACTATCCAAAATGGAAGTCAGCTGACAAATGCTTAATAGTTGACAAATATTTAATATTATGCAAATGTTAATGAATAGTTAATTTTTTTCTCCTCCTGGAATGGAAAAAAAAGAGAGCTGTATACCCAGACTTTTTAAGTATCTATTAATTTTGCTCATATGTGCTAAATTTCACTTCCTTTTTGACTGATTCTTTCAAAATCTGTGATACATGTGCTGAAAAAAAAGGTTTATGTTATATGCTTTTGTTAAAAGGAAAAATAATGTTATGTTTCATGCTAGGCAATCAATAAAGAACATTTTTAGAGAAAATATGCAATTTTAAGAGAAAATAGATGCAATTTTTGTTAAGCCTATTTGTTGGGCTTATATTTGCAATTATTTCCAACATTTAGCCTCAAACTAACCTAAAATATGAATTGCACTTTATGTTAAAAAAAAATATTTTCAAACATATTTTTAGGCTTATATTTAGAATTCTTTAAAATACTCAGCCTCAAACTAACTTAGAATATGAATTTCACTTTATGTTTCAAATCTGTCAGTAGCTCTGTGCAATGTAAATATTTTGATTTTTCTGAAGTGTGTTTTGTTTAGGAGGAAAAGATAACAATTCAGGTTTTTAAAGTTTTTTTTCTTTAAAAAAAGAAAAAATTTAAGCTTTGATTTCACAAAAGCAAAATAGGCAGCAATTTAAAATGATATACAGTTATTCAGTTCTTAAAATGTCACTGTATAGAGGATTACTTGAATATCTATTGTA
Source organism: Ammodramus savannarum pratensis (assembly GCA_020466415.1). Taxonomy (NCBI): domain Eukaryota; kingdom Metazoa; phylum Chordata; class Aves; order Passeriformes; family Passerellidae; genus Ammodramus; species Ammodramus savannarum. The sequence continues at coordinate 82,061,957 of JAHXMQ010012338.1, read as the reverse complement.
AGGTTACTTATTTTTCCTCTTTTTTAAACTTTTTGTTGTTGCTGGTAATCTAATATTGTAGACATTATTGTCATATAACTCTCCTGAGGCTATTATTTGTAAAGGGTGAAGAAGAATAACTGTAATATATTTCTAAAATGTGTGCAGCTCTGAAGGTGTAAATCTTGATATGCTTTGCATTCTTTCAGTTATTTTTGAAGCACTGCACAACTTTCCTTCCTTAAAGAAGGAAATTAATATTATTTGAAAAATTAAGATTATACCTATATAATCTTTATATTATGCCTGTATAAGTAATTATACTTATATAAGTATTAAAATTATACCTATATAAGTAAATAAGTAACGTGATATAAAAAAGATAAAGTCTTAACTCATATGTATCAATCTGCTGTCTTTCAAAATAAGTGATAGATAAACTACTGCAGATTAGCTGCTTGCCATAATACTAATTTTTTTTCTGATTATTTTTATAATCACATAATAATTTTCCTGAAATTTCTAGCTGTGAGGTTTTAAAACATAAAAGAAAGAAAACTCATTAAATCAAACTAATTTTTAATATTAAAAAAGTTATATTTTTTAAAGGCATAAAAAATGAAGAGATTTCATGAGTATAGTTGTACAGCCCCCACACAAGAGTAGACTTCTCTCAGGGAATATCATTCATCCTCCTGTTTAGACTATTACCACTGATAGTTGTACTTGGTCTCATAAAATGAAGAGCAAATGGATAGATGGACTTCAGGATAACCTGTGTGTTACAACTTCTCTGTGGAAAAGCAGACAAAGCCTTTGCAGAGGTTTTTTTGACATGGTTCTGCTCTGTGTTCTTTAGTGAAAGGTTTCAGAGAGTTGAGGGTACTAAAGGGATCAAAGTATGTTAAGAGAGGACAGAAACTTTGTTGTAGAGGGCTTATTTGCTTTTTGAATTTTTGCAGTTTTAGTCTTCAGACCAAGGAGAATAGTGTGAGGAAATAGAGGGGAAAAAAAGAGAAATGGAAAGAAAGAGAAATTCTGATAATCAAATCACAATTTCTGTTTGTGAGAGGTAAAAAAATTGCATTTCACCTTCCAGTCCTTTCTGTTGTGGTTTTTTTTCCCTATTGAGGTCAGTGGTCAGGACTTCAAGCTAAGTTTGTGGCTTTGAGGAAGACTGAAAGAAAAGGATAAGGTAAAATAAAATCAGGCATTGTGGAACCTGAGGGCAAAAAGAATTTGATTATTTCTATCCAAAGTAAAGGAGATAGTGGAAAGTATAAAAAGCCATAAAAAGGCTTCTGAAATACTAAAAAGAAATAAAATTCCTCCCTTCCTTCCTTCCTTCCTTCCTTCCTTCCTTCCGCCACTTCCGCCACTTCCGCCACTTCCGCCACTTCCGCCACTTCCTTCCGCCACTTCCTTCCGCCCGCCACTTCCTTCCGCCACTTCCTTCCGCCACTTCCGCCACTTCCTTCCTTCCATCCATCCATCCATCCATCCATCCATCCATCCATCCATCTCCTACTATTAACTAATCTTTCTGAAGGGACTTCAGGCAGGCCAAGCTGGGATCATGCTGGTACATAAATCTTCACAGATTGGTGCAAGAAATATATTTACAGTCATTTACATGCAGAGCTATCCTTTTTCTTTTTCCAGAATGCGAACATCTTTTTCAAGACTTGTGGAACTGCCTCAGGCTGGGATTTGTGGATGATACACAGTGATAGATGTCAGAGGTCATGGCCCTACCATTCATGTTGTGATTTTACTTTCTCTCTATGTCCTTCTTGACAAGATTAAGTTAAGCATGCTCAGCTGGAGAAAATGGAGCTAAAAACTCGAGCATAGCCATTAATGTTCTGTGGCCTGTGATGGTAACTAACCTTGCTAATGACAATGGCATGTGCTCTTCTTGAGATCTGCCTGACAGAATAGTTGTCATCCCAGGAAAATGAAAACACATGGGTGCTCTAGATAGGTAAGTCATTTTATTAAAATAATCTGCACACTTCTTTACTTCACAGTCACCAGGTATTATGATATTTATATTTAGGCTTTCATTAGCATTGTCAGGCAAGTAAATATCCCTCCAACTCAGATGATTAATCTCTGATTGTTTTCAGCCAAAAAGAGTCCTTCCGACTCTATTTTTTAATAAAAAATCTCCAGCTTCATTTTAATCCAATTGCATACTTTACACTTTGGTATCTTACTAATAAGAAGAAATGTCTGTCTGTCCCTCAGCCCTCCTATATTTGCATTGATAGTGGTGTTTTACAGATCTTTTTATTATCATATGCACTGAAAGACAAGAATTTTAGCTTCAAAACTGAATTTGTGTTAAATCAATTCCTTGCATTTTCATAACTTTAAAAATTTATTTTGCCATGTATATAAAATAAAGCAAAGGTATCCACACACTAGCATGTAAAAAAATATACAGAAGAAAGTGTAACTAACCACTCAGAGTTGAGTACTATACAGAACACCTTTACATTTAACAATACAAATATCCTGTCTGAAAATCACATACAGAGAGTCCAAATTATTCTGGGTGAATATTTTTAGAAGGTCATAAGGGAGAAGATTGCTAGATCTTATTCCTACAGGAAACTGATATATGCACAGATGTTTTGTTACCTAGCAACATAAGGCCCTATCTGTTATTTACTCCATTTCTGTGATCTTACTATAGTCAATGGGGGAAACATGACAGATTTAGGTGTACTGAGTCCTTAATCTCTGGTTCAGCAGGTCAAGAAAGGAATGGAAAACGTGTAGTTGTATATTTGCTTCTGGATGAATATTATGAAAGGCTTACCTCCCTGCACATGGCAAGAACCAGTCCTAGCTATTAGCTAGTATTTCACAGGAGTCAAAAATGTGTTAAAAGTCTTTACAGATTACATGAGTAAGAAGAAAACAGACGTCAAAACAAAAATAATTTCACACCTTACAACCCCAGCTGTTGTAATTAAAGCCAGTAATTTACAAAAGGTTCTACTGAAGTGACAGCAGGGGATAATAGTGTCCTTTATTCAGTCTTAAAATACAGTGAGTATGATAGGGAATGCACTTGTAAGAAAAGCTAATAATGTTAGGAAGCTTGTCAGAGAGTCATAACAGTCACAATTAGGAAAAAAAATATGCCTACATTTTTACTTTCATAGATATGAGTGTGCTTCCATAGCTCTGACATCACACAGTTTTATTTCTAAGCAAAGATCAATCAGTCTCTAAAAAGAGACTACAAAAAGGTTGTGATCCAAAAATTTTTCAAATAAAGCCTTTTCTGGGAATTGACTAGGGTATGCTTTGGGTAGAGTTCCAGGAAATTTTAATTATTTTAATTTCTGCATGCTCATGTGCTTGTGTCTGTGGGTCTTGTGTCTGTGGGTATCTTCTGGATGGATTTTTTTTTTTTTCATAATGGAAAAGAGGGTCAATCCCTCTGTTATTTTGGGTCTCTCAAGATTACTGATTTGGTTTTGTGGGCTCTCAGAGAATCTTGGAAGCTCTCTAATCTTTTTCAAATTGGAAAACTCTCCACAAGCAAAGATTTCAGACTAACTGTAGAATCTATTTTTAGTGGAAAAAGCCTAATAACTTTGTGTGTATGGTGTGGGTTTAGGGCCTGATCTTCCATCCATGTGAATCTTCTGTTTAGGACCATTTTTTATTGCTACTTCTGGACAAAATAGACCAGAGGGTTTGTTCCTCAGATATCAGTCAGGCACTGTGCTGACATGTGTCTTTTTTGAGTCCTGTCTCAGGCATGTTTAATCAGCAGAAGGGATAAAACATAATGGCCACACTGGGCTATTTAGGGTCTTTAATCCTTTCAAGGGCACTATAGTAAGCACTGATGTAATTTATGGCATTGTGTACAGGAAGTGCAGCAAACCTTATCTGAACCTGGAAATACATTATGTGCTTCAAGTGCCTGAGAAAACATGGGACTCACTGAAATCAGGGATTACCTGAAGAATAAGTCAGTACTTAGCCCTGAAAAAGGACAACAACTAGCACCAGAAGATTTACAAAAACTTTAATAGGAGGGCAGAGCAGCTTTGTCATGTTGGCAGATGATGATGAATACCAAGAGAAAATGAGTTATTCTTGAAACCAGCAAAAGCATTGAACTAGATCAATAGCCAAAAGTGGCTCCTTACCTCATGAAAACAAGTATATATTTATTTAAATAATTTCAATTCAGGATTAAAAAAGCATAAATTTTGAATATTTCTTTTCCCAAAGAAGACAGAACGCTTTTCTTTATTTTGTGTGTATATCTACAACAAAAGCAAAGTAATTTTGGAATGAAAATTTGAACTTTTCATTATGAAGTTTCACACTAGATTTTATGGTTTAGAAATTTGATCCTCAAACATTTTTTTATTTCATCTAAATAAATACTGCATGAATCAAAGTAGTTAATTGTTTCTGTGGCTAAGCTGATGTTTTCTAATGGAAAATTCTTAGGAATTTTATTTCCCAAGTGGAACTAGTCATGTGACACTGAACTTCTGGCTCTGGCACACTGTTTTCAGGGGACTTCTGGAAGCAATGATATCAGACTCCTATCACTGCTGCTCTCTTGTGAGTGTAAACCCTAAGTACTCAATAAGCAAAACAATAAAACTACTGAAAATGGCTAATACCTGCATCATAGGCCTTCATTGCCTTACTTTTTAACAGTAATGCCTTCCCTATTCCTTATCTCTCTTTTTTGTTATAACATCTTACCTCCCTCATCAGTGCAAAAAAAACAAGGAGGATAATTCTGCCAGGTACGGAATGCCTTTGATTCATATTAAATTGAGGAGAACGAGATCACACAGCAAATCTCCTGAACAGCTGCTGAAGTGACACAGAGGTCTGTGTGCTTTGGAGAGTCAAGCATTGATGTAGCTGTGGTTTCACAGCTCATTTTCTGACAAGCAAGTTTTCAGAGCAGGAGAAACGGTGGCAGTGAGACCTTGCTTTGCTGTATCTCTGCAGCTCCACCAATGCCTGCAATCAGGGCAATTTATGAGTGCAAAACCTAAGGCCAAGAGACAACGCTTGGTTCTTCTTTCCTGCAGTGGAGCTATGCAGCCCCAAAGAGTGAGTCCCCTGGCAGTACAAAGCTTTCCTTGGAACCTTTGACCCCTTTTATATAATTAGAAACCGTGTTTTATGTGTTTTATATAGCCTCTTTCCTTTTTTAAGTATTCTGGATTACTGCTGAAAAAATTCTTCCTGTAATATTGTCCTGCTAATTGGTAGCCCAGGAGAAACTGAAGGAAGCAGCCTAGAAAAGCAATAAAATTCCTATAATCTGGGAAATAGAAAGGCAAAGAATCCAAAACAAATAAACTTAAGGATTCTCAGTGGCAATTAGAGAAGATGGCAGTTAAAGACAAGAATTATGAATATCTGCATCACTGTAGTAGGCCAGAATTTTCATCAGCTGTCCTACTATATATATTTTTTTTTAGTTTAACACTTTGCTAAATTCTTGCTACATTAGGAGGATAGGACCTTTCAGAAGGTCTTTCTTTTTTCTTAATTATTTCTCAAAGAGACTATTATGTAGAGTGGACAGGTAATTAAAAATAATTGAAAATTGCATTTAATTCTCAAGAATCATGAAATTGAAAAGAAAATAAGCTCTTTTTTTCTGCAAATTGAGAAGTGCAACATTAGCCTGAATTACAGTAATGTGGCCAATTTGTATGGTATGATGAATCATGATTCAATGTTTTAGGTAAAGATCACCTGGTAAACTTTTTTAATTGTACAATTTTACTGAGCAACGTTTGCCACAGTCCTGCAAATAAGATCAATATTCTTTGTGCAGTTAGTTGGTAAAAGTTGGGAGTAGATGAATCCCTGTTCAGCCCCAGCTAGTGAAGATAATATTTTGTGGATATTGGCTTCTTACTACTACTGTTACCAATATTGATCTTGGCTAACCACTGCAGTACATTGAAATCAATTCAGCTACATTCCTTGGAGTCACCTAAAACTAGAGCACTCCATTGTTGAATCAAGTCCATTGACTTGAAATAGCTTTATTTGCACTGGAATGTTAACAAGACACAGAGATAGCACTTGAATGCTAACAAAACACAGAGACAAATAGGGGCAGTCGCCCTTCTCATGACTCAGAAGCACACACAAAAAGAATCTGGTGGGGTTTGTGCTTGAAATAACAGGATCTGAAACAAAAGAAATGTTTTCCTCTATGTAGTTTCCTTTACACCCTAGAGGCAGAGCGTGGGAGAATGTGAGTCTATGTATGAACTGATTTAACTGCAGAAGAGACATCATGAACCTGAGCCAGCCCAAGCTGGTGTTAGGTTTGGTGTGACTTTGTAACAGAAATGTGCTATTTTACTTGAGATGCCTCAAATCCAAACAGAGTATTTTGTAGAGAAAGATCTGAAACATCCAGTGTGTAAGCATCCAGTGAGTATGCGTTACAGAGGTTAGAAGTCATCAAGCATGATATGCCTTATCTCTGTTCCTTACCACCGTTTAAATGTTTCTGCTGTTCCTGGCACTTAGCAGTAGGAAGAGATTGTTGTGGAATCATTGAAAAATGTTTGCTTTGGACTGTTTTAGCTCTGCCTTTAGACAGTTATGCATTTGAATGTTTGTACTGTCTCCTATAATTTGCAAGTGAATTGAGTTGTCAGATAAAGTGAAACAGGCCTTAGTCCCTACTCATATGCCAGGAAGTAACCTCACAAAATTATCTCTAGTAAAGCAATAGAGATCTGCCTCCACTAAAATTTGATGGTGATAGAGTTGATATAGAAAATTATTATATTTTTATAGAAAATATATTGTTTTGGACGACTAGGCTTAAATCTAAAGTAGAGTTTAGTAATTATTATTTATGATATTTTATTTTATTAACCTACATGTACTTGTATCATATTTTTCATTATTATGAATTTGCATACATCAAATGCTTGAATATACATAGGTGTACATAAGCGTATACATAAATATATAGATGTATATATACAAAGACATTGATGTATATATATATTTGTGTATATATGTATTTATGTGTATACAAATTCATAGATGTATTTAGCTATTTATATACACATACAAAAGAGAATCTGGTGAGTTGCTATGTGGCCTACTAACAAATATATTTAGTTGCTTTGTTCCTCAAATAGCAAAGTTTCTTTTATTCTACTATACTAAGATCCTTCCTTTATTCACTAATCCACCTTAATCTGTGTCTTAAATTCAACAGGATATAGAGAATATTGTACTGGAAATAATGCAGACTGCAGATTTAAACCACAAAAAAAAGCAAACCAATACCCAAAACCACAGCCCTCTTGGATAAAACCGGCTTTCCTGGACAAATGTCTTTTGGTTGGTTTCTTTCTTTTTTTTTAATTGTCTCGCTTGAATGGCTGTTAAATATTTTTAGAGTATATCCTGTACTTGGTGAATCAAAATGAATAAATACTTTTGCAATGGGATTTTTAATTTTTCAGAGCTCAAAACTACAACCACTTTCTTCTTCTACAGTGTACATAAAAGGTGCCAAAGCACCTCTGATTTCTTAGGATGGCTTTCACTGCAGGTTAAAGCAAGGTCCCTTTCTACACAGGGACATTAAACTGGTCTGCTGGTACAAATCTTTGTTTTAGCACCAGTTCTTTCATTCATTCTTCCACTCTTCTGCTCTAGCTCAGCAAGATTTCTTTCTAGGTTCTTCAGGTTGGGTTATGACTATCAGGGCACATCCATCCCCTGAGTCTTAAAGTGATTAGCTGCCTTCCTGATCTAGACAGGTTTGTGTCTCTGACTGTGTCCTGGGATGCTCACTGCCAGTAAAGGGAATGGGATCTCAGCATCAAAGTCATCCTCAGAGTAGGGATCAAGTCTACAAGATATCACTGGGCTGCAAAAATGTTAAACAAAACCCCAAGTATTTTTAATTTCTAGCTTGATGCCATTGAGATGTAGCATTCTGCCTGTTTCTTGCAAGTCATAAACCGTAATTAGCTTGTTTATTGATAACTGCCAAATTATTTTGATTACATCTGATGGGATAATGTTGTTTAGCTTTCTTATTTGCATATGTTTTTTAACCAGAGACTTCAAAGTTACTTCACATTCTGTTATCGAACTGAGAGGAACACACACTTCTATGCAGATAAATTGACAGATTCCTATCCTTCTAGCGAGTATGTTTTGTTGTTACTAACATCTCCATTATTCCCAGGCAATATTGTTACTAATAAGTTATCTAAAAATACTTTCCTTTTATACATTTTAGTTTTTAAAAAAGAATTACATTAATTTAATTTAATTAATTTTAGAAAGCATCTATTCTTTCCCCCTAATACTTTTTAGTATTATGCCCCTAATCAATTTAATTCTTGACCTAAAGACACTACCTAAGCTATATGTCAGTTTCTTTACCTATGGGTGAGGAACACAATGCTCCATGTATTTAAGATCTTATTAGATTAATATGACTGTCCAAAACTGTATTTTTTTTAATATTGATGTTGTTTTGGTTTTCCTTTCCTCATTCCTCCTCTGTGTTTTCTCCTCTCTGGCTTTCTCTCCCTTTCACACACCTACTCACTTTCTCTCCTTAACAGACAGAAGGTCACTGGAAGAGGAAAAGTGACAAAGCTCCCACCCAGTCATAGTCTGCACCCTGTGATTTGCTCATTAGTTTGTTTTTCTTATTCATCTAGGTTCATTTTTTATACCATCAGTATTGTTTTAGCAATCAGGTATGCCAAATGCTTAAGTTTTTTAAATACAGTAAAAATATTTAATAGGCAGATTTTAGCAATTTATGAAAAAATGCATAAAGGTCAAATACTATTGTGCAATTCTGTCAGAAAAGTGCTGTTTTAGCAATTATTTTGAGTTTAATTTTCAAACTCCTGCCTGAACTGAAGATGGCATCACCAAGCCAAAAATGTCCTACAAGCCTTTCTTCTGAAATTGTTCTGAAATTAGAAAAAAAAAAAAAAAAGAAACAAAAACAAACCTATGCCCCCAAGACTTCATGTATCTCTGTATTACTTTGACTCTGCAAAGTACTGAACATCTCTGTTTTTCCAAGAATTCTCTAGGAATTGTGAATACTTTATGTCTTTTGGGATCAGCTTTCATATTAATTATGCTACAAAACCAACCTTACCAGACTCAAAAGAAAACCTCAGACCAAACCCAGAACCAAACACCACAAATCCAGACAAGAATGTTTAAAGACTTGGAAACAGTTGCAAGAAACTACAGGGTTGTTTGGGGGTTGTTTTTACCACTTACAGAATCTGCATTTGTAAAAGGATGTTTGGAATATAAAATCTGTACTTGTGTATGTTTATAATATTTAAAATGGATAGATAAAATTACCAGGTTTAAGCTTTAATCAGTAGCACATCTATACTGTTTTTTTTATCAAGAGAACTTGTTCAGACTTCCTAAGGCTACCTAAGTGCTTTGCAAAGAAAATAAATATTATTGCCCTGAACTACATGCAAAGATCAAAATCACTTTTTAAACGTCAATGAAATAAACATCACATATCTTCTCCTGATTTAATGATTAGGTCTTTGAGCATGTATGAGTAAATTATATAAATTCTTAGCTCTTTTTCAAGTTGTCTCTGACGTCCAGGTAAACTTGTCTGTTTGTTCTTTGGTTTGGTTCTAACATATGTCAATATCAAGTATATGGAGTAGGGGCACATGACAAGAAAAATTTTCACTTTAATAGTCTGTTTTCAAGGAAATTCACATTAGTGTTGGGGTTAACTATAGCTATGATGATGTGGATCAGATGAGTAGTGAGCCCCTGGGAATGTCATGAGGCAATGTGCAAAGTGCTGCACCTGGGTTGGCGCAACCCCTGCTATCAACACAGGCTGGGGGATGAACAGATGGAGAGCAACCCTGCAGAGAAAGACTTGGATGTGCTGGTGGGTGAGAGGCTGGACATGACCCAGCCATGGGCACTTACAGCCCAGAGAGCCAAACGTATCCTGGGCTGCATCCAGAGCAGCGTGGGCAGCAGGGACGGGGAGGGGATTCTGGCCCTATACTCTGCTCTGACCCCACCTGCAGGGCTGCACCAGCTCTGGGGTCCCCCAACAAGCTGAGGTTGAATAACTTCAACTTATTCAAGTTGAATAAGTTGAAATTATTCAGTCTGGAGAACAGAAGGCTCTGGGGTGACCTTGCTGTGGCCTTTCAGTACATAGAGAGGGCTGACAAGAAAGCTGGAGAGGCACTTTTTACAAGGACATGAAGTGATAAGATAATACAAGGGCTAATGCCTTTCAGCTGGAAGAGGGTAGATTCAGATTGGAAATTAGTAAGAAGTTCTTTACTAGGAGGGTGCTAAAGCATTGAAACTGGTTGACCAGAGAAACTGTGAATGTCTGGGTGTGTTCAAGGACATATTGGATGGGGTCCTTGAGCAACCCAGACTAATGGAAGATGTCCCCCTTCATGGAAGGATGCTGGCACTAGGTGATCTTTAGGGTCCCTTCCAACCAAACCCCTTCTGTGAGTCAATGATCTTTGTAATAAATCCTAATTTTCACGTTTCCTACACTTTTATCCAACCAAAACTGTTAGTCTATTATTTTTTATCAATATGTTGGACTGGACATTTGGAAAATAAAAATACACTATAAAAAAAGGTCAAGAATTTCTAGTGTGCTGAAAAAAAATGTGAAACTTGTCAGTTTCATATTTCCACTCAGGAGGCCTCCCTGAGTGATGTTTTGCCTTTTAGCTTCTTTGCAAAACCTTGAGAGCTTCTAAGCCATAACAAAATCCCATTATATCTACTGAGCTAGGTGGTAATAGCTAAATTATAGTTTTGTATTACATGCAGACTGGACAGAGAGACCATAATAAACATTGGACTACACTGGATAAATTGTCCATCTAACTGTATATCCTTTCCTTCACAGTGACCAATATTAATTAAGGTGCTTTTTTGCAGCAGCACGGAGGTGTAACTTGACAGCTTAAAAGAACAATTGAAAGATTGGCCTAGTTTTTGTCCCCTATCCTTTTGTGTGATTTTTGTTTGCTGCTGCTGCTTAAGCAGATTACACATTGGATGTTTCCACGCAAATTTACTAAAAGGTTGGCATTTTAGTGGTTTATCTATTTATTAATCATTTTTTAATTAAGCAAGAGGACACATTCATCTCTTAAGCTGTAGCTGGAATCTCCTAGCAACAGCAATGTCATTAAGATGTAATTTCTTTTTTTACTTTCAATCATTACTCTTTTAAATATTCTTGACTCTTTAGAGTGTCTGAATTTAAATACTACTTTGCCATAAGATTGAGATCTTAAAAAAGGTTGATTTCTTTGGTGTCAACAAGATTATGCTAACTTATAAAAGAGATAATATTTTAAATGTTTGTAATAAATAATGTATGGAAGAAAATGCTCCTAAAGATTCACACAAAATCATCTATTAAATGAGTTTTATAATAATTAGGAAAATTGCTTCCCAAGCATAATTGCTTCCCAAGTCAAGATTCAGAACAATAAAGCTACTGATACATATAATATAATCAATAAAATCATACTTTTATGACAGTCATCAACATAGCACTCTTTCGTTTCACTCTTCATTTCTCTCTTATATGTTGGTAGAGCTGTAAAACAGAAAATAAGTGAACAGCCCTCTGCAATTCTGAAAGGTAAGAAATATCAATGTAACAGACTTTTTATATATTTATGCTTTCAAAGGAAATTTTGAAGATACAACATAATGAGTTGTTTATTCCACTTCAAAAAATTTTCCTATTTTTATATTGAATTACACCTAGATGATAACTTGCTGTTTGACTCTTCTTGAAATACAGCAATGAGTGAAAATATTTCAAAATTATTTTTGTTCAAAAAGGACTGAAATAAACACAGAATTAAAAAAAATTAAAGCATGTCTATTTTTTTCAATAAAATATTATTTTTATAAACATCCTCTATACATCATTTAATCTCTTGAATTACCTTAACCACATCTAGATATATTCATCTAAAAGGAAGATAATTTTAATGTAAATTGATGTAAACAGTTAAGGATCTTTGAAATAAAGTATCATAAGACTTTCCCTACACAGTTTATTCTACTTGTTCTGAACATCTTTTAGTACAACCTGAATGATTAATTTTTCTCTATTGACTGTAAAGATGCCTTGGTGGATACTTCAAACAGAATACTGAAGGCTAAGGTTATCACTAGACTCCTGAAAAGTCTAGATTTACTTCAATTTGACTTTAAAAAGCTAAGTTTAAAAACAGAAAAATATTTTATTCAAGTTATTTAAATATGTAATTACTACAAAAAATTTTGCAATCACTCCCCACTTTGCTTCTGCAAAACGGGTAGAAACTATAGTAATTAAGAAAAAAAAAGATTTAATCAAAATTTGATTTTTTTTTTTTTCATATCCTGGCAATAAGAGACAAAAAAAAAAAAAAAAAAAAAAAA
>JAHXMQ010012338.1:81987150-82047746 GCA_020466415.1 Ammodramus savannarum pratensis | reverse complement strand
ACTCTTGAATTAGATTTTCTATGGACCTCAGTACATAGTCATCCTTATTAGCATCATTCCTTGGCCACCTCAGCAGGAATGCTGACTTGACCCTCTCATCAACCCAGGAAGGACAGAAATGTTTGTGGCCTGCAATATGAACTGAATCAGTAAAAATGATCACAGTTAAATAAAAAGGCTCAAGAATTTAAAATTAGTGCCTGGAGGTTATGAAGGCAGTAAGGGATATCTCAGATCAGCTTTGCCCATGTAGAAAAAAAATAACCAACTACACCCGGAGACACCCCTACAATACTCTGGCTTTACATCAGAGTAAAACACTGGAAATCATTTGGGATGCTGCAATGTAAAATCAGGCACTACAATGATTAATCGGGTCACCAGCCTCTTCTCCCTTATGTCTCTAAAATGTTATTTAATTAAAACTAAAATGCCATGTGGGATTGGTCCCAGGATATAGTTTCTAGGCATTGCATAAATAGCAAGAAGGTATTATTCTATTGTTAATGATGTTTCATCTACTCAGTCTTTCTCCAGTCTGCTGATGCACAGCAATTCTCCTTTTAACATGCAGACACCACTGCAAGCTGACTTAATAGATAATTCCAGAAAAGTTTTCAGAAAATTTCTATCATAAAATTCCAATTGATATGAATTGAAGGAAAGGAAACAAAATTTCAACAAAATATGATTATGGAAGGCCATAAAAGAAAAAAAAACTGATTCTGATATTCCACACTAATGAAATAGACATGTTTCTCTTTTTTTTCAGACAAAACACAACAGATAAAAAAACAAATAAAACTCCCACCAGAACAAAACTTCTCATATTTTACTCAACCCAAATAGTTTATTTCAGATTTCTGTTTTGAATCATGCTTAAAAATATTACTTTGGTTTGCATCTTTACCTGGGTTGGCTGTTTTTTTGTTTTGTTTTATTTTTTTGGTTTGTTTGTTTGTTTGTTTGTTTGTTTGTTTTGTTTGTTTTTGTTTTTGTTTTTTTAATAACAGAATAAAGGAATTAATGTTTCCTAAAAACAAAACCATTTCTCCAGAGTTATATGATTAAACAGTGTTTTTAATTTTTTTCAAGATGTTTTTAGATGAGAGAATATTTATGTTTGACATGCTTTAGCATTCAGCTCTGAAATCCTTACTTTTTGAAGCCTGAATTCTGAAGTCTGTTTCCCAAATTAAAATAATTGCATTGCATAGAATTAAGATGTGAACTAATAAGAAAACCAAGGCTTGATATTACTGTCACACCACATAACTACATAAGGCCTCCAGAAAGAAAATGACTGGCATATGAAACCTTTGATATATAAAATCAAGTCTGAGAGAGAAGGAGAAGGGTAGAGGAAGCCTTTTGTTTAGTTTGGTTTTGTTTTGTTTTTTGAATAGGTTTTTTCTATAAATCAGTAGTTCTGTGTCTGTGAAATACTGGGGTAGAAGGCAGGGCTGAGCCTTCTGAGACTTGGGTCTATTTCTAGTGCTATCAACGGCTAGACATGTGACCTTCCCAAGGTCGATGCTTGTGTTTTCCAATCTGTTGAGCAAATAAAATTATATTGTGCTCCCCTGGAAAAGCCTCTGAGAGGGGTTGACAAAAAGAGAAAGAACTGGGTATTACTCTTATGTAAGATTTGACTTTTTTTGGTTGTATTCCTGAGTAATGATGATAGTCATTCAGTCACCATGTTTGTTCATCACAGATTTCAAAGCACCTTTGGGCTCCCACTTATAATATCTTCCACTTCCTCAAACTAATAAACTGAAGCATGGGAAAGAGAAATGAGTTGCACAGAGTCATGTCAGCAAATTAGCAAACTATTGGTGGAGGCAGGTCTTTGCCTCAGTTCTTCATTCTGAGAAGCATTTTCCTTTTCATTATTAAACAATGAAAATAAGTTATAGTTAGAGAGAGCAGAGACATAAGCTCCTATCTACTTTTTTCCATTTATATGATCCTTATGTTGCTCTGAGACTGTGCTATGAAAATGGCTAAGAAAATAATTAATTATTGAAAACACTTTATGGATCTATTATTCAAGCTGATGTTATTCAGTAGGATTACTTGTGTAAGCAATAGATTGAAAGTTTGGACAGTTTTTTCCTGCAGGATTTTTTTTTTTTTTTTTGGTTGAGAAAGATACTTTTTTAATGTCTTTAATAGCTAAATGACACTGATTTTTTGTCTCATGTCTCATTACTAAAGTTTTTATGAAATGATGAAAGTAATTTTTAACTAACTTTAAATTGTATGAATGAGTGTTGCTAAACTACCTCAGTCATTTGAATGTGTTGCAAAGTAACCAGCTATTTCAACCTTTTGCTTGTGTTCAGCCAGACATGGGACACTCTTAGGGAAACAATGAAATGAGCAAGCAATCAAAACCACAGAGAGGTCATATAGCAAAACTGCAGTACTATGTTGTGTATTGATCATGCTACATGGAAGTCATGTCTTGCAGGATTTGGAGAATTGTTGTAACAAGGTACTTAAAATGATAATGCTGGAATCTTAAGAAAAAATTTTGCTGAGATTAGACTCTGGTGCAAATGTTATCACTTCTTATTAAAGGATGCAATGTTATACTAGTACATTTAGCTGGCTAAAAGAACAAATATTTCTCACAGCTCCAGTTAATTTCATTGTAATGCTTTTCCCCAGCCTAAATATATGTCTTTTATCACAGAGTGAAAAAAAGAATTCTGTGTACTTCAGTGCTGCAGTGCTGAATGCTGCAATGCCAAACTTGGGAAGACAAAGCCTGGAGTGAAATCCCGGTGCCCAAGTCAGGCAACCAACCATCTCACGTATTGCTCTGGGAAAGGCAGAACTAGGACTTGGTGTCAGGACTGAGAGCAAGGAAGATGCAGCTGGGAGGGCATTTCAAGTGAAATGCGGCAATGAAATCTCAGTTCATGTTCTGAGGTCAGGGCTGCAGCAAAACCATCTCTCTCCATCTGGGCTCCTCAGCTTGAAATTCTTCACTGAAAACAGACAGCCCACTTCTGTTGTGTCAAAGTTTTAAAGTGTGTGTGTGAGTCTGTGTGTGTATGTGTGAGTGTGAGTTTTGAGATGAGAGGAATAAAAGGAGGTGGGTGACTCAGCTTAGCTCCCTATCACTCTCCTTCTAACCAACAGCACAGTGGGCACAATAAACTTTCCCAGAGAAGACACAGGGTCAAATCTCCATAATTTGGAAGGAGATTGATTCTGTCCCTTAGTAACCCTTCTATTTGAACAAAAGGCCAGTCTAGAAGACCATAGATTGCAGGAAAATAAAGAGGAAATTAAAAAGAAAAATTAAAGAGAGAGAAAAGAAGAAAAATTAAAGAGAGAAAGAAAGATAAAGTATAAATGTCTGTCTGAATTGACTCCTTTACCAAACATCTATTCTGTATGCTCTCACCAATAAGTACAGCAGCTGTGGGGCTTGGTCCTGTTCTAAGAACTGCTAGAACAAGTGCTTTAGTGACTTTAATGCAAGCAATCATAGTAGAAACTGGGTCAGAAACTCAGATCAATATATATAGTTTAAATAAGAAATTCTGGTCAGGACCTTGGCCTGGCCTGCTCACTAAATACACCTCTTTCTTCCACATCATCAGGATTTCAAAGTGAAATGACTACACGAGTTTTATGGCAGACTACATACAAGATGGATGCAAGATCTGTCCATCTTTCTGACTCCTATTTCCTTTTCTGACACCTAAGGTTTTAACCTTTTAAGATTAACCTTGTGACCTATTCAGCCACCATTTCCAACACAAAATTACCTCAAGGTCTGATGACAATGTATACTGGAGAAGAATGTTGATGGGTTTTGCTACCAGCTCCATAATCTAAACATCTGATATGTGAAGTATATTGCGTCAAACTCAGTCTCACATGAAAGCACAAAGCAGGCAAGTCCTCCCAGGGCTGTGCACACCCTGGCAAGTGCTGTAACTCATACTCCCTTACTGCTTTTCCATGGTTCAAGGGATCTCAAAATTATTTTTCTTGTAAAGTAGAACAGCTGCAGCAAGAGGGTTGGTAGCCCGGTGTTTGAGGGTATGAGCCAAGAAAGAAAAACATGTGGGCTGGCTCTTACACTGCAGAAGATAGAGAATTTTTTTATTTTCTCATCATGAGCCAGTCTCCTACTCACTAGATAGAAGGAGGCAAACCACTTCTCTAAGTTTCTTTTCTTTTTTTTTTTTTTTTTAGTCATCATCATCCGCCACTGCATCATTTAGCAAAGCTCCGTCTGGTGAACATACCACAGGGAGACTTGGAACACGCTCACATGCCATTACCCTTAGAAAAATCAAAAATGAAGGAGAAAATTATCTAGTTTTGGAAACCCTGTTAGGTCAAATTGCAGTTTAGCTAGAAATCCAGCAGCTATGTGTGAAGATTGGCCTGTGAAATATACTGAGATAGAAAATTCTGAGAAGATCCTGATATTAGTTTAAACCCTTCTACCCTTAGTTAGAACTTGTTTATCTGAGCTGGTTTAAAGTCATTGTATACACTGAAAAGCATAGTTTCTGCAGGAACTGCAACATATGGCAGCATCTATGTTAACTACCAGGCTGTGTTAAATTCCACAGTTAAAGCCTGAACAAAGACATAATTTCAAATTAAATAATGATCCTATAACTCTTTTATTTGCTGGTCTTTCATGATTTGTAGTGCACAAATGTTTAAATGCATAGGTATATATGTATGTGTGTGTGTGTGTGTGTGTGTGTGTGTGTGTGTGCATCCACACACAACATCATGTCTACAATGTAGGATGTCTTTATACCTCCATAGAAATAATGAAGCCAGTTTTACAGTACATAGCACAAACATTGAAATCAGGATATCTACCATAATAATTGCTTTCTTCTCTAGAGCCTTTGCAGATGGCCTGAGTTCTGCTCTGCAAGTTCTACAGTGGTAGATGAAGTAATAGCTTTTCAACATGTTGCAAAGTAGCACAAATATACCCTTACCCAGTGTTACTTACATAGCCATAGCAACAGGGAGATGGGAGATTACTAATTGGGAAAATGAAGAAGTATCCCACTACCTTTTCCTATTTCAAGTAACTTCCCATATCATGAATAAACCAATTTGTATCCAAAATGGCTTCATTTAGCTTGTATGTAGTTAAATATGGATTTTACACCCAGAGGAAAGGTATAACTAGTCAACTCATTGTTTTAGACTTCTAGAATTTGCAGACAGAAACATGAGGTAAAAGATAACAGTCAAGAACAATATACTTGTATGCTCTTTCCTTTATCTGATCTTCTGGATAATTTAGAGAGAATTATGTGAGTTCTGTTTATACAACCTGTATTGGGGTTGTAAACTGGGTTGCATATACTAAATTTTAAAGACCCAGACTAACTGGCACTCCAACACTGTATGGTCTCCCACTTTACCACACTCTCTAAGAAACAGAGTAAAACATTTCAGCTCCCAATCAACCTGACCCAGGAATAGGCATTTCCATAAAACTATTAAAGGCAGGCCTCTTATCCTTAGATACTTGTTTCCAAACCTAATTCAATAAGATGAAAACAACTAGAAATTTAGGATTATGACACTGAGTAATGATAGATTCTGGGTCTTTCTGTGCAGCTTGACTCACAGAATAAAAACCTTCAGACATCAAGTCTAAAATGGATGATGCCTTTTTTCTTCCACTCTGAATTGTCTCCTAGATGTTAACTTTTGCATAGCAGATGCTCTCTAAATACACATATTTTAAATATAAGACATCAATCTCCAAAGTATACAGTTGAAAAGACAATGGCTTTCTTAGATAAATACTTCTTTGGAAGCTACATAGCATCCATAAACAGTCTTGTTTCTTCAGCATATTTTTTACTTTTTGTGTTTTAACCCCTTTGAAATTCCAGGTCCCCAGATGGCTTCCATCAGTTCCTACCTCTCAGCAGATCCTTTGTAAGAAGCAAGCAATCTGTCCTTCATGCTTTGACAACAGGGCATTGTCTCCTTCCATTCATTCAATTCATACTTATTTATTTAATATCTTGTTAATGTTCAGGTCCTCTGGTTGCATTTTGATTGTTTTTACGGTGCCTGAGCAATTTTAATAACATAAAGGTAAAGATGCTCGGAAGTTTTATTCTAAGGCGGGAGGAGAGCAAGTCCCCTTGCCCCACATCTCAGTGAGTCTTCACCAGGCTCCAGATATTCAGTCTTTCCTCTGCAACGACTTTGTTCACAGTGATCTTGTCACTACTGCTGACACCAAGTAAATGTGTCCTTGACCCTTGCCCTGACCCTTTTCCTTTCCTTTCCTTTCCTTTCCTTTCCTTTCCTTTCCTTTCCTTTCCTTTCCTTTCCTTTCCTTTCCTTTCCTTTCCTTTCCTTTCCTTTCCTTTCCTTTCCTTTCCTTTCCTTTCCTTTCCTTTCCTTTCCTTTCCTTTCCTTTCCTTTCCTTTCCTTTCCTTTCCTTTCCTTTCCTTTCCTTTCCTTTCCTTTCCTTTCCTTTCCTTTCCTTTCCTTTCCTTTCCTTTCCTTTCCTTTCCTCTGACTATCTTGCTTCTCTCTGTGGACTGTCCTAGGACTTCCTTGCCTCCAGTTCCCCTTGCACTTTGAGACTTCAATTTTTGATCCATAGATGGTTTCCAGACAGCCTTGCACCCCCACCCTTCCACTCTGACATCACTGAGAGACAAAGTCAAAGAAACCACCAGGAGAAATGAATTAATGTGCCCCTTTTTTTCTTTTCCTAGTGAAACCAACAATATATTTCTTGTGGTGCTTTCTGTCTCAGTGGCATTTTATCTCTTCTAGCCCATTTGTAATTTACTGGATAAGCTTTTTCAGGGTCAGGATTTCTCTCTGGGTTTATTTTTTCTTACTCCTGTCCCATTTCCTATCTCGTTTCCCCGTCCCTCCCTAGTCCCTGGCCACCAGAATAAACCAAAAGACCAAATATTCATCCTGGGGACTTGAAATGGCCTCAGTAACTGTTGTAACTTGTCTGTGGTCTAATCACATTAATTTGATAAGATCATCATCGGTAGGATGTCTAATTTATTTGCAAGCGGTAGCCAGGGAGAAGCTTTGACCAAATTAACATGCCGCCGGGACCAGGGGGTGCCGGCTCCATATGGCTCTCTGGATTTTCCTATAAATAACCCTCCTCCAGCCCACTCCCGCAGTTACAGCCCTACCAGTATGCCGCAAAGTTCACCAGCGGCGCCGGACTCGAGAGGCGCAGCCCCGGGCTGCAGGAGGCACCAGGGGGCTGGGCTGATTCTCCTGCCTTCGCGCCTCCTCCCTGTCCTCCTCCTCCTTCTCCTCCTCCTCCTCCCGTCCTTCTCCCCTCCCCCTCCTCTTCTTCCTCCTCCTTCTCCCCCTCCTCCTCCTCAGAGCAAGGCAGGGGAAACGCGGGTTTCCACTTGCACCACCAGAGGTGCAACTGGTTCTTCGCTCGTAGGTATCTGAAAGCCGTCCAAATGATGCAGAAACTTTTGCGTGCTTGGCTCCTGTCTTTAAGGCCAGGCACCGATTTTTCCGCTGTGTAATCTCTTTTGTCAGAAGGGTGGGAGCTGGAAAAGGGCAGCGGGGGGGGATGGAAGGGGCGAGAAGGAGGGTGTTGAGGGAAGCAGGCGTTTTATTTCCACTGAGAGTATATAAGGAGCATCCCTAGAGAAATATCTATGCGTGGACATACACTCATCTCCAGATCTTTATAGAGATAAGAATAAGCGTCAGTTTCTACCCTCCCCTGCCCTCCTTAAGGGAGACACTCCACTCCGTGGGAACAGGTAGCGTGAACTGCTAACAGTGCAGCAATCCCCTCCCCCCTACCTACCCTCTTCTCTGTGATCATCTAAATTATGAAAAATAGAGAGTGCATTAATCCACGGTTCGACATTGCATAGAGAGCACCAGCAAGAGACAAAATCCAGCATAAAACACCCTAGACTGCAGGGGAGGAAGAAACGCATTTAAAGCGACGATAAAAATGGCGTGCAGAATAATTACCTCAAATTGCTATTCGCTTGACACCCTGACACTAATTCTGTTCAAGTCATTGGGAAATACAATAAGGCGAACCAGCCTTCCTCTCCTTCTTGTGCAGGTGTGAGTGTGTGTGAATGGGGGCAGTAAGAAACTGGTCGGGAGGAGGGGAATGCTAAACTTTCCATTTTAAAAGAAAAGAAATAAATTAAATAATCCATTTAGAAGAACGCATCTAAATAGATCTACAGCTTTTAATGCCAGCGTTTTTAACGCTTGCCCTGTACGTGGATTGATTTTTTTTTTCTTCTCCAGCATTCCCTCAGCAGATGGATTTTTGCCACTGCAGCTCAGCAGAGGGTGTCAGATCTTTCAGTGTGCACCAGGTTGAAACGAGCAGAGCCTCTTAGCAACTCTCCCTCTGCGTGCATGTGAGTGTGTGCGAGCGTGCGGCTCGGCAGCAGCGGAAGACAGAGGAAAGAAGAGCGAAGCGAGGCAGAGAGCGAGGGAGCCAGGCGGGGAGGCAGCGTTGCCGGCAGGGCGAGGCGAGGCGCGGCGCGGGCGGACGGGCGGGCGGGCGGGCGGCCCCGGCCCCGGCCCCGCGGCAGCTCGGGCCGCCGGCGGGCATGGGCAGCCGCGCTCCGCAGCAGCGGGGGCAGGCGCGGCGCGGCGCCGGCGGCTCGGCGGGCAGCGCCTAGGCTGGAGCGGGCGCTTTCAGCACCGCGGCGCTGGACAGCGCCCGGCGGGCGGCGGGCGAGGAGCGCGGCTCCGCCGCCGCGCGGCAAGGTCAGTGCGCGCGGAGCCGCCACCGCGCAGCCTCCGCGGCCAGCGCCGCGCTCCCGCCCGCGCCTCCCTGACATGCAGCGGCGGCCGGGGGCCAGCAGCACCGCGCCGGTGAGCCAGCCCGGCCGGCAGAGCTCCGCTTAGCTAGCCGGCAGGCGTCAGGGAGGGCGAGAGAGGAGGGGGATTTTTTTTCCTTCTACTTTTTTTTTTTTTTTTTTTTTTTTCGCCTGCCCTGCAGTACGTGCCTGGATAGTTTGTGGATATAATTACTGACTGGAATCTGGGCTGTTGCAGTTGTGCGTGGGGGGGAGAGAGGAGAAAAGAAAGCATCGCCCCCCCCCCCCCCCCCCCCCCCCCCCCCCCCCCCCCCCCCCCCCCTCCGCCGACCCTCCCTGCTCCCCCACACACATTTTTTTTTCCTCCCCCTTCGCTGGTGGTTCGGACATTTAATGTATTGAATGAACTGGAATTGCTTTCCGTGTGAGGAGGATGGTTGCTGTTACTTTGTGATGAGATCGGGAATGAATTGCTCGGTTTAAAAATGCTGCTTTGGATTCTGTTGCTGGAGACGTCTCTTTGTTTTGCTGCTGGAAACGTTACAGGGGACGTTTGCAAAGAGAAGATCTGTGCCTGCAACGAGGTAGAAGGGGATTTGCACGTAGACTGTGAGAAAAAGGGATTTACCAGCCTGCAACATTTCACCGCCCCAACTTCCCAATTTTACCATTTATTCCTGCATGGCAATTCCCTGACTCGACTTTTCCCTAATGAGTTTGCTAACTTTTACAATGCGGTCAGTTTGCACATGGAAAACAACGGTTTGCATGAGATTGTTCCTGGGGCTTTCCTTGGGCTGCAGCTGGTGAAACGCTTGCACATAAACAACAACAAGATCAAATCGTTCAGGAAGCAGACTTTCCTGGGGCTGGACGATCTGGAATACCTCCAGGCAGATTTTAATCTGTTGCGGGATATTGACCCGGGAGCATTTAGGGACTTAAACAAGCTAGAGGTGCTGATTTTAAATGACAATCTCATCAGCACCTTGCCCCCCAACGTGTTTCAGTACGTGCCGATCACCCACCTCGACCTCCGGGGAAACCGTCTTAAAACCTTGCCTTACGAGGAGGTCCTGGAGCAGATCCCAGGCATAGCTGAAATCCTGCTAGAGGATAACCCCTGGGACTGCACTTGCGATCTGCTGTCGTTGAAAGAATGGCTGGAAAACATACCTAAAAACGCTTTGATCGGCAGAGTGATTTGTGAAGCTCCCACTAGGTTGCAGGGCAAAGATTTAAATGAGACCACAGAGCAGGAGCTGTGTAAAAAGAACAGAGTAGATTCCAGCCTAGCTGCTCCCCCTGCCGAAGAAGAAACCTGCGATCCTGGTCCCATTCCAACCCCCTTTAAAATACATGGCAAAGAAGACCCTGCCACGCCAGGATCTGCTCCAAACGGAGGTACAAAGATTCCTGTCAACTGGCAAATCAAGACCAAACCCACTGCTGCCGTGTCGACAGTGAGTGCGAAGAGCAAACTACCAGCCACCTTTTCCTGCCCGCACATCTGCAGCTGTGATCAGATCCCTGGCTCAGGTTTAAAGGTTAATTGCAATGATAGGAATGTGAGCAGCTTGGTGGATTTGAAGCCCAAGCCCTCCAACGTGCAGGAGCTGTTTCTGAGAGACAACAAAATACACACCATCAGGAAATCCCACTTTCTGGATTACCGAAAACTTAATTTACTCGATCTAGGCAACAACAACATTGCCACCGTTGAGAACAACACCTTCAAGAACCTCTTTGATCTCCGATGGCTCTACATGGATAGCAATTACTTAGACACCCTGTCCCGAGAGAAATTCGCTGGGCTGCAAAACCTGGAGTATCTGAACGTGGAGTTTAATGGGATCCAGATGATCATGCCTGGCACCTTCAATGCGATGCCCAAACTGAGAGTCCTCATCCTCAACAACAACCTGCTGAGGTCTCTCCCAGTAGACGTGTTCGCCGGGGTCTCGCTTTCCAAGCTGAGCATACACAACAATTATTTCATGTACCTCCCGGTGGCGGGGGTGCTGGACCAGCTCACCTCCATCACCCAGATCGACCTGCACGGCAACCCATGGGACTGTACTTGCCCTATCGTGCCTTTCAAACAGTGGGCAGAGATGCTGCGCCCCAAGGTGATTATGAGTGACCTGAGGTGTGAGTCCCCTGAAGATTTCTTCAAGGAGGATTTCGAGTCTCTCTCCAACGATGTGATTTGCCCTCAGTTAAAAATCTCTCCCACATTAACTTCTACTAACAAAAACAGCACCGGGTTGACAGAGACAGGTACTCACTCCAACTCCTACTTGGAGACCAGCCGGGTCTCTATTTCGGTGCTAGTGCCAGGGCTTCTGCTGGTTTTTGTGACCTCTGCCTTCACAGTGGTTGGCATGCTGGTTTTCATCCTGAGGAACAGAAAGCGCTCCAAGAGGAGGGACGCCAACTCCTCTGCATCTGAAATCAACTCCTTGCAGACGGTCTGCGACTCGTCCTACTGGCACAACGGGCCCTACAGCGCCGACGGGGCCCACAGGGTGTACGACTGCGGCTCCCACTCCCTGTCGGACTGAGGCGGCGGGCGGGGCGGGGGCGGCCGCCCCCCGGGACCGGCCCTTCGTGCGCCGGCCGGGGACAGCTCCGCACCTCCGCTGCTACCTTTTGTGAGAAGCGAAACACACAGACACCCGCACGCCCTTCCTCACGACCCCGATAGCAAGCGCCGAGGCCCAGTGGGCGGCGGGGGGAGCCCGGCGCCGGAGCGCATCCCTGCAGCGCTGCGCAGCGCGGCGCGGTGCGCGCATCCCCCGCCCGTGCGCGGCCGGAGCAGCGACAGACGGACGAGGAACAGCTTCCTTCGGCTCCGGCAGGGCGAAACACGGCTCCTGGTTTTGTTGGGCTTTTGTTCAATTGTGTTGGGGTTTGATTTGCTTTTTTGCCCTCTTCCCTTGTGGACCGACCCCTTTCCAAGAGGCCGGGAAAATGAGGGGAGCAGAGGACTGGTGTTGGCCTCCTCCTGACGGCAAAGCAGGAGTGGAAAGTTGCACGAAGGCATGAATGTAATGTAAATAAATGACTCCGACTCCGAAACAAACAGACAAATGGACAGAAAAAAAAAAAAAAAAAGTGCTGCATGGCTCGCATGGATACAACGCACCCCAGGGACGCTCCAGCCCCCGACTGGAAGCAGCGTCTAGTTCACACCATCATCCCTCTTACCTGATAAGTCCCTTCGTATCAAACCTTCTATATACAAAATACAGTATAATAAAAAGTGCCATTTCGCCAGTTTTTTTTTTTTTTTTTTGTGTGATCAATAGGCAGTAGAGATCGTACTTTTACTGTGGAAAAAATTGTAAAGATTTTATTTAAGACATACTTGCATGAATATTATCATTGGATTTTTTTAAATTTTTATTTTTATTTTTATGTCTAGGTGGGAATTACTTTACTGGGAGAGATTTGCTTTGTTGATAATGGGTTGTATTTCATTTCTTCAGGGGAAGTGGGGAGGGTAGGCTTTGGTTTTGTTTTCTCTCTCTTCTTTTTAAATATACATAATCAGTATTGCCTTTCCATCTGAATGTAAAAAATTAGTACCCTTGATTTCTATTATGGTAACAGTGTAAACATACAAAAGAAAAATCCAAGGCAGTTAAGCATGACCAATTAATGTCACTCTAGTGCTTAGGCTGCAAAGTTTAATGGTAGAAAATTCTGTGCTGTTGTAAATCTTACTATAACTTGAGGAAAACAGAACTGAGGAAGCAAGTGAAACTTACTAATTCTATTTGAGGATTTTATAATGGCATATTTTTTCAGTATTAAAGTGAAAATGTTTTCAACTCCGGGTCCTTACCATTTTTCCAGCATCCACTTCTTGCAAACGGATTACTTGGGTTTAGGGGACAGAGCCTCCTTTCAGTGCTCTGTGTGTGTGTCTCTCCCTCCCTCCCTTTCTTTCCCTCCCTTCCTCTTTCTCATTCATTCACTGGCAGAGGCACAAACACCCTTCCTTCCCCCCTTTCCCAATGTAAATAACACACAGAAGTTTCCTGCCTGCCTCCTCCCCTCTCCCTTCCCCCCTCGCCTCTTTTTTTTTTTTTTTTTTTTTTTTTTTTTTTATCCTAACGAGGCGGTGAATCCCTTTATTAATACTGTGAATCTCATGCTGCTGCCGCTGCTGTCACCGCCTCTGCTGCACACACTGCAGATATATTAGGGATGTTAGTGGGAATTTGCTTTAAGTGCCTCTGCCCAGCTTGGTCTCATTAAGCTGGAGCCGAATTTCCGCGGCCAGAATTCCCGCCCGGGAGCAGCTTGCCCAGTGGGGCAGCTGCGGGCTCCGGGCTCCAGCAGCTGCCGCCAGTGGGAAAAACGAATTAGCCCGCAGAGATTTTCCCGTTCCTGCACTGGGTACCTCCACTCTTTGATATTAAAAGCTAAAAAACCCACGGCGCAGTGCTGCAGTTGGACTTCAGGCAGCTCGCCTTTGATCCCCTTCCTGTACGGGAAAGTGCCCCTAAACTCAGTCAAACCTGTAAAGGCGAAAGTCTCTGCAAATCACTTGTAACTCACAGCTCAAGTCCCAGTGGAAATATGGAGAATTTCAGTCACGTTGCTCCTGGCTTTCTTCAGGCAGAGAATCCTTTTAAAGAGTAAAACACCGTAAGGGACTTGCTAAACTTCAAATACTGATTTGGTTTGCTTTGTAGAAAATGCCCACCTTTGGGATCTGTGAGGAGAAAACAGACAAGCATACACATTGCAATAGGCATGCTCTTAAAAGTGAGGCAGAAGCCTGATTCCAGGTATTCATGAAGAATTAAACATGGGGAATACTTCATTCCTCCAGAATCCTTTATCACTGTGGAAAAATCTGCAGTCTCCTAGAAAATACCTTGAAGTTTGGTTGTGGAGCTCTGAAAATGACATGGCCTGCTTAACTACACAAACCACTGCTATTTCAAGGACCCTTCTTTATTCCACCTTGCTGCTTCATTAGACAGATTGTTCTGCCAGGATGCTCTGTGCAAGACAAAGAGATGACAGTAGAGGCACTACTTTGCCATTGTGCCATCCACTGTTGAATAGTTAGAGAAGAAAAAACAAATGCACTGACATGTGGGCCAGTAATTCTGTCCTTGGGAGGCCATCAAATTTAGGTTAGAAATAGTCCAAAATAACCTGTTTAGAAATGAGCTAGTGCACCCTTAGAAGACTACCTAAGTCTAGCTGCCTTCTTTGTGATATTGTAGTGATGAAATTGAGTAAGTGAGAAAATTGAGAACACGTCCCATGCTAAGAATAATAATAATTACATTAGAAGCACTGTAATGGAAATTAAGATAAAGTGCACAATAAATTATAATGTCAAATCGCTGACTGAGATCAGACGCGCATGCATTTCAGAGAATATAATGCTAAATATGTAATTTTAATTTGTCATCATTGAAAAGTAGCATAAAGTTGGAAATTTGCTCATCTGGCTTCCTAAAAGGGCTAGTTCACTGGCATACCTATATAGAAATGTCAATTCAATCGAAATGTTGAAGACATGTATTTATCACTCTGTTTCTAGCTTGTGGGGAAATGACAAAATGGAATTTTCTATGTCATTTTCTGAATTTAACATTCACAGGATTCTTTCTTCCATCTTGCAGACGCTTGCCCTTAAGACGCATAGCTCACCCAACTCTCTGAGATGACACAATAATTACCAGGCCTCGAATTACAGTGCTCATCTTATTTACTCACGTAACACTTCCATGATTATTTTTATTAAACAAAACACTCAACAAAAAAAGAAACATAAAAGAAAGCAAAGGGATTGTTGAGAATGTTTTGAAGAGGAGTGGAGTTCAAATATATTAAATATGTTCAGTTGTACTGCATTAACAGCAATAACCAAAACCTAAATATTTTATTCACTGAGAATGACTGTCATGATATTATTTTAACTTTGGAAGCCTAGAAGATGGCCATGCTGTGTCAAAATGGGCGTTTTTTCCCTGCTAACTTAAGAATCTTGTAACTTCACATATAGTGTATATCACATTAAGTTACTTATTGCTTAATCATCACAGCAAAGGCATTTCTGTTCTTTCAGAAAGAAAGAGATTTATTATTTAGCTAGTTAAAAAAGGTTGTTTGTGGTTTGTTTTTGTTTCTGCAAACACTTCAGCTAAGAATAGCTAGAATTTAAACTGTTGCCATAGAAATCCATGCCTTTATACATGGTAGCCTCCTGCATGCCATTGCAGAAGAGTGAACAGAATTCTAGAAGCAACCTGAAAAAAATTTAAATTCATACCCGAGGTGATGTGTGTCATTTTGAGAAAACGTGTGCTGTTGGAACTGAATAGAAATGTGTTATTATGTTGCTTTACTAAATGTATTGGCTGTGTCAGGTTATTTTATAACTTCAATGCAGTTGCATTCAAAATACAGATTCAGATCTGATTGCAAACTAAGTGATGTAATCTTTGAGGGGGTTTACTGTTCGGTTAGAGTTTTGGGTTTTTTTCTTAGTGTTTTTTTAATTTAGTTTTGGGTGGGTTTTTTTTAGCAAGAGTGGGGGCAGATGTCATCTGATGTAGAAGAAAAGGCTTTGTGTACTAGTCTTTACTCAGGTAGAAAAGCTGTGAACTACACAAAGTGAACATTTCACATTTTTCAAAACTCATTTGTGTGAAAATTAGGGCAGAAAGAGGTTTAAAACAGAATAATTTCTACCTTCCATCATCTATGAAATGATTTTTATGTCTAACAAATATGAAAGATTCCCAAAGACAAATGACTCTAAGTAAAGTAACAAATTCTTTCCCATTGTATTTTTGTCAGTGATTTCTTAAGAAGCAAAAGACAGCAGGATTTTGTTTGAGATTAAATGAAAGACCTTTAAATTGCTCTTTTTCTTTTCTGTGTAACCTTCTCCAAGGCTTCATCTGGGGGCTCTCTTGGAAAATGATGCACAAGATATAGTCAGATCTTTAACATCTTTACTTTTTCTTATATTTGGAGTTTGAATCTGCATGGCAGTTGTTTTGTTCTACACCAAACTCTGTAATTTTTTGAACTTTTTGAATCAGTCAGAGAGATTTTGGCTACATTTTTATTCACACATAATCCAAAATGGGCACTCTTTGATGTTAAAGGACCTCCTTAGGTAGATCCTCCTGTATTAGTAAAGTTCCCAGAGACGTATGCAAATAAGACGGGAAGCAGGACAGTTTCTGTGGCGGAATATTATTCAATGTGCTTGTGCAGTCCAAATTTGTGGGACTTTTTGTGATTTATGGAACAGAAATTCCCAGGCATTGGGCAGGACTTCAGAGTATTTGACTACTGCACACATGCCTTTTTTTTTGTATTTGAGAAGAAGTCAGAGGGTGAAGAATTAATAGGTCATGTTGGTAAGATATGGTTGTCCTTGTAACATGCAGATATTTCTGTTATCTGTTAAAAATTATCAATCCGTTTAAACTGTATTAGAAGTATGGATACAACCAATCAAAATCACAAGAATCATTTTATTTTACTCTGTTTTCCCCAGAGTAATATTAGCCCTGGAGGAAATGGGGACAAAAAATGTTGCAAATGTATTATATTAAGTTACATTCATTATGATTATGTTTAGCAACAGTACCTCCATGGGTTAATTTGTAACAGAAGATGATATTTAACATAATATCTGTGAGTTTCAGAAACCTTTATAATTGTATGTTTTTGGGTTAAGAAATATAAATGAGATCCCTCAGTATTATTTCTCCAAGATTAATTACCAGGTCAATGAACATATTGTCATGACGAATTATTCCATTTACTGGTTAAAGTTTCTGAATCAATTTTTGTGCATACTTCCTATATACATTCTTCAGTCATGTGAGAGAGGGACAAAGTCACCAGAAAGTCCCCTGGAAGGAATTAGTTTCTTGCATCATACACTTGAGGATTAAAATAGAAAATTCATGGCAAAGAATGGACAGAAAAAGCCCATTGTAGAATACACTCAGTTGTGTCTAGGTGAATGACTGCTTAAACTACCATTATTTATTGGTATAAGTGGCACAAAGTGCCCTGGGCAGAAAGCATTGGCTCCACGGAAACATTGGTACCATCAGAATTCCTCAATCCTTCTCCTGTTCTGTTAGGTAGTCAGATTGATTCCCTTCAGCTACTTTCCAGCTAAGCCACTGGAACAAATTCTCTTAGCTACTAATGACTTTTGATGATGTCATGAGCATTCAGACAGACCCCTCAAGCTTTGGTCTCAAAGCATGTCTAACCATGGGTTGTCATATTTGGTTTGTGTTACTTTATTTCATTTCTGAATCAACTGCATCTCTTGCAAGTAGAATTTAAGCAAACAGGACACTCTAAAATGTGACTTGAGGAAAACAAAAGAATGTGAAGATAATGGTTCTTTTTACTTTAAATGAGGATTCAAATAGTAAAGATGGGCTGGTGCAATATAGAATTCTATGAATAAATTAAGAAGCAGTATAATCTTGTGGAAAAAAAATTAGGAATATGACTCATTTTCTGGATTACTATCTGACCTGGAATTAGGCGGTATATTTCTCACCTAGTTTGATGGGCTTGAATGAGTTGCCCTAACAGTCTGTAGTGCCCTAAGAAGTGTCCTGGAGTATCTGAAGTATGTGCATGAGACTAATAGACACAAAAAATTAACTAGGGCACACTAGAATATTTCTGGAGTGGCACCTGGACTCTGGGATACATTGAAATAGGAGTAGACATCTGCGTGGGAACAACTGAATTGAATTCTTTATCTATCCTGGGAGCCTGGTGGATTGGCTCACTTGGCACCCATAAGTAATTTGAAATATCTTCATTCAAATAGGTATTTTGAAACATCTTGGTGTCTGATGTGCTGACAGAAAAGACTCAAGACTTGTAGGACATATGATCAGCTGGGGCCCAGGCAAGGTACTTTAAGACACCCCAAATGCACTGCGTGTCTATGGACAAGCAGAGGAGTAGCTCAATGAGCTAAAGGTAGCTCAGTTACCTACACCTGTGCTGCAGGTAATGAAATGCATTTGATAATTAAACCAAACCCTTGAAAATGCATTAGATAGATTATATCAGACATGGTTTTCTGAGACATGACAATTTTTAAAGGATGGCCATTATTTTTTAGAAGTTACCGCTAGATAACATGAGAGGGATACATGCATACTTCCTACTCTTTCCATCCATTTTTCTAACTTGGATTTTATTTTTGTCTTTCTAAATTGCTGGCTCTTTGACTTTGGGATTGCATCCTAATAGTTGCTTTTGGATGGGACATCTATTTTAGCCAATGCCATTAGAAATTGTTATAGTACGTAGTAGCTATAATAGTAACCTCTTAAAGTAATATAGGGCTCAGGAAGCAAAAGTATAATAACAACAACACAAAAATCCTGACAGTTGTTGCTGATACCATAATAATAAATAACAGGTTCTTCGGTCAAGCTTGAAATACAAATGAGGAATACAGTACTCTTGGGTTATAGTCATTATTGAAGTCATTAAGCTCATCACAATGAAAGATAAATGCTGCAAATGGATGAGAAAATGCAGTGGAAAGTGTTTCAAAAAAAAAGAAAGTCTAGTTTATGAAAATAGAATGCAAAACTGTTATGTGGATTGTCACAGGAGGCTTGAAAAGGGAAAAATATAATTTAATTATGGACACACAGCAACAACTTATTCACATGAGAGATCTTTAAGGGCAGACAGATGGTAGGAAAGTTTTAAGTGCAGGATGTAGAATATGTAGCTAAACCCTAGAGACTATTACTCAATTGCCCAGGATAAATATGGCACAACAAGGTTGGCAGCATTGTGTACTGGGCACTTTGCAAGCAATAAGAACTTCTAGACAGAAGTGCCAAAACATAGCTTGGGCACAAAAGGGGAGAATGAAAGTACAAAAAAGTATGGGATTTTTTTTTCCACTGTTGTACTTTGGCAAGTAAATGCTTCAAAAGGAGGTAGCTTGTTTGTAAAAGTTGTTTTTTGAGGCGTCTGTACTGTGAAGTTGTCTCTATTTTAGCTAGCTTGTTAAGGAAATATTGACAAATGGGGTGGTGAAATTCCTGGTAGTTGAAAAAAGTGTGGGTATGAAATTATTATCCTTGGCCGGAAGTATTCCTCAGAAAACAAGGTCAATAGATATATCTAAACCGCCAAGATAGAAACAATTTTCTAAATTTTGGGGTACATTTTCACTGTTGCAATCACCTTAGATCCCTACCAGAAATAGTGTTCTGCCCAATGATATGTGTGGCTGGGAATAATAATATTAATAGTAGTAAAAATAATGAAGATACCTTTTACATTTAAGGGTTTTCTGGTTTGGGGCTTTGTTTGTTTCCTCTCTGCCTTTTAATTAATTTTTTTGTGTTTTAATTTAGATATATATATATTTTAATATAAGAACATGATGCAGAAACAAAACATGACAGAATAAGAATGAACAAAAAGAATGCACTAAATACAATGTTAGGCCCTGCAGATTTGCTGAAATTTTTCAGAAAGAAGAACTGCCGGTCTGAGCAACAGAGTGAAAGATGTTATTGACATTGGCTAAGAGCACACATGGGAAAAAGAATAATGCACATATTTGAAAGGTCTTTCTTTGGCTGTGCTGCTGTTAATGAAAAATGATCATAACCAACTAAAATTTTAGTGTAAGACAATACTCCTCTGCAATTACATAAATCAGAATGTATATTTAGAGCAATGATTAGGCTGTTGATTTGGCAATAAGGCAATATTGAAATTAAGCTAAGAAAGAAGTTGTTCTTATTACAGATCCATGAATTGCTGTCTGCCCAAATGTATTTGCTCAGCTGCAGACATGTATATTAAATTAAGCCCATTTTTCCTTTGAACAAATAAATAGCATTCATAAATTCCAATCTGAATAATAAATTCAAGGATTCTTAGCTACATTCTTACTGTACTTGAGCATGTCCATTATGTTACATGGATGAATTAGGAATGGAACAAAAGTGAAGAAAAAATTTATTAATGAGGTTTAAAAATCTGCTATGTATTTTAGAGGATCAGTTCTGATTAGAAGTGCTACATCATTAGCAGAATTCTGAGCAGATAATGTAATCCGGTTGATTTACATGGATCTCATTTCTATAGATTATTTTGTGAAAGCAATACATTTCTCAATACAAAGCAAAATCTTCGGGGAAAAACATTTAATAAAGAATGCTAACTTTAAGTAAAGTTGATACTACTAGTTTTAATGGAACCATAATCACATCTAATATGATATAGAAAGTACATGGAAATTATCAAAATATGTGTTTCATTAGAACATCTATTTTTTGTAGACAAAATCCCATTCACTGTAATTTTCTGTAGTTTTCATTGAATTAATACTATTTTTCCCTATGTCAGAATTTACTAAAATAAGAAAAATTGCTCTTGTAGGGAGAAAAAAGGCAGTTACAAATCTGTCTTATGTCTGGATTTATGAGGAATCAATGCAGGATCAAATTTTCATACAGTAGTAAAAGACGAAGAAAATTGAGAAAACAAAAGAGTGTGACATAGGTCCTTTTGCATCAGACTGAGTGCCCCATAACTGTTTGACAGGGGCAGGACCCTTTATTATGCTGAACTAACAAAAGCAGAATGTGAGTAAAGTCAAACACTGGAGCTATAATCCGTAATAGGTAATCCATGATGGAGAATTCCTACTGAATAGCTATTATTTCATAACTTAGCTCTTTTCCATAGCTCTCAACTAGCTCAGTCCAAGGCAAAACTGTTACAGAAGGGACAAGCCCTTGGCAATGTGAACATGAGCCAACTTGTACTTGGATGTTGAGCCTATGATTTAATTCTGTTTCTTGCTCATTTAGAAGTGTGAATATCCACAGTGTATCTCCTGTGGTCTCAGCATTTGGGCCAGAGATTCATAGATGGGCTTAAAAATTGTAGGCTTTGTTGTTGTTTTTGTTGGTGTTTCTGTTGTTGTTTTCCTTTCTTCTTTCTGCAGTTTATTATGCAATTCTCTCTCAGAAATTCTGTTGTATCTCTAAAACAACTTTCAATCTCCCTGCCTTTCCCTATGACTGACATTGGACAAGTAGACTAGAATACAGAAATGAGAAATTTTATTCAATGAAATAAATTTTAAAAATATTTTTTCCTTTTTTCTTTTTTTTTTTTTCTTGCCAAGTGTACTAATACTCTGTGTTAAACTAGAGGAATGGTTTGTTGTCTTAATTTAAATTGCTGCAGTTATGATCAACAGCAATTTGTATACAATCCTTTGAACTCAAGGCAGATGTTTGGGACTGGATTTTACAAAGGGTTTCAATATCATTTCAGATGTGCATGCTTAGGTGGAATTCAAGGCATCCTGGGATACCTCAGGTATCTGTCCATGGTTAATACATCTTCTATTCTGAACTGGCAGCTGGAATTCAGGCAAGATACTTCAGCATACCTTAAGTGTTACAGATGATTATGTTAAAGCCTTTTAAGTGTTCCCTAGCTGAAATGTAACAGCTGTATTGCGAGCACATGAATTTACACATCAGTCTGTAACTGAATTGCAGCTTCTAAGGTTGGGTGAGTTAAATCACAGCTAAGCTATTTGACTTTTATATTGCTAGAGATAAGTGTGATGAATCTCACACTTGTGAATAACATTCTGAGGATGGAACTTTCAATTAAAAATAAGAACACACATATAAAAGAAGGCAGCCAAAGAGTAATCTTCAAATATTTTTTCCGCGGTCAAATCACATTTTATTAAAAGAAAACCAGAATATTATAGATAATACACACAATTGATTATTTTTAATAATGTTTGCTGTTATATTGGGACACAGACAGATCTATATAATAACTTTTAAAGTTTTACACCATTTTAATATTGGATCTTACATTACTTCAAATAAAAAGGTAGGATAATACCCTAATAACAACAATGACAACAATAAAAATGAGGCTTTTTTTTTTCCCTGCTTCCCAAGAGTGTTTCTCAATTGGTTTCAGGAGGACATCCTCAATTTAGCGTCATAGAAATATATAAGAACAAACCAAAGAATATCAGCCAATTTATTTTCAATATATCATGGTAAATTAATTATGAAATAAAATAAAAACATATGCACTATTGTCTCAAGTAAACATGTATTTTTTTTTCTGTTTTACTAATGTCAGCCCAAAAAACATCAGTGAACACGGAGAAAGACGAAAATAATTAAATCCAATTCCTTCTTAGAAAAGTAGACCTAGTTGTGATTGAAAATTAGAAGCCAAAGACTTTGCTGTAGTATCTGAGTTTGTAGAATGAGTCTAGTTCTAGTTAGAATCCATAAAACACACAGATCAATATAACCACAATTGACACTAATTGACAAGCCAAATTGACAGTATTGAGACAGAGGTCAAGAAACCAGATACTAACTCTTTTTTTCTTCTCCCTTCTCTCACTATGACGAATGGGTTCTGACAAAAGTCCTAACTTTCTGAAAACATGGGTTATATTAATTAATAGATATACCTATTAAGTTTTTTTATTAATTCAGTTGTGAAGATGAATTTCAATGTACTCCTTCTGCTGGAATTCTCCCAGCTGTAGTGTTTAGTTCTCCTGCTGAGCAAGTCACTTTTGTCTTTCCATACAGTCAGTGGGGAGAGATGGGAACTGTTCAGGTTCATGCAACATTTTGGGAAACAAAAAACATTTCAGCTGTAGACATAGACACTAAATTTGGCCAACTAAACAATGTCAGATGGGTGTAAACTTCTGTGTCTAAACTCTTACTACAGTCATCAAAGAAACAACCATTATATAGAATAGAGAAAATAGAGAATAGAAAATAGAGAGTCTCAGATCAGTTTAAACAGAACTTAACACAAAACTCAACTTTTAAATGTGGTTTTATTTTGGGTTCTCTGGCATATCCAACAGGGCCTCTAGCTGCCATTTGAGAAACTTACAGTTCTTGTACAGATGCTGGTTGATATCTGTTAACTCCATAAGTGTCCTGGTTGTCTGATATATTCTAGGACATCTCAAACCTGCTGTTTATGCTTTGGCCAAGATAAAGTTTTTCATCGACTGTATATGGAACTTAGATCCTTAGATCACATTTGGACACCTATGTTTGCAAGTCTGAATCTCTAAATAAGCCTTATCCATATTTAGAAAGAGATAAAGCATGTTTTAAAAGTTTTATTTCTTTCCATTCACTCTAACAGGAATCTAGGGCACCTAGTCTAAATATATGACTACGACCATAAACAGCTGCATTTCCTCAAATTAATTCCACACTTTGAGTCTTTGGCTTGGACCATCTATTCCTTTGCTGTAAATAGCAGAGTGTCAGTGACCTACCTGAAAGGAGACAAGGGAATTCAGGTGTCTGAAATCTCTTTCTTACCCCTTGCCTCAACAGCATGGAATTCTGGAAAATACCAGCCTCATAACCATCTGAGTTCTCAGACCCCCAGGGAATCTCTCCTCACTTCAAGGAGTCTGTCTCCATCAAGAAATGGCCCTATTGAGCACAGACATCCTTGCTCTGGATTAGTCTTGGCAGAGAAGGAGGCAGGGTGGGAAGGGGGAATAATATAGAAGTTTTAGCTCTTAATATCTCTGAGATATTAAAAGAACAAATTAATATATGAAAATATCTGGAAGTAGTTTCCTATCTTAGGAAGAGCTCATATATGCAGAAATGTCATGTTAATTCTAAAGAAATCATGAGGATGGCTGATAATGGGAGCATTCTTTTGCTCCTTTATTGCTACTATTCCTTGTAGTATTTATTGCACAAAATTGCATATTATTACCCCAAATTCCATATTGAAGAAAAGGTTGAAAAGTCCTTCTGAAACTAATATTGAAGTTATAAGAAGGATTACTAGAGATCTCAACAGACTTAAGAACAAATTGTTTAGAGGCAAAACTAATAAGAAAGTTCCTTTGCATGATTCAGAAACAAATTGTTAAGCAGATTTTCAAGCCAAAGTCACTAGAAATATCTTTGAATTTATAGTAATTGACTATATGCCCTGTTATCTTCTGTCAGATTTAAAAGATTGCAAGAATCAGAGTTGAAATGAGAATGAATTGGCTTAAGTTATTTAGCTTTAGTAACGCTAGTGATTGTTTTAAATAAAGTCATTTGCCTTTAAATAAAGTAATTTGTCTCTCATGAATAAGGCTGTACAACATAACCACTATGCATAATTTATAGATAATGATTTGAAAAAAAAAAATCAACTCCCAAAAAGTCTGTATTGGAATGAAATTTTTATTTGAAGAAATGTCTGAGAAGGGAGAAGCAAAATGAGGAATTTCATGCTGGATTTTTCACCACATTAGGCATCTGTGTGTAGCAAACAAAAACAGCTCAAGTTTTCATTCCTAATCGATTCTGATTCCTGGTAAATTATGCATATGAACGTAGTTCTGTAAGCAAGTTTTAATTATTTTTCATGTTAATATAATACTTCAGACTAGATATTGCACATGACTATTATGTTTATCATAACATTACCTCATCAGATTCAGTGTGTTACTAAGATTTTCATTGAATTGCTCTATAGAATGGCAGAACAATTTCAATTTATTAATTTTTCTCTTATTTATCCATCTCTATCAAAGTAAAATTTCCATTTTGAAACTGTATACAATTGAAACCTTATTGTCATATAATTTGTGTAATAGCTAATTGTAAACTGGGTAGATCCTGATGCAGT
The DNA here is from genome assembly GCA_020466415.1 of Ammodramus savannarum pratensis. Classification (NCBI taxonomy): domain Eukaryota; kingdom Metazoa; phylum Chordata; class Aves; order Passeriformes; family Passerellidae; genus Ammodramus; species Ammodramus savannarum. The sequence goes on along the minus strand of JAHXMQ010012338.1, from coordinate 82,023,168 downwards.
TTTTAAACCAAATGTTACATTTCTACCTTTTCCCAGTATTTTTAAATAGTCACATGGGAAACCAATGACAACACATAGATGAGTCTTCAAAAATATGGAGGAACATTTTTGTCTTGTTGGTTCAACAGGCATTATAATACTCAACAGGGATAATATTAATGCATGAGTGCCCAACCCAGAAGTTGCATTACAAAATGGAAATTTTAATTTTGTGTTCCAAGTTTGAGCAGAGTCTGCATTTTCAGATCACATGCATAGGCAAGACTAATTCAAAACCAACGTCACTTTGGTACATCTATATAATAGAAAATCATATCAAGTAAATACAGAGTTTCAACTCAAAAAGCAGTAATAAGATCGGTAATAGAATGGAGAAAGTTAAACAAATGGCATTGCATAATAGTTAAAAAAAATTAAAGTTAATACTTTTTAAATTGCCAGACAATTGGAGCAGGATTTAACTTCTTCCACAATCACTTTCTTCCTACTGATCTTTACATAAGAATGTTGTTTAACATGCCTTTAGTGTATTGCATACCCACCCCCACATAAAATATGGTAATCTGATTTTACTTTGATGTACAGTTCTGTAAACTGGCATTCAAATCAGGGAGTGTAAGACTCACTAATAGTGGAATTGACTTATGCATATGTATGGTATTTTGAATTAATGGGAAAATCAGTATAAATGAGGTCTAATCAAAGTTAATACTCTGGTTGCTTGGTCATGGTAATACCATAGTCTGTTATTCATTGCATAATCAAAAATTCCACACATTCAGTACAAGAAATGCAGTAATGATGGGCAAATCTTTAACCAATAGATTCTGCTCTTAGTTAATTCCCAGTGTTGAATTATAATAAAATAATATCTAGAGCATTTGTTTTGAATTAGATCTGATAGTTAGTTATGAATATTCTGACTACTGGAGAGAAGGGTGTGTTCTTCAGAAACTAAGTTTCTTCTTTTTATTTTGGGAACTGAATAGCTATTCAGCTAAGAAATGTTTTTTCATGTCAGAATTGTGAAATAAAGCAACTAAATAAGGACCCTAATGTATGTGCCTAGCACTATTTAAGATATTTTACGATAACTGAGAAATGTACATAGGGATGGCAGATGTGCACAGGTCTGAAGAGAACTTTTTATCATTCTTGAGAAAAAGATGGAGACCAGAGATCATGTCCTAGGACACCTAAAATGTCACTGACCCCTATGTAAATTCACTTGAATGAAAAGGACACCGACACTATTATCAGTTTGTTCAAAATGCCTGTCCCAAGTCCCTGAAAGCCAAGATCCAGACTGGAGGAAATGGTATCTGCCATGGTGGAAGAAGGTCCAGTTTGGCACAACCCGAAGAATATATTTATATACACAGATCCAGGGGTTCTGATGAGGTGCATCCCTCAGGTGGATACTGAGGGAACTGGCTCATGCAGTTGCCAAGCCACATTGCTCCCATTTTAAAAAAGTGCACCAAAGAGGACCTGATCAGTTGATCTCATTTCTGTGCCTGCCAAAATCACAAAGCACAAACTCCTGGAAGGTATGTAGAAACACATGGAAAACAAGGAGAAGATTAGAGAAAGGGAAAATTCTGCTTGACCAAGAGATTAGCCTTCTATGGTGGAATGACTATATCAGTGGACCGGGAAAGTGCTACTCTTGTCATTCTGTCTGGGCTTCTGTAAAGCTTTTGGTACCATTCTCCATAGAATCCTTGTCACTAAATGTAGAGGCATGGGCTTGACAGATGGACTGTTAGATGGATAAGGAATTGGCTGGATGGCCATGTCCAAAGAGTTACAGTCAATGGCTCAATGTCCAAGAGCAAAATCAAGCCGTGTCCTTGAAGGGTCCACACTGGGGCCAATACAATTTATTGTCTTTAGCAATAATGTAGACAGTGGGATTGAATGAACCCTCAACAAATTTGCAGATGACACCAAGCTGACTGGTGCAGTCCATAGGCTTGAAGGAAGGCTTGCCATCCACAGATACCTTGAAGAATAGGCTCATGTGAACCTCATGAGAGACAACCCTAATCATGGTAAGGCAGCTGAAGCAGTGATCTTTAAAGCTCCCTTCCAACAAAAAACATTCCATTCTATGACCCTATGCTCTAGGATTCCAACTCAGAACTTAATATTTTAATATTAATTAGTTTATTCATTAATCAAGAACAAAATAAGTGAGTGATTATTATAAAGTACTAGAAATAAAAAAAAGGAAAATTATAAAAAAAATATGTAAGCATGCTGGTTTTAACATGTTTTATTGAATCACAAAAACCAGCCATCAGAACACAAGACAGCTAGATGCTTATCCAGAAAATTAGTATACTTTTACATCATAAGAAAAAAAATATTTTTTAAAGTATTAAAATCTGTTGTTTAGCTTTTTCAAAGAAAAATTTCATTTCATCTAGTGAATTCTTTCTTGATTATATGTTTGAGTCTGAGAATGAAAACAAGGTAATAGAGTTTTGGAAGAGCTTTTACAAAATCAGCAAGATTTGTGGCACAAGAAACCAGGACGTATTCATAGAGATGGAAGTGAATGGTTTTTAGCAATTCAAGATCAATTCAGATGGAGTAAATCTTCCACAGCATGAACTCAGTCCAGAAGACTGAGTGTTTAAAGCAATGGTGTCTGTCTGTCCGTCTACCTATCCTTTCCTGTTGGACGCCACTTGGTGCAGAGGGCCAGTCTGTGCTGTTCACTGGACATGACTCAATGCAATGTGCTGGTGTTTTCTAGAATGCCACAGAAGTTCTTGAGAGGGATGTTGGCAGTGCTTGAATGCTAAAGGGGTAGAATGATGCTATGTCAAAAAAAAAAAAATCACATTATTAATTGTAGTTATTGAAACCAGTTCTTCCAAAGTGCCAATCTAGTATAGAATAAGTGAAAGAAGTTAGAAAAAATAATGTATTTTAGTTTTTTTTTTTTATTGGATGCGTTTATATTACTTTGTAGTTTGCATAAATGAAAGAGTAAAATATTTTTAAAAAGTTAAAGTGTGATAATTCTCTAGGCAGGATAAGTTCATCAACATGGATATTCAACATTGAATGTATTTTCCAAAATATTCACAAAATAATGATAGTTTTTTTGTCTCAGATATACAGCCAGATTTTTCACTTTAATTCAAAATGTCTGCCCCAGAAATCATTTCTCCAGGCTAAACCATGGCATATGTCTCACTGCCAAGCAAATTTTTTAACACAGAAAAGCATTAATTTTTATTTTACAGACCTGCAAACATAAGGGAAGATTACATTTTCAGATGAATTTCTGAATTCAGCTAACCGAAGATCTTCATTTTATAATACGGATTATAAATTGTGCTGGCAATTAATCTGTAATATGACTAATCCTTTTTATTATCTCAATAAAAAATAAAATATGTTTCACATTCTCAGTGGAAGAGCATTTCAGGAGTTTTTAGCACAGGGACTCAGCATGCTCATGTGCATTCTCCTACACTTATCTACAAGTTAATACCTTGATCTTGCAATAAATGTCATGCAGGCAGAACATGGCTTTTAATCCCTCAGCACCACTAAAAACTTATATCTATGAGGGCTTATTTTAAAGGCAAGTCCTTTATTTGAGTGCTTTTACAACTGAGGATATAAGAAGAAACTCATAACTATGAACTCTTGATTGATACAGGCAATCGTTTTTGTTGGCAGGAAAGGCTGTCAAGAAAAGCAAGTGTGTTTTCTTGGTATTTTAATGACTAGTTAAGTTGGAAAGCAGGTCAAAGGCAGCCCTGTCCTTCTGGCACTTTCTTCACAATCATACAACTGAAAGTTTACTGAAATGAACAAAGGAAGGTATTGGGCTAATATTTATTACTTGAGTGGGCTTATTTTTTTATAAGTTTCCTATATTTATATATGTTGGAATCCTGCTTTTTTATCAGGTAGTTAGCTGATTTAAAGTTAAGCAGATAATTATACAGGCCAAAAATATTAAATAAAAAATTGTTTTAAGAAAAGTAAATAGATACATGTTGTTGTGATTATGAGTAGAAATGAGCAGACACTGGCTTTGCCAACTAGACATTGCTCTTTCAAAGGTTCTGTGGTTGGAACCATGGCTCCTCTTTCCATGTTGGCAAAGCTTGGAAAACTTACAGATGAATACAGATGGTACTTCTGCAAACATGCTAATAGCTAGGAAAAGCAGTGCAGTATGTTCTTATAGTAATCAAATCTTTTTCTATCTGAAAAATATGTCACTTTATATTATTTTAAAAATATTTTTGTTTATATATATTCATATTATTTAGTAAGTAATTGAACATATCTTTTTTTTTCTTTAGTCAAAGATTATCTCTGCTGGGATGATACTTAAATAAAAATTCACATACTAATTTATTGCCACACAAGAAGAATATGAGAAACTTTTTTCAAGGACTGAACATTTTTTTGATTAAACTCAAACTTTTTGTAATTCTCTGTGACTACTATCTGTTACTTAAGCATGAAAAGGTTTACTTTGACACAACTGATATGACCAGTTTAGAGGCTTGCTGTAAATGTGTCATCTGTAGCTTAAAATCTTTCAGACACTATCATTGGCTCTTCTACTGCCCACACCATTGGTAAAAGTAATTTTCCTATTTTGTTCACAGGATAAACTTGAAATATTTTGAATAAATATTGGTAGCTGCTGAAAAGTCAATGTTTGACCAGCTAGCTGGAGCTTGTTCATTTTTTTCCATGCAGCCAAGTTCCAAAAATTCAAGAAGAATTACTATGGGGGTTTTGTTTTCTCTAATATTAACAATAGTTTTGTCCACTGAAAAAAAATCAATTTCCCTTTTCACCTGTACTATATTCCCTTTCAGAGTGATTTTATAATTTGATAAGTCCTTAATATGCTTAGTTGTTTTTGTTTTGTTTTGTTTTGTTTTGTTTGTTTCTTTTTTTTTTTTTTTTTTTTTTTTTTTTTTTTTTGCCAGGACTTGGTTTCATATTCTCTCATAAATTTTTAATCCATATTTTAGATAGACCATCAAAATGAAACTTCTAGCTTTCAGCAGCTGATGCATTTTCCAGGACAGTGAAAATGCTCTGTTGTTTCCAACTTTTAATGTACTTATCTGTAAATATAATTTCTAAAGTAGAAAAATATATCAACTTTGATTCAATTTGAGTGATAGTCATTTGTGGCATTTAGAAGGAAAGGACTGTGAAATTTCATAGGTGTTTTACTGCAAACCTAGGGCATTCTATTTACTCAGGTGGAGAAGTATATATGCACTAAAAGGCAAGATAGGCTCAGTGAGGAGTAAAACCACAGTTTGTCAAATATTAGATTTCATTTGTATGGCATTTAATTTTTTCTTATACTATGGAGCTAATAGACTAGCAGAACTGAATTTTGGTGAGTAAATGCATATAAAACTGTGAAGTTCTGATAAAGTAGAAAAAATGAGATTAAATAGTACCCCTGAGAGAATAAATTTTTGTTCCAAAGAAAAGTCAAATTTTGAGGAAAGCATTGATAAAATAACAATTATATAGGGTTCAGAAATGAAAATGTTTTTAAAACATTGATTTTTTTTTTAAATTGGGAATCTTCACAAAAATAACTATTTTATGCAAAAGTGTTGCTCAATTAATTTGAAGAAATTATGTAAGTCTCACTTATGGCTCCACTTCTTTTCTAATTTCACCTTTAGCATCCTCTGTTCCTTATATTCTCTTAGCTTTTTCTTTATTTTTTTATCTTAGCTCCTCCAAGTTTGTTCTAATTTCTAGTCATAATCATCTTAGTGATACTAAAACAGACATATTGTCTTCTGGATTGCATTATGGATTTGGCAAAGAAAAAGGTAAAATATGTTCTAGTCAAAGCATGACTGCCCCCATGATGCAGAAAAGAGCAGCCTCTCTTTCTTGTTTTAGAGACAGAAGCACCCAGTAGTCCACACCTAGGTAGGTCTGAAACAGCTCTGCAGGTGCCTCCAGCACGCCAAAGGACTTTGGGTGGTGTTGGATGCTTGATGGTGGGTGGCTGTTACATACCTGGATGTGTGGTGACTGGAAAATATCTATTCAGTCCATAATCATCTACATAATAACACCTACATTTGGGTAATTTGAAAGGTGAATCCCATCCTGAGAGAACTAACTCAAGATATTTAAGGCAAAAGTTATTTCATCATCTTCTTTACCTGGATTCTTGACTTGAGGATACACATTCATGGGTTTTCAGTTGCTTACAGAAAGATGAGGGATCCTCCATTAGATGTCGTTGTCTAGAATCCCTTTTTCCAAATGGAAATAAGGGTATTTTTAATATGAAGTTACCTGAATTTGAGTTATCATTAAAGAGGCAAATACAATATATTTTGGTTAGTATTGGGGATAGGGAGTTATTAATCAAAAATAATGCATTTAGGGGTATTTTAGACACATACAGGTGTCATTTGATGCTGAAAATATAAATTAATATATTCAAAGAGTGAAGACATTTTAAATACTTGATTTTGGGTGACTGCAATATTCATAGGATACAAATACTTAAACAAAATATGCCCTTAATCCCAGTCACACCAAAGGTTTTAGGACTATGTGATGAAAATTCACAGCTGGAGAGACAAAGGAAGAAAATGCAGGATTTATTTAAAAAGACATACATTATTTTGCTAAAAAAGAAAAAAGTTTTTATGTGTTCAGCATAAATAGATTTACAGTCATGTTAAAATATGTTGTATGTACATAATTAGCTCAGTGAGATGTACATAGAAGTACATTCCTGCTCTGATTTTTAAAATAAAAACAAAGAGTAGAGAGAAGCCATAAAGTGCCCAAGGCTCTCATATTGTTATGAGTTTGAGGAGAACAAAGTGGTCTACTGAGGACACCTGTCTTTCTGTTTCTGTGCAGAACCGTAAGTCTTGCACTTAGACTCGGAAAAGAGAAGATCTTAGCAAATCTCAAAAGAACTTCTGTAGTAGGGGAAAAGAAGCATGTGTCCAAGTCATCTCATTGCAATTTACCTCTGCAGAAATTGTTTTGCTCTTAATTGGCTTCCACTGCAATAACTTCACCTGTTACAATGGTCAGCCTATGGCAGAGCCAGGACTGGAGAGCTCCTCTGTCAGTTTCAAAGGACTGCAAAACAACTCACATGATAGAGATTGACTATGTCCTATTTCTAGAGAAAAACCATATTCTTAAATAATATTTTCTGTCTAACTTCTCCGGTTCTGTAATGATATCAAATTATTTTATTGTTATTACTGGGTTTTTTTCCTTCTTCACCCAAGGCATTAACACAATACACATATAGATGTCATTAAAATCCTGGAAGGATGTGTGGATACGTCATTAAGGAACAATTTAAGTGTTGAATCATAAACACTGGTCCTTCCAAGACATTTGTGAAGATTTTGCTAAATATGTCCCTTAATGTCAGGAAACAAAAGAATTTGTGCAACATTTTGAAGTGGAGGGATTTGAAGTTTTGCCTGGCACTTTCAAGAATAAAAAAAAAGGATTCATAGTTTAGCTCAAATTTTGTTTCATCATGCGACTTTGCTATGTACAGTATCTTCTCTTCAATACATTAGGTGGCATTATACAAGTAGGAGAAAGTACCTTTCTGTGACTTCAGGTAGAAATATCTTCTGATAGATTTCATTCTCACCATTTATTCTGTGTAGTTAGACAGACATGCTAGATGTGTGAGAGTGGGCTTCTGCTGCTGACAGTGAGGAGTGTGCCTCCCTATATTGACAAAGTAACAAATGCTAAGTTTCACTGCCAATCTTCTCAAGACCATGCATAAACTTTATTGCAGGTATACAATAGAGACAAAGGTGTAACATGAGTCTGTGCCCCTATGCAGTGCATGGGGGTGTATGCAAAGAATTTTTCAGGTATAAGAAATATCAGGATTTGGAATATTTGAATTTAATATGTGTTCTGATACAATATACTTAAATTGCTACATCAAAAGCCATTGGCATTAGTAACAGTCTTTCCAATGTTTACAGTAGGTGTACTATCAGGTCTACTATACATATGTACAGATTATGTGTGTGTTATGTACAGAACTTAACTGACTCCCAAACCAAACCTGTCTTTACATAAAGGTTGAACTGTTGAAGAATATAATGCCCTCAGTCTGAAGACTCCCATCATTTCAATGAAAAATGAATGAGGTCCTTGAATGGTAGAGACAGAATGTTATTCTATCAGAGAATAAAAGGATGACTAGAAAGACTGTACAAGTATTTTCTGTGTGCAAAGTATACTACCTACCACAGAAGTAGATTCTCTGAGTAATTAGTATTGTTGATCAATAAATTACCTTTTGAATCACTTGGGCACCCAAGCAGTATGCTTTTTGTCTGTTTTCTGTGTATTTTATCTGCAGTTTATACTGGTCTCATCAAAGTGACATTAAATCCATACATATTTTCCATCACATAACCAAATTTTAAAGATATTCATTATTTACACATGTTTACTAATATGGCATACTTTAATTTTATAGTGATCACTAAGGAATTAATTACTTTGTTGAAAATATTTAGGTTTTTTTATTTGCATTGTGATAACTGTCCTAGGCAAGTACTCTATTTATTCATTTGGATTTTATTAGCATAAGCATTCTAAAATATTTGCCATATACAACTATGCAGATTTTTTGCATAACTTTAGCCCATGAATAAATATAGACAAATCAGGGTACAAAAAAATATTTTTTAGTGATAATTGCCAGGAAAACAAAAAACAAAGCAAAGAAAGAAACACAACCACCTGCACAAAAAAATAATTAGATGCTTAGAAAATTTTTGAAGTTATTTTTGGAACTTTCAAAGGATGAATAAAATATAATTAACAGTATACATATATTTTTTACCTTTTTTTGGTACTGTTACATTCCATTCCTTACTGTAACCACTTATACCATTCTTTACAATAAACCATTCTTGGATGACAACATGTGTCACATGTAAATTGCCACTAAATGTAAATTGCATATCACTCTTAAGGGAAGGAAAAGCAGGTATAAAAACATTGTCATTTCTAAAATGTAGAAGGACAAAATGAATTTTTAGATGTAGAGCAACCATGTGAAAATAGCAATATAGAAAATTAGGTGAGCATAGTTCAGTATTTGTCTACAGATTTGTTTTAATGTGATGACTATGCAATTTAAATATCTATTGCAGATATATTAATGCAGAAGTATTCAATTTGATTCTTTCATATATTGCATTTGTAATTTTTAAAACTGTTTCTCTGCATAATATTTTTTCACTCTGTGATTTTTGAGCTATTTTTTCATATATCTGTTTTTCATAAGAATTATGAAAAAAAGATATATTTTTTTATACCTGGTTAACTGAGAGTAGACACTATCAAACCGTGTTTAGTTATTCAAGGAAATCAAGGAAGTGGCTTGATTTTCTGAAATGGTAATACTAATGGACACTTTAAACACTTCTTGAACATTAGTGATAGGGAGGTTTGTATTAGGGTTGTGCATTATTTTACAGTTATGATAAAGAAATATTTCTATATTAAATTTATTTCTATGATTTTAGGATCAAATACAGCATTCTGAAAGCAGTAGATGCTTTTCCTGATCAATCTGGAAGTAGAGATAGTAATTTTAGTAAGGTAAAATCTTTGTTTGAAAGCTAATGTTATCTGCCTTCTTTGTTCTCTTTCAAACTCCTCTTTCCTTCTTGCACCATTTACAAGTCATTAAATTTTTCATTGTGCAGCTTGTGCATCTCCTGCCTGTTCACTTTGCCTTTCCTGGTGTCAGGTCAGCAGTTTCAAAGGCAGGGCCAGCTACACAGCTTGTGTGTGTACCAGTTCTGTCCACAGTGGAACAGAGCTACTCAAACACCATTTTTGCAGGTAACTTAGCAGAAGTGTTGACAGATCGTTAGGCAACTCTTGAGGTCAAAAAGTACCAACAGAACTGTTATCTTTTCATGAAGTAGAAGCATGATGGATCACAGTTGTTTAAAATGACCCCAGACTACTTTTGTTACTGTGCAGCAACCTATGGTTGCTTGATATTCTCACAGTGCCTTGATATAGTCAGTGCTAAAGAGAAATTAAAGATTTCTGCTAAGTTTTTTCTTTTCTGTACGTTTTGCATAGTAATAATAACTTAGTTGTTGAAGTAATTCAGAAAAAATACAGCTAGCCTGTCAGACAGACAGACTGATTGCACTCTCAATCCCTATATACTCACAGAAATACCTACCTTAGACAGGTTTCCTAATATTCTTTGCTCCAAGATGTAAAAATCATATGTTACATAATGCCCATTTTTTGTTTCCTGCATCTGTAACAGCATTTCAAATGAATTTTGATATAATGCACATCACAAATGGCACAGAGCCCCGCAGGTTAGCTTCTGCTGCTTCTACAGAGCTCCATACAGGAGCAACATCATTTTTAATGAACCAACACTGGCAAGATTATAAAAATCTGATAAAATAATAAAACTAGCAATGTATGTGACACAACATCATTCTGCTTACTCATTCTTATCAATGCACAAAATGGACAGACATCATGAGAGGCATACAGATTTTAAAACCGGAATGATTTCACAAATATCTAACGTGACTTATTTCAAATCAGCAGAACTTGACTCTTTCATTTATCTCTATAACGAGGTAATTCTATTAGACCAGAGAGTTTAGTATAAAACCAAAAATCATAGAACAAAGAACATTATAATTCCACAGAATCATATGGCTTATTATTATACAGTACTGTCATAGTGCATGGCTGAAGAAAAGACAACAGTATGTTAGTTTAATAATACAGTTAAAATATCAATAACATTTTGAAACATAGGGTTTTTACTTTGTAAAACAGCCAAAAGTGGTAAACACTTTAATGGGTATCAATCATGCCAAATCCATCATGGGCCTTTCTCTCCCAACCAACTGTGGAGAGAACTTACTAAATATCTGCTAAATACATCTGCAGATAAGACAAAGTATTCATTGTAATACTTCAATTAGAAAATAAAGTAACAAAGAACTTTAAGAATTCATCACTATCTACCTGTTATAAAGATAATTCTCCATGATAAAATATTTATCAGCTGATATATAAACCAAAACCTAATAGTGTAAAATGACACTCAGGAGTGATTTAAGATGATCCTGTGATGCTGCACTGAAACGGATTTGAAGTGGTCACAGTGTTTATTTTGGGGTCACAACTGTCAGGACAGAAGCTTTCAGCTGAGGAGTGTAGTGACATCTTAAGCTTTTCAAGCTAAATTGCTGAGGCTATATCATGACTTTCCCTATCAGATGCCTCCTGCTGTATTTATTATGAAGACTGCCAGCCAAATAATGAAAAACAGCAAAGAACTTTCTGCCAATATAATTTTCCCAAGATACATGCAGTTTTTCCAAATTGTATTATCCCAGGAAATTTTTTACTCATAAACTTAAGGACTCCATGATCTAGTTTTGATTTTTTTTTCAGAAGTTCCCTAGGAGATGACTTAAAAAGATATTAGTTTTTAGAGAAACCCAGATGAATGGAAATTAACTTTCCTTCCCTGTGCTAAGCAAGGCTAGCAGAGGAACAGAAAGTCATGCATGGCTGACACTGAAGTGTAGTAGGGATCTATTTTGTACATAATACATTGGTGACATTTTTCAGGGGCTGTTCATTCTGTTACTCCTGCTGTAGTGCTGCTGGGGTCTGTGGATCTTTGTATCTCCTGCATATCTCAGAGTCATGCTCACAAGTATTGCCCAGGTGCTGCCTTACCTTATACAGACAGATGTTACAATATTGTGTAACTCATCATGGTTTTTAGAAATTGGATTTTCTTTCCTTTCCCTTGCCATAAATGGACTTTTACATCCTACCATACAATTGTGACAAAAAAAATATCTACCAATTTGGATAAGTAAATCAGTTTTTCTTTCCCACTTTCACATTAAATTACCTGTAACTGCATTTTTGGAACTAAAGAGGCTGCTATATACATATATATGCATATAGACAGACATACAGATAGATAAACTGACACTCTGTGTGCATGTGGATGTCTGCACAGACAAAATAAAAACATATTTAAAAAGAGTAGTTTAATATTTAGCAATAGAGATAGAGATTTTAGGGAGTTCAAATCCTCAAAAGGTTTAGATTTTAGGAGAAAAGCTTTCCTTTGGTGGTCTAGTTTTCACTAGTTATAATGAAAATACTGCTCTTGAAAATATGCATCTTCACACTCTTTTGTGTTCAATTATTTCCTGTCTGACTTCTGCAGAATTTGGGATTCTCAGCAAAGCTCTGCGGCAACCTGAGTTGTCATGTAAAGAATACTCCTCATAATAAGAAAAAAACCAAAACTTATTTAGTTGTTCCGTAATAAAAAAGATATTAAAAAAAAACCCCAGTAAATAGCCATGAAGAGTGAAGATTTCTAAAAAAAATGAAATATATAATCCTTTGTATATAGCACACAAACGCTAGTAAAAGCTAGCATGTATGTGGTTATGTTTCTACAGCAACATCTGCATTTGAAACAACTTATATTGGCACAGCAATTGTTTAGGGGTTTGTTTTTTGTTTCTTTTTTTTAACATTACAGAATATGTATGCATGAAAGCTCACTGAGTATTTGATTATAAAAAAATTATGAAAATGGAAATTTTATGAACACAATTGCAAAACTATGGTGTTTTCCTTCAAGTGGTACAGCAAGAAAGAGACTGAGATTCTGCAGACTGCAGACCTGTGCCTATCAAGTAGAAAACAGATGCATCACAACCCATATAGTCAGCTGCCAGAAATAAAGTGTTTCTACTGATAACACTGATGTTGGTATATAAAAGAAAAATGTATCTGGTTTTTAATGATGTGCAAACCAGGTGCAAAATACTTTTTCTAAGTGTAAGCCTGTCCAGATGGTACTCATTAGTTGCAGCAACAGATAATACCTTTTCTGACACTTTTCTTCCTCGTGTATTAGTTAGTGTCCCAAAACTGGAAATAATGGACTGTTCAAAAGGAGTCAGACTCAGAAGTTTCTGAGAATACACGTTATTCCCCACTTGCATGCTGTGGATGACAATTACTGCAAATGTGTGAGGAGGTTCAGGGAAAATTCAGGACTGATTTTTCTCTTTCCAGCCTTTTCTTTGTGGATAGTGACTGAATTGAATGGTTGTGGAGGGAAAGAATATGTTCTGCTAGGGGAAAACATGTGATTGACTTAATTGGTTGTAATTTAACATCTGAAAGTTAGACATCTAAAATCTAAGCCAGCCATGTTTGAATCCCTTTATAGTTAATGGAGAAAAATAGGCTCCTCCAGGGATATTCATCTGTTCTATCTTATGATGAGATTAATGACTCTCTAGAGGTGCCTGTTCCTTTCCATTAGCTATAAAGGGAACAACCACAGTCATAGTACTCCCTAGGATATGGTGGGGATATTTTACTTTAACTGGGCATTCTCCTCAGAGAGCAAAAATTGCTATATTTTTTTTCTCAGTGCTCAGTATACTCAAGATTATGTTCCAGTTTGTTGAGACAACATCCAATGAATTTTCTTGTGCAAGTGAAACTGAGACCGGTTTCACTGTTTCCAAGAATCTTTGTAGCATGAGGATAACATTTGAATTCCGACATACACGCACAAACAAACATGCACACAGGTTTTATGCTGGGTTAAAATTCAGTGTCTACAAATGTAAATGAGTGACAGACAAGACATAGAATTAGGATGTCATGTCTGTCTAAGGCAAAATGGCCTGACTGCTTCTTGCTCACTGAGATTTCACACAATTTAAATGAGCAGGATTTTTATAGGGGCCAGTGGCCATAACCAGCATGAATATATTTACATGATTTGGCATCAGAAAAGATAAACATACCATCACCATACTTTTAATTATTCTGTACTCTGCTTTTGTTCCAGTAGCAATGTGTCTGAGCTATTGCAAGACTCTGTCTGTGAACTGAACATGTCTTAAGAGGGCTCCTGAGCCATGGCAGAACTGTGCCATGGCTCAGGCAGGGTGATGCACTGATGAACCTACCTGGCTTCAGGGTCCCTCAGGCCAATACACAGATCAGGCAAGCCTGTAGCTGCCTGTATCCAGCCATATTCACACGTCTCATCTGCTACTGACTTACAGCCAGCAACTGCTTCTAAACGTGAAACTGAATTCCTGAATTTACCATGCTGTAGCCTAAGAACAGAATACTTAGCCATTTATTAGACTTTATATTTTCCCTAGCAGCCCCAGTTTATGCCTTGAAAACCCTGCAGAGTATCTTCCTTCTTGACAGGACCAAGCAACTCAAACCTGTCCAGAAATTCTCAGTTTCTGGTGTGATCTTCATAATTTTCTGAGTCAGAGATGATCCCTCTTTTTAACAAAGTAGCCTAATGCTTAGAATTAAGAACTCAGGAAGATAAAGGCTAAAACAAACCATGTAATATTTCCTTCAGCATCTGAGGGATTCAAGGTCTTATAACTCACCTACAGGTAGAGCTTTCTGGACACAATTCTACTAACTTGTCTACTAGTCTGAGATGTAATAGGGCTGTGAGGCACGCACCAAGGACCAGAAATAGTTTATAATGCAGTCTGCATCCTCCTTTGTGATGCCCTTCTTTCTGAGGACATCCAAGTCTCCCCAAGGAGTGGGCTGTGGTGGGTGGATTGATGCAGCAGCTCACAGCCAGCTCCCTGGGGCTCTTTATGCTCAGGGCTCCCCTCTTGGGAGGAGGAGAAATCCAAGGCTAAAGTGAGGACAAGTTTTGTCACTCGACTGGCAACTTCCAGCTTTTTGATGGGAATGAGTGTGGCTCCCTAGGCCTCAAAGGCTTTTCTAGCTGAGATACTAGAAATATCTAGGAAATATCCAGTCTAGGCAATGTCAAATTCTTCTCACAGACACTGAGTCAAAATCTCAAAATCTTTTTGCAGGCATTAGTTAAGACTGCAGGGGAAGCATTGAAATTCAGATGCTTCTACCAATCCCTTCTGCTTATCTTATTAATTTTTTTTATAGTTTTCATATAGCTTTTTATAACTTCCACATAAACATTCCTCCAATTAAAATATTAACAAGTATGTAATGTAGGATATTGTGAAAGGAAATATGTATTTAATAATTTCAATATTGTCCCTCCATGAGAGGAAAATAACCAAAGTATATTCTAAAATCCTGATGATTCATGTTTCTAAGTGGTGAAATTAGGGTAGATTTTCTGTCTAAAAAAAAATAGTGTGTACTTTGATTGTGGATGATTATCTAATAAATTTTGTTAACATGTAGGTCATTAAGTTCCTGCTAATCTGCATTTACAGGAAGGATGAAACTATGAAGTCAGGCTCAGAAAGTTAGGGTTCAGCTTGGCAAAATCAAGATTGTGTGGAGATTTCATAACAGCATTTCAGTATCTGAAGGACACCTACAGGGATGATGGAGAGGGACACTTTGTCAGGAACTGTAGGGATGGGACAAGGAGTAATGAGGTCAAATTGAAAGAGGGGAAATTTAGGTTAGATATAGGGAAGAAATTTGCATTTAGTCTTTACTTTAAGGGTAGTGAGAACTTGAGCATGTTGCCCAGGGAGCTTGTCCCTGCCCCAGCCCTGGGAGTGTTCAAAGCCAGTGAGGATAAGGTCTTGAGCAACCTGGTCTAGTGGGAGGTGTCCCTGCCCTTGACAAAGTGGGTTATGACTAGATGATCTTGAAGGTGCATTCCAACCCTTTCACATTCTATGATTCTATGATTTAACAGGATAAATTGAGGTGAAATAAAATAGCAATCGTAGTCTAATATGCTACACAGAAATGATAAATGTTTTCTGCAAGATAAGTAGTAAAACTAACTAAATTAAGAGATGCAACTTTATTTGAGAAAGCACACTGCTCAATATGCTTGAATAATAAACTGGAGTCTTATTATCTGAATTTAACAATGCTGGAAAATCCTTTAAATACTTTGCTTTACTAAGGTATTAGATATAATTTCAATTTAATCAGCTGTGTATTACAGAAAGACAAAATTTTAGTGATGAAAGGGCCAAAAGTGACCTGTAGTGAAGAGATACACTGATCCGGACAATCCCTTTTTCATGCTGCTGTTACTGGCAGCAGTATGTTGAGAACGTGCTTTTATTTTGAATTTATTTGAATTAGTGAGAGTCCAGATTGCTCCGATTCATTTAGAAGAAGCTGAGTTCCATTATACTGGTTTATCACTCATGCAGCAGGGTCTGTAGATGTCTAATCTAGTAATTATCACACTATCTTCCTTGGCCTCTATTAAGACAACCAGAGCCAGTTTTCAAAAGGGGATGAGGCAAGAAACATTGCTTTTAATCTGCCTGATCTGAATTTTCCACTCTGCAGGGCAAAGGGGAGGGGTGGGGAAGGGGGGATGGGGGAGAGAAAGAGAGAAAGAAGGGAAGGCAGAAAAAAGGGGAAAAAAGAAAAGGAAAAAAAGGGTCTTGTTTCATTTTTTCCTGGAGCAATTCCTTGAGAGTTTTTGAACCTACTTTGCAATATTAGAAGCTTATTTTACCACGCAGAATAGCTTTTTAGCAGTAATTCAGTATTTCTACTATTGCGGCAGTGAATAGTCACAAAACATTTTGCTCTTTCTGGCACCTGCGTGAAGCTGTGACTTATGAATATGCTAATGAGTCTGCAACCAGAACTGGCTGGGGTTCAACACTTGCACACAATTAACGCTCAGGCTACCAGCGCTGCTGCAAGCCCGACTGCAGAAAGTAATATTTGGATTGATCAATTCAACATAATGCACTTTGTATACAGCAGAGGGTTTAAAAATAACAGGTGAAAGCTATCTTGTGAGAACACAGAGAAACTTTTGATTTTGAGTCCTTTTTGTTAAAATTCTGGGTGGTAATTATCCAGTTTACATTCTTGGTGTCACAAAAGATGGTCCTTGTAGCACATTATATATTTTAATGCAGGAAAATAGAAGTATTTACTATTAATGTATATTCCACTTATTAAAGTTTAGACTGCATTTCTGTCATAACATCCATGTGCCTGTGAGCCTTGAATACTGAAAAGCAATTCCTTGCAGGGCATAGAGAAATGTCTTCTATATAACATCTGGAATTTATGCTTTTAATATTAGGAGAAGCAGTACTGCCCATGGGCAGGATATATGAAGTAGGCATCCAGCATACAGACAACTGTTTCCATTTACAGCCCATTTCTAGAGTTAAAACATAAAATACATATCCTTAGAATTAGAAATATGAACATCAATATCAAAAGTTTAATTTATCATGACTCACTGTGACAATCAATGGTTAGAGAATAAACCCATATATTTTCAGAAATGAGCACTCCTAGATTATACTTGTACTATTAAATGAGAGGGGAAAATATTTTGTATTTACTACCGTTAGTAATTGACTGATATGGCAGAAATTTGAAATTGACTCAGTTTCCATATCTGGACAGACCCTAAGACTCAGAGTATTTAGAAAACAATTAATATATATTTTAAAAGTTGAGGTATAGCTTCAGATGAAAGAGCATACCTGTTTGTAACTGCATTCACAAATAATTCTTTGTTTTATTTGATTTTGATAGGTTCAAAATGAATATGGCTTTACCGGGACAATGAGAATTGATATCGAAATGTCTTCTAGATGCTATATACTTCGGACAGGCAACTCATCATTAGAGAGAACTCAGACATAAATAATTTCTAACAATTCCTATAGTTTTGAGTTCTGCAAATCCTTTGCTTCCAAGCAAGTATTTTATCAGAAATGAATGACATGCCATGCTCAAAGGGCACCCATATGAGCTTTCAGTTTCACAGAAAATGTATCAGAAAGAAGAATTATTTTACAGGGCAGTGTAATTCCAGACACAGTGAGAGGCCATGCTACTGCTTCTACTTTTATATTTTTCTAAGAGTTACATACAACAGCAATTTTCAGTCTTGCATTTCCTGCAAGCTAATATAACTAGCTTAAATCTCTTATGATATATATTCTTCCTGAACCTGATCTCCTTTTCTTCAGTTTTACTTATCATATTCCATGGCAGATGGTTTACTTCAGTGTATGTGAACCCAAAAACAAAAAAGGTACTTCTAAGAAATCCTTTGAGACAAACATCACTGTGTAGGCTTGCACACGATAGTTACAAACAACTAAAAACTTCATGTCAGAGAAACAGAATTGTGCACCTTTTCCCTAACAATAATTCTTTATTCACCAGTCTAGTCTTCCCAGTTTTATTTTTGAAAATATGTTGCATGTATAAAAGACCAGCCCATTCCATTAAGTTTTTTTCAGAAGCTGAAAGTCAGTCAGCCTTACCAAAAAATATTCTCCAAAACACCTTGTAAGTTGCTGGGTTTCCAGTTCAAATGTGTATGCACAAAATGGCTGTTACTTTGTAACTATTGAAGTAGATTTTTTGGAATAAGAAAACGAATTTTGTTCTGTCTGCCCTGAGAATGCATTGTTCCAGTAGTTATTATTTTACTGTGATATGTCTGTATAACCATGGCATTTGAAAGTTCAAGTTGCAAGGATGTTACCTTGTTAGTTGTATTATAAGCAAGATATGTAACTTTAATAGCTTCCACTAATACATAATAATATGAAAAATAAATTTTGAATTGCATAGGGAAAATGAGAAGTTACAGGGAGCAATATCACTCTCTTGCAAAACATTCACTATTTTTTTTTCAAAGAGTAACATTTTAAAAATAACAAGTAAACAACAGTAAACTTCTCCATGTTTTCCATCAGTACGATCTGCTAATCTCAGAATACCCCTACTCCTTTATGCCTTTGTGTGCAAGAGCAGAAGTATGTGCTTAAAGAACTGTCTTTCGAGAAACACTGTTTTGTTCTTGCTTTTATTTTTTTTTTCCTTGAATTGAGAAGTTTGATAACTTGATTTGTCAGATTGGTGTCCTGCAGAGTTCTGATGTCATCAGGAGGATAACTTTTAAAAGGGTTTAACATCTCAATTGTATTAACAGTAGTCATAAACAAACAACTTTAGGCTGAACCCCACACAGCACAAATATAACTACATGTAACTATAACCCTGTGAGCAAGAGGTTAATACATACATAAAGGTGCACATGATAGATATGCCCTAAATATACAGTCTCAGGACTGACACCTGAACTAAAGAAGAAAGAAGCCTTCATGGTGGTTCCACGTACTTCTAACCTTTTTTCATTGCTGTGCTTTAATATTCACTAGTGCAATGGTGTGGAGAGCTCAAAGGTAACTTACACACTCACAGCTGTAAGAACAAAGGAGATGAATCAAAGACAGCAGCAAGATGCCTTTCAGCCTCAAATACATCTCTTAGAACAAGTATAACCTTCAGCTCAGCCAGAAGATCTAAGCCATCACCCAGTTTAGCTTTCTCAGATGCATTTCATTCAGCTGTTCGTGGCTTTTGTTCTCTTTACTCATAAATCTAAGCAGTATTTTTCCCCATTATATCACAGATGGAAATAAATGTCATTAAAGGGGATGAAAAAAAAAAAAAGAGGGATCCAGTTCTCATGGTAGATCCATGTGTGTAATATAAAAAGAAGTGATTTTGTTTTTCAAGTTGTTTCACAAAAGATAAAAATTTTTCTTCCATTGAGAGATGAGAAAAAAAATAAACAAAGAAGCAATGGTACACCTGTCTTCTACAGCCTAATTTAGGGGTATCTATATAATGGCTTCTCAGAAAAAAAATCAAAATTTTATGTTACTCCCAGATCAAGGTCACATTTTAAAAGGTATGTCATTGAAAAGTCTCTACTTACCTCTCAAATTCTAGTTTGTAAAGAATTTTGAAATAATTTTTTCATCTTTTATTCCAGAATTATAATTACAAAAAATAATTAAAATTAAAGTTCAAAAATTCGGTAGGAATGTGCACCTCAGTAAATTTAAGAGTACTCTTATGGTTTTAATTTTATTATACGGGAAATTATTTATTTAAGGCAGCTTGGATAGTTGACACTATTTCTTTGAAGCAGAAAAATGATCATGTACTGTGTACAAGAAGAAAAAATTAATTGGTGATGTAGTGCTAAGATTCTTCTCTGCCTCTATTAAAACAAACAAAAATTTACATTACATAAAACTGGTTAGTAAGAGTAAATTCTACCTCACCATTAAGTTGATATAGTACCTGAGCTGTAAAACTTCCAATGGCAGTTTTTTATTTTACTTGCACTTTTTTATTTTACTATTGATCAATTATTTGAACACTGTACCATAAGACATAAAGCTAGAGAGAAGCATCTTCTATCCCTGAAAACCTGACTGTCAAAAAGCTTCTTAGAGGTTGTGCAAAATTAAGGAAGTAGCTCACCTTCCAATAGACTGAACAGGTTGTTTGGGAGGAGGTTTCCCGTCTGTGAGGCTGTCTGTTTGCCATTTGGCTGTAGGCAGTGGCATTAACTCTGTACTTAAATGTCTTACAATACCTACATTAGTAGGGTTAAAAAACTAGTTATGTAGCTCATAATATATGTATATTTGAAAATGCTTTTTCTCCCTTTTAAATTGACCTAGTGCTCTTTTGAAGCTTTGAATTTTGTGATTAACTATTTTTATATGTAGTAGAAATTTTCTGTGGGAAGACTGAGGATTAAATACTTTCTTGTGTACCTCACTTTAAATTCATGTATATTCAGATAGGATGCCTGCTTCTAGATTGCTTATGTGATCAGAACATGGTTGAAGATTTCTCATACTTTCTGTCAATGATTTCAATAGTAATGGAATGTTAGAATTTCAATATTACACTGTCTTGATATTTAATATTAACTGTCAGTGCATAAAGGGCAGGGGAATTTTTATCAAGAACAAATTTAATACAATTTTTTTAAAAAGCTAGATTGCAAATGTACCTTAATCCTTTGGTTTCATGTAGTTCAGTCATTAAAACCACTCAGCAATAGAAACTGTTGAAGAATTGGTTAACAAACATCAGAAGCCTGCATTGAAGAACTGGTGGGCACTAAAGTCTACTGGGAAGACAAAAGAGGCATCATTCAAAACCCCTGGGAACAGACCACCACATTACTCTGTGTTCATGGGAAAAGGTAGGACTGTATGGTAATAGAAGGTAAAAAAGAAAGATTCCTGCCCAGTTATGCTTTTCTCTCTGATGGTGCGTTAATTTAATGAATGTCTGTCACTGGTTTATAGCCAATATGGTTTCTCCCAGCTTGCAAAATCCTGTAATACTCACCTAGAAGCCTCTGAATCCTTCCAAAATCTAAGTAGAGCCCAAGGTATTCAATGTATAGACTACATTTCATGCTACAAAAATATACCAGTCTTCATGTTATTATTCACACTGTGAACTGCAAAACCACATCTATTTTGTTATTCTTTCACAGGACTCAGAGGAAACCCAGGAGAGAATAATAGACACAGAGGAATGCACCCTGCCTTCCAAGACCAGCATGTGTGATCCACTCCTCCTTTTCTGGTCTTTTTAATTCTCAGTTGAGCATTACTGATGTAACCAGCATGACTGCTGATTCAGTCTTGCCTAAATCACGGATCTCCCCTCTAATGAACTGCTGTGAAAGTTTCTTGGCACAATAAAGATTATCACTGCTAAAATCATCCCATTTCCTTTTGCTGTCATAGCTTTTCTACATGCTGCCAATCTGCAAGTTCACTAATTAAAAGTGATAATTCTTACATGGCAGTTTCCTTCTCTCAAGATCCAAAAGGGAAAAAATGTATCTCCAAATGGATGTACTTACAATCCAAGTGTCTGTGTGAGTACAGCCTCAGTAATGAGAAATGCTATCAGCTAGGTGAGGCTGTTAAAGGAAGGAGATAAAGAAGCAGAGAAGGATCAGGATGGGGTAATACCTGAAAAAAAACCCCAATGTATAACTGGTTGTAAGTTTTCTTGAAAAATTGGCTGCTACCCAATTTTTAACAGCCTATCTAATTTCAGATCTAATTCTGGCGCTACACACATGAATTTTTACTTATTTAGCCCAAATTATAGGTAATTATACAGACCACGACACTCCAAGAAAAGATGAAGTAAGACAGTATTCAGTTAAAATTAACCATGCTTCATATGATAATCCCAGAATTTAGTGGATTCTTATCACATTTCATGAGGGCAGATGTTCTCTGGAGAGCCTTAGCTTTGAACCAACAGTTATGCCTTTCTTTTATTTTGCCAGCAAACTAGGTAGATATAAGTTGAAAACATATAAGTATCACAGCTGAAGAATTGTTTTTTCTAACTAGCCATTTTTCTGCCTTTGACCACACTTAAGACAAATGATGTTCTGTTTAAAAGGAAAAACATTCATAGTTTTCTTGACAACCTGCCATTTTTAAGAGAAGAACTGATGTTTACTATCAAACAAAGACCTGGATTCATCCAAGAATTTATCTTTTTGCTGTCATCTTGATAGTCTCTAGTTTTCAAAGTGAGCAAATCTGTGATACTGAATTGGCTTAAACTATGTGATGTATTATTTTTATGTAGTCCACAATATAAACTTTATATTTCTCAATGCATCTTTTTAAAAGGAGAGTCTTCTGGCTTCATGTTTTTCAATTGCTTTTGTTTTTTATGCAGATGAGTTTTTCTTTCTATTTTTCATTTAATTAATGTATAGCTGCAATAAGTGCATGAAGACATTGGTATGCAACAGAAATATTCAAGAATTCATGATCACTGAACTTCTAACATGAGTAAACATGATATTTGAATGGTTTAAAATCTATAATTGAAAATAGAATAATTATGCAAATGAGAAATAATGTTTGGATGACCTATGTGCTATAATCACACCATTTCAAAGCAAAATGAAAATAACTTTTCCTGAGTTTGTAAATGTGTAGGAGGCGTTGATGAAAGCTACATAAAAATATTACACTGTAGTATAGGGAATTGCTATCATTGATGGGAAAATGGAATTTGAAGAGGACTACTGAACCTAGTCCTGCATAGAGTCAGAATGAATTATTCAAAGAGCAGAATGTATGAACAGCCTTGCCAGATCCAGCAGCAGGTCAGTCAGGTCAGATCCACAAGTTTCTCAAATGCAATAATGTTAGCACATGAAAGAGCAGAAGTACACATACAAGCAGGTAGTAGTATTGCATTTCAGAATAGTGTTTTACTACCAAATATGCTGTGAGTGCTCTGCAGATTTGATTGTATCTGTATTTGAATCTCTCAAAGCAAATTTCTTCCATGATTTCTTTTATAACAATTTGTAGAGCTATTTAAACTTTTTACAAAAGTCTTGAAGTAACATATTCCAGAACTGAACTATACATTGTACTGCCTGCAGAGATGTTCCCTGCTGTTTCCTCTGAATAAGCAACTGCTAGCTTTATTTGATGTCTGCTAGTTCTTATAATAGGAGCTGTAAACAATTGCTTACTCACAGCTTTTATATGCTATACGTGCTAAAAACCATTATTCCAATTCCTCACCTTGTCAGTCTTTTCACTCACTGAGGTGTCCAGCCCATATATTTGTTCCTTTTGCTAAAATTTTACCTATTCCAAGGATATTATAGGCCATAAGCATCAGCTTCAGGCTTTTATGAGGGACCTCAACACCACCAGTCTAGTGTGGGTATCTATTAACCACCCCACACCATTAAGATACTCAAAGCACAGCTACTTGGGAAAGAAAGAAGACAGACATGCACTCTACACCTTCATATAATAACAATATTAAGCTGTAGAGAGCAGTGTCCTGTAAAATCTGACAACTTTGTATGCACATGCAGCATTCACATGAATAGCTTTTAAATCCTGGGATCTTGATGTGTGAAAAGCATGATATGGAAGAACATCTGTTACAAGCAGTTTATTATACACCTGTATGAGATGAGGGTAATGCATCAGATGACTGGGAAGTAAAAAGCTTCTTAAGAGAGACTTGTGAAGAGTGAGCTGTCTGAGTCCAATGGCTAATAACACAGGGCACTGATTTCTGGGAAGCAGACGATAGCAGTTGCCAGGGATATTCTGTGAGAGTTGAATTCTGTTGAATGCTGCAGAACGTCTATGCCAAGAGATTTTTTTCTTCCTTACCTTCCCCAGTACTTTCTGTCAAACTGCCTAACATCAAATTCCAGATGCATGAGATATAGCAAAAACAAGATTTCAGCCCACAGCTATACATTAAAAATAAGAGAGAGATTGAAGAGCTTGATTTTAACTTAATTTACTGCCTATTTAATACAAAGCAATGCCTAGTATTTGCCTCACCAGAGGATATACCAACACAGCCTATAAAATAGCATAGGTGGACAGTTAGAGAGAAATACATCCTAGAGCTTAAAAGATAGATTGTTTCGAACACTCAGATTCAGAAGTCTTCGAAAAGAAATCAGTTTTAAATACCTTGTCAGAACCTACTGTAACCTGCTACCTCTGACCCCCAGACTTCCAGGTTCATGGTTCATGTTCAGCAAACATGTTGATTACTCTGTGGAAATCAATGAGATTTCTACTTATGCTAAGTGGGGCTTCATCAGAGTAAAGTAGCAAAACATGATCTCTCAAGTAGGCAAGTATTTTTTCTATTTTCAAGATCTCACAAGAAGGGCTTTGCTGGATTAAGTCATGCCACTAGAAAACTGCACTAGGGACAAAGTTCTTCAGCTTTAAAACAAACCTTGCCTCGGAGGTAGTGTCCAAAACCTGCTGCATCACTGTGCTGAAAAAAGTAGTGGGTCTTCTTTGGCAGATGTACAGCGAATTTTGCACACAACCTAGGGAGGGGAGAAGGAGGAAGACTCTACTGAAGGAAGGAAAACACCTGTTCTATTCAGTTCTTACAAAAGCATGCACGCACACACATACATAGATACATGCCCAGATGCTTGTGTATACATTTATGTGCGTGTGTATATACATATAAATGTATTTGTGAGCAAGTTGATCTACATAAATGTAAATGCAGCACTCTTAACCATGTGAAGTATGTATGTCAGAAAAACCACACATGCAAACACATCCACATTGGTGGATACATACTGTCTCTAGAGTCTCTGCATACACAGTCATTTAAAAAGAAAGAAGAAAAGAGATGTCTGCAAACATCAAAACAGGTTGTTTAAGCTTGTTATTTGGATATTTCATGACCATCATGTTATAAACAGGCATTCTGTTCCAAGAAGCTGGTACATTAATACCTACATTCTTCTCCTCCTTCTAGCTAAAAAGAAAAAAGTTATACTTGGAAAACAAGCTAAGCATTTCTTTTAAATCAAATCATTCTAGATATTGTTCTATAATCAAGACATTATCTGTTATATTTTTCTAGCACTGTCTCTACAATCTGTTATTTTTCTATTCCCTTTTTTTTTCTGTTCAGTTGGTCCCATTGCCTCCAGACACTTAATTTAAGGATCATAAAATTTACCTTTTCCATGCTCATGAAGAGTGGTTTTAAGCCAATAATTATAGTTACAATAAATAGTTATTGTTCTGCTTGTTGCTCAGTGTAATATGATGACTCACTCATTAAGAATAGTTATTTTGTCATTCATTCAGATGTACAAGCTTTGGCTGGGTTATCTAGTTTCAGGGCAATTTTAACACTATTTTAATGTCTTGCATTTAAGTTCACATTACTGAGCAAAATGGAAGGAACTTTTGGGAC
Source organism: Ammodramus savannarum pratensis (assembly GCA_020466415.1). Lineage (NCBI taxonomy): Eukaryota > Metazoa > Chordata > Aves > Passeriformes > Passerellidae > Ammodramus > Ammodramus savannarum. The sequence continues at coordinate 81,997,470 of JAHXMQ010012338.1, read as the reverse complement.
TAGCTTGGAAAAAAATGTAATGAATTCAGCTAAAATAACTATTTATTGGCGCATTTTATCTTAATTTTTTTAGGGTTCCCACTACTCCAAATTTTGCACAATTTATTGGAGTCAGACTGAACAGACGAATTACCAGATAGCTCTGGATGTTGAGGCATCAAAATGTAAGGCAATATAGAGACCAGAATTTTAAATGTACTTTGAAAAGACAACTTTAAGTAAGGGTCCATCTTCCGCAGATTTGCAGCCCCAATTATTTTCACTTAGTGAAGAAGGAAGAGATTTCCAAAACAATTTAATTTATTCAAATACTGATTTATAGAGAAAGTGGTAGGTAAAAAATATCGAGTTTTAAGCACAGGTTTTGAAGCTAAGGTTAATAAATTTTCCAAATGCAGAAAACAGCTGTAAAGCTGGGAACACAAGAAGTAATTTTGTCTCCTAATTATCTGGTTTAACTACCATAATTTTACAAATACCTGTGTATCAACTGACATATTTAGCAGCATAAATAGTTGGATAAGTGTTTAGATGTAATGGTATTGACAACTACATGACTGCTGGGATGTTTGATACAGCATATCTTCTGTTGCTACTGTTGAAAATTTGTTGAAATATGAAGAGTAACATACCCTTTCACGAGTTTCATTTAGGTTTGTCCTACATATGTATTGGAAAGTTTTATTTTCAAATGGTATGATAAGTATTTCTGAGCAGATGGCTTGGATAGTTGAAGAAAGTCTGTGGTTTTACCTGACACACACATTTTATTCTTCTTGCTCCAGTCTTCCAAGAAGACACTGCTTTATTTTGTAAGATTTTCATTTTTTTAATACACTAGCATCCAGATGTAAGTGTTAATTCACTGTTACAGTCAAGCATGTAGACTATTATTGGCATGGACAAGATTATACAAATTCCACTGGCAAATCTAAACATATAGTTTATGTAGTTTTCAAGTTCATGTCTTCAAATCTTCAAGAAAACCATATTTCATAATATTTTTCTTATTTGCCCAAATTAGTTTTCATATTTTTACCTGAAGTACTTTTAGGAGGAATATTGAGGTTTCCTGGATTTTATTTTTTCCTTTATTTTATGTACATCCCAAATCTCACTTTGAATATCTTTAATTGCATGGCACTTGGAAGTGCTTTCATCTTGCCATGTGTATAATAAACTTTTCTTGTCCTTTATCTCTGGACTGAAGTCAGTCAATCATAAGATTGGCAAAATGAAGCATGAAGTTCACCAAATTCTTTGTTTATTGATCATAGAATTATCACAACATATGGGGAAAAAACCTTCTCAAACTCCATCAATACATCTTAGAACAATAATTCCACTAAGATGGTTCACCTTATTTTGCAAACTTCTGTTTGAGGATTGTCTATAGTATATTGCATGACCTTTATTATTAAAGCTCTTTTCCCTGAGTAGAGTTAACTTTAACCACTACTCCTTCTCTATGTGTCAAGTCTATCACTTTTTCTCTGACTGCTTGTTGATGATGATGAGCCATGAAACTGTGGATCCAAACATAGCTGGTGTTCTGTCTGTGCTTAGAGAAACCAATTTCATCATCATTATTTTCCATTTAATAAAATACTTGAACTCCACATTATTATGTTCCTCTCTTGACTCTTCTTCATTATTTTTGTCCTCAAAATATTTTTGTTTACATAGCTCACTTGAGCTATTATACATGCAAATATTCCCATTTAAACCAATGATACACATATCATTAAATATATTTCCATCATTAGCAAGTATAAACTTTGGAGCTTTTTTCTCTAAAAACATATGCACTGTATAGCTGGTTATTTACATAATTCCTTGCTGGTTTGAGTTATTTTTGAGGGAGACATTTCCATCCTTCTTTTGAAGAAAACTGTCATTATGAATACATCAACAGACTTGAAAGATGCCTCAGTAGTGATTTTCAGTTCTTCTTAACACATTTTTTTGAAGAGAAAGGTCTTGATTTTTTTCTGGAGAATGCTGTCTCTGAGTAGTACTACTTTTCCAAAAATTCTTCTCTGATTTTCCATATATTACAATGGTGCTGTTAGAATTTATCCTTTCTTTTCCTTTTCTTTCCTCTCCTTGCTTAACCTTCCTCATTAGCAGGATAGAGTAAATATTCATATTTTCAACAGTGTTTTTCAATCTCACTTCCCTGTTTTTCCTTAAAATAGCACAGTTATATTTACTGTTGGAGTGATGAGGTCCATTAAATACAACAGTATGTCCCTTGATTAAACTAGAACTAATACTCTTTATATTGCAGCTTGTTGTACATTTAAATAATTTTTTGTCTGTATTTTTATTTCCATTCTTCACTGACTTCTCATTCCATTCTCCTGCTAACTACTGGGCTGCTTCCAAGCAGGTTTGCTTTCTGAAGTTATATATAAGGAACTGTCTTGCTCTTCTTGCTTACTGAGTGGGTTCCCAGAGAAACTGCAGCAAGAGGAAGGATGTCATAGTTTTCATCTCTCTTCTGCTCTTTGTTATCACTTACGCTGAGTTTGGAAAACCATTCCAAACTTTCCAAACTGCATCAGTGACGGCTAGAGAGCTACACTCCAAATTCTTTCAGGTTTTAAATGAACCATTGTCATGGAGATTTGACAGGCTGGTAGGATTTTTTGAGGGGAGGGAGAGGGAATTTTAAATTAAGGAAGAGATTAAACCTGCGTTAATGGATCTAAAAAAAATTTTTAAAAGCCTATATCTCAGGAAGAATTAATTTTCCAATGTTTCTCACAGTTGCACAGTGATCTAACTGCATTTTATCCCTCTGATATATCTGAAAATAGATCAAATTTTACTTTGCTACCTGTCTTGTGTTATTACCTGGAGTAGGATTCACCTCACCCAGATTCAGAAGAATTCTGAAGTCATTCTACTCTGCAAAAATAAGCACTTCAGTTCAGAAGAAAAGGGTTACCTGCTATTGGTTTCTGATCACTATATTGAAATTCAGCTTTAGGGTTTTCCTTCCTTCCTTTCCCATCTTTGGATGGTGACGTTTGACTTAAAGATGGGGAAAATAATTAAAAATTTTCAAGTCTTTTTGATTCACAAGATCTCTGCTAATTCTCTGTGGCTCAACTGTACTATATGCCTCTATAAAACATACGTCTGTGTGTAAGATCTGGGTTGGGAAATAAGTGGGTTGAGGGCACTGAAAGCTCATCAAAGCATCTCAACAACATTATTAGCATCACTTGAACTACATCCAGAGTTGAGATTCCTTGTGTCTAACAGAGGCCACAGAACTCATGCTGCTGTTTCTGCCTTGTACCACTCCAAAACACTTGGCTGCTGCTTCTCTTGGTTATGTCTGTCTGAGGTACATGAAAACTGCTGTAGCCCAATGCAAAGAATGGGCAGCCATGGGATAACAGAACACCATCAGCTGGCAGGATCTCTGATTTGCTCTGTGGTAGGCAGAGCTTGGACAGCATCTGGCTCCTGAGGCTGTATTTTTTGCCTGAACAGCAAGTTTCTGTCTTCTCCAGGGAAGGACAGTGAGCCAAAAGGGAACAGTCTCCAAGTTCCAACTTCACAGAGGACACACATGGTTAACTAAGAGAGAAAATTTGAGCAGATCTACAAGGAGAAACTCCAGTATGTCCAGTTGCTGTAGATCTCCATTGTGCATTTAGAGCTGCTCACTGCTGTCAAGACTGGAGCTTTTCTCATTACATTGACAATCAAAACTTTGTGCATTTGAGAAATTGAAACATAAGTACATAAATAGCCACTTTCAGATTTTAGATATATATATTTCAGCACCTATAAATGTGAATTACATAGGGCTTGGAGATCTGTATTTTCTTTTGGCTCTGTTTCATATTGGAATTTATTTAGGGGGGAAGAAAAGAATCGTTCTGTCTCAGACAGTTCTTCCACAGTAGAAATAAAATATAGATGACTGTACAAAACTTCCTTATTCAAATGGTCAAAAGAGCTTCATTTTCCTGGCAAAAATCCTGTTTTCAATTACATAAATGGAACCCAAATCAATTTTAATAAGTTGAAATTTAAAGACCCAATCCATCTCTGAAGTAAATCATAGTTACATCACTAGCTCAAAACCTTCATTTTAGCAACCAAAGCAAGTGTTGGAAAGAAGATTTACAAAGTATCTGGTCATTTCAAGCTTTACTTTGCTGTGCTTTCTTACGGTGCCTGATCAGGGATTCTGCAACTTTATAGATTTTCTTTGTACAGAAGTACTTAGAGTATGAAAGATATTACATAATTTTTACTGCTTTCAAAAGAAAAGTGTATATATATTTTTCACATGTTCAGGGAGCACAGTGAGGATGGCCTACACATTCAAACATAAAGATCTCAACTTTCCCTTTTTTTTATCAAATAGAGCTATGCTCTTTGAAAAGAAAAATCTAAGTTTCCATTAATATTAATGTTTCCTTTGATATTTAACAGGAATCTCAGAGGTAATAAATTAAATTACTATTTTGTTAAAAATTCTATGCCTTTCTGGAACATTCAGCTATACACCCTAAACTATTGGAACTTGCTTTTAGATAAAAGGTTAATATATCTTGGTGGTTTATAAGTTTCTATATAGGTGTTTGTAGAAAAAGAACAGGAATGGTACAGGAATGGTATACTAATTTCACTCACTGTGACACACTTGTACTTAAGGGGTCTTAATTTCCTGAAAATGAAAGTCAAGCAGATAAGCATAAATGTCTTTGAGCTCCTAGTAGTTATAAAAAACAAGAGCAGCTTGTGCGAGACAGTTCATAGTAAGATTTTATGTTCACAAATCACAGTTTGAAGTGCATATTCCATGAGAAAGGCTTTTCCACCATGACACCTATGTGACAAATATCTTTGTGAACCTGGAAAGGAATTTAAAATTAAAGATCCTAAATAAGATATCTGAACACATCACACCTTGCCAATTCATCAGATCAGCCATGTTTATCCATCCTCCATTTCCTTCAACTGCTCCCTTGCTAGGTAAAAAATGGTAAATTTACAGCATCTGCAAGGGAACAAACTCTTCCACACAGCCTGCAAACAAATTATTTAATTCATTAATGGCACAAAGTAGATTCTATATGTAGTTATTATTTATTTGAAGTCCAAGTCAGTCCCTGGTCCTGCTGAAAAAGAGTTCTGGTGTAGTGATACAAAAGGATCCCAGACTTACTATAAATAGGCAATGTAGAAATGAGAATTCAATTGAACTCCAGGGTTTTGAAATGTTTCTAATGCCACATATTTAGATATCTAATATAGAATGTAGGATTTTAATTTCAAGCACTTGTAATTAATTTCTTATGTCAAAGTGACCTACGGAAAAGTGAAGTACTCTGTTTTGTATGAAATGTATCAAGGTAGAAATAATAGATTAAAAGTGCTGTAATTTAATGTAATTTTAGACTTCTTGTTCCCTCAACATGTTTTGTCAATCTCCCATTCTTTAATTAACTATTACAGCACCCAGAGTGGGGTTGCTGAGGTGAGAGAAGGATGAGATTCTTGTTTGATGATCATAAGGCTGGATTTATTGATATATGATATATAATACATTATAACTATACTAATAGTAATAAAGAGAGAAGCTGCAGAGGCTTGCTAAGCTAAGAATAGAAGGCAAAGAATGACAACAAACTTCTGTGTCCAGGGAATCTGTCCTGAAGCTTGCTCCTGTGATTGGCTCTTAATTGCAAACACGGAACATGACCCAATCACAGGGCACCTGCTACATTTCACAGCAGCTTGATAACAGTTGTTTACATTCTTCTTTTGGGGCCCCAGAAGGAATAATCCTAAAAGAAAGGATTTTATGAAGAAATGTCTGCGACAATTAACCATTAAGATGCAAATAAACCTTTAAGAGTTGTCTGACAAAATATTCAACCATCTTTAATACATTTCTATCTTTATTATTAATGTATTCCTGGAGTATCTTTTACTTCTGAGTTTGTCCCCAAATTAAGCTGAGCTACTCCCATACATCTGCTTCTGGGATTCCTTAGAAAGCTGAGTAGAAGACTTTATTTCCTTGAGTATCTTTGTGATAGTTATCACCTATCTACAAAACAACAAAAGGAAGGGACCATTAGCAAGTTTCCAAGTGGACACACTCACATTTTCCCTGGCTGTGGAAATGAATGCACAAAAAAGCACAATAGTCTTAGAATAAGTGTGCATTTTCTACATAACTAACACCACTTACATCTGATATGTGTAAATATTTAGACTATATCCCCTAGCATTTGCAGATCATTATGACATTATTCTGATGATAAAGGAAATAACCAGAATTTCCTATGGTATATTTTGGTTTTAGTAACTTGTCTTTATAAAAAAGGAGGGTGGGAAAGCAAATGATAAATGTCCACAGCCACTTTCCTAGAATCAGCTTATTCTTGTATACAGATTTTGAGGTCATAATATAAAATTAAAGAACATAAACAGCATTTATGAAAAAGAACTTGTTTGTTCCTCTAAGTTTGAAATTGAAGGATCAAAACAATACCTCAAGCAGACACTTAGTACATAAAAAATGCATTACAGCACTTGTTCATTCTGAACAGTTGAAATTCAACAAAGACACCCCAGATACTGCTTTTGTTATATATCTCTAACTTCTAAATTCTGTGCAGTTAAACACAATTTCAATCACTAATTTACAAAAGCCATATTGACCTGCAGAAAATATTTACTTTTTCAATACAGAAATGCCTTACACTGATAAGAAGATAGCTTCTACATCTTGAATTTCAGCTATGATGTAGCTCATTACATTAGCACAAAGAACTTGGGAAATATGTTACTAAAGTGTATTCATCCATGGCTACAGTTTTGATAGTGCCTAGCCTGTAGAAGATCCATCATTCAAGAAAGGTCCAAAGGGACAAATTTTAATAAAATTAAATTCTTAAAATAGAGGCACACTCCTCTGCATCCTAATATAGGATGCAGAAATGCAAAGGAACACTGAACTGAGCACTCTTGAGCAATCAGTATTTTTAGTCATGCCTTGTAGATGTAACGTGCAGGCTTAAGAAAAGCATATTTAATGCTTTAGGGCTCATGGACAAGATACAGTATAACATTTAAAGCTGCTCACTTCATTTGAAAGGTTATGAGACAAAATATATTTGGGTATGCTTCAATGAAATAGAGTTAATTTGAAAATATTCATTGAAATGGAGGGTTGATTTATAATAAGTGTACATAGCAGGGTGTGTAATTTAACCCTGTTTAAACATCCTAAGCTCGGGTTAACACAGAATGCTACTTCATCAAAAACTTTCTTTTCTGTAGAAATGAGAAATCATGATGATTGTTGACTGAGCTAACATATTAACATATTTTTCCAATATCAAGTAAAAATTTTCAGCTTAAAACCTGCTTTATATAATATAAAAGAAAGACTAACCTTTTATTTGCAATAGCAAAATTACATTTAAAAAAATATATATAAAGGTGTCTTATTTAGCCTTGGAATGCAACCCTTTTTAGCAGCATTAGAAAACAGATTCTGATTACATGTACTGATTTCCCCATTCAGAGTCTTCATGAACTACGGTGTACAATATTGTACCATAGAGAGCTTCATTTGGTGGAGTTATCCTGAATATATTCAGCCAAACTATTTCACTTAATACAGGTTGGTTTTGTACTGATGGAATTCTGTATTTTTTTATGCTGTGGAAAACATAGGATTCTATTTATATGTGCAGCTGAAAATATGCAATATTAGATGCAATATTAGCTGCTGAGCAGAAATCCTTATCTCAAAGTTATTAAATGGAAGTCTAGGGGTTGGAGAACCTTGTCTGTTTATGTGTGATACTCTGGGGTCTTAAATGCTGTTCTGGAGGAAGGAAGGAAGGCAACAAATTAAAATAGCTCTTGCAGTTAACCTTAAATCAGGTCCTTAAGTCACTGCAGTGTATTATGATAGCTTAGACAAATGCAAGATGTAGCTACATTTTAGTATGGAAAGAGTGAATAAAAAGCTTTTCTCACTAATTAAAATGAAAGTTTTCTCTTCTACATTTCTTTCTCTGTTACACATTTATATTTGTACATAAAGGCACACTTAATCCTTAGTGAAAAGCACAAAATATGTGCAATATATTAGCAACAGTTATGCTATTATTATAGAGTGGAGTTTGAAATAAATTTATTTAAATACTTGAGATAATTCTTTTAAATGATATACAAAACTCCTCTCATAAATCTTGCCAGCAGAAGCTAACACAGATGGCCAATCTGTTCATCAGGTAATAACATGCTTGTGCATTTTGTTGTGGCTCTGCATGCACATCTACAAAATCTGTCAAAATATCCAGTTTTGCAAATACATTATGGTAAACTTGTCTTCCTTTATTCTTCACTTTTTTCCTCCACTTTTTTTCTCCCACACTTTTCCTGATTTAACTTTGGTTTCTTTTCTTGGGAAGAAGTGTCATGCACTATATCATGATCTGTGATTTCCAAATTAAAATGACTGGTCTCATCAGGAGCTTTGTTACACATGTGCAGAAAATGTGTCTTTTAACAATCTCTTACAAAACATGTTTAACATGCATTCTCTGAGGAAAAAAAAAAAGTTTTCAACCCAATCAGATTCATTTTTAACTGATTAGATTAATTGAAAGGACAGTGTTTGACTCATGTGACTCTTTCATGCTAAATAACTCTTTTTAGCGGTCCCATGCATGTGTGCTACTTTTACAGGTTACTGTTACAAAAGATGTGGGAGATATAAGGTAGAGTTGGATGATCTAGGAAATGGTTAAATAACTATTGCAAAACAAAATGGGGATAAAAATGAATCATCAGACTGAAATTTTCAGACTGATATTTAGTGTTGTTGCAGTATTTTTTAAGCAGTGTATGACATCATTAGAATGATGAAATGTAGAAAAACGCCAGTGTGTTTAAAAAAATAGATTAGAATTTTAATGGAAATGAGTGATGAAAAAAAAGCAGGAGGACTGGATGACAAGCTTTTATGAGAATGATATTGAGGATGAAGGAAAAGACACTAAAAATATCTTTGCTGACACAGCATAGCTGTTTTAGAGAGAAGCTGAGGGTATTGAAAAGAAATAGGTAATTTCTGGATAGTGCTAGAGAGCTGCAGGCTGTTAGAGAAAGTAAATTGGCAAATGTTTTTACAGCTATGCAAAGGTAGGAAGAAGGTTGGAATTATAATATGAAAGGGTACTTGCTGGAATAGTTCCACAAAAAAAAAAAATCCCACAATAAACCAAAACTAAACAAAAAAAACCCCAAAAAACAACACAAAACCCTGAAGTGACAGAGTTACATGACTCTTGAAAAGAAGCCTATTGTTTGAGTACTAAATTAATTTCTTTCTTCAAATTAGGGTTTTCCTTGAGGATTACACACAAAATTGAGCAACATCATTCAGGTGACAAAACACAAGGGTATTGTGCATATACTGTACAATCCACTCTCTTGATCATATAGTCTATATACAACCAGAACTTTCAGCACATTTTACAGACTATCCAGACTGTGCTCCCTGGTGAACATAGTCTGGATCTAACACAAAATGCTAAGTACCACTGTTTTAATATCTTCTCTATTTTTTGTTGTGCTGAGCTATGGAGCAAGGCTGTGTCATGGTCTAGAGAAGGAGTCTGCAAGCTGGGTGGGGAACTGGCTGACAGGCTGCACCCAGAGGGTGGTAGTAAATAGCTGCTTTTCAAACTGGCAGCCTGTCACATGTGGGGCTCCCAGGGAACAAAATGGAGCCCCATGCTGTTTAATGTCCTCATAAATGATCAGGATGAAGGGATCAAATGTGCTCTGATGTCGTTTGCTGATAATTACAAACAGGGTGGGGAAGAGGACACTTCAGGAGGGAATGGCACTCTGCAGGAAGATCTGGATAGGCTGGAAGAGAGGACTAGCAAGAACCTTATGAAGTTTAACAAGGACAAGTATATGGTCTTGTGTCTGGGAAGGTATAATCCAGGAGAGTATCTCAGGCTGGCATCTACCTGTTTGTGAAACAGTTCTATAGAAATGGACCTGGGGATCCTGGGGAACTACAAGTTCAATGTGAGAGGTGTGCTGCAGTGGCAAAGAAAGCCAGTAGGACTTTGGGGTGCATCAACAAGAGCATCACCAGTAGCAATTAAAAAGCTACTTTATTATCCCCTTCTGTGCTTGTGTCCTGGGTTGACTATAGGATGCTTTTATCCCCAAAAGTCTCATTCTGTTTATGTTGAATAACAATAAGTTTTGTACATTTAAGAGTGTTCCAGAGAGTGAAGGGGG
>JAHXMQ010012338.1:81906641-81987050 GCA_020466415.1 Ammodramus savannarum pratensis | reverse complement strand
TTTGGGGGATTCTTCCCCAAATTTGCTCTAAACCTGGACAGCTTGTCAGGCCACACCTGGAAATAGGGTGCTGGATTTTGATTCAATCTAAGAAAACAAGATGTGGACAGGTTGGAGATGGTCTAGAGAAGGACCAAAAGGATGATCCAAGGACTAGGATGCTGGCATATGAGAAAGGCTGAGAACTGGGTATGTTCAGCCTTGAGAAAAGAAAGCATAGGGGAGACCTTATTGACTTTCAGTTTTTAAAGTTTGGCTCCAAAGAAGATGGAAACTCCCTTTTCACGAGTCACATGGAAATGATGAGGGGTAATGGGCACAAGTTACTCCTGGGGAGATTCTGACTGGACACAGGAAGAAAGTTTTCCACAATGGGAACAATCAGCCATTGAAATTATCTCCTCAGGAAAGTGGGCAGCATTGGACACCTTTAAATTCCTCAAGGACACTTAAAATCCAGCTGGCCAGTGTGCTGGGCCTTAATGAACATTTGATTGGCCATGCAGAGATGATTAGAAGTTAATTACTTCAAACTTGTAAAGGGGTTTTTGCAGTGATGAGAGAGGGAGACTGGAAAACTGAAGTGATGGATCACACAGCCAGTCATAGATGTACTCAGTAGTCAGTGTAAAATCAGAATCTCTGATTCTCAGAATTGTTCCTAAGTTTTTGAGAGGAAAATAAATCTAAAACCACTTTTTTTTTTCCTTCACTTCCTCCCTACCTCTCCTCATTGCTTCCTTCTTCCTTGAAAAATAAGAATCTATTGGAGTCTCAGCAAATTCAGTAGGTTACTGAAATGAAAAAATACAAGGGAGCAAGGAGACATATTCTGGCCAAAAAATGTCTGAAATATTTTTATAAAAGCACAGTTGCTACCTGGAAAGTTTATTAATTTTCATGTTATGAAATTTCTTTTATTGTATGCATACATGAGTTTGTTAAATATATATGTGTGTGCATTCACTTTTAATGTACAACTATGTACATTTTCCTTTCCCAAGAAAGGTCTAGATTATAGCTTTTTTCCCTATTTCGGTCAGAGATTGAGGTTTTGTTCAGAAGCCGTCTTCTCCTTTCAAACAAATAAATTTTCAGATTCACTCATTTAGTTTGAGAGTTTTTCTAATTTTGAAAGTTACAAAGTAATACTTTATAATAATAGTTATATATAAATATATTAATTGAGTTATAGTTATACTAGGCATGTATGTTTATATATAATAATGACTATAATGAGAGGAAGAATAAGACTCAAGACAATAACAAATATAAGGACTTAGGACTTTTGAAAAACTAATACATACAACAGAACACAAATTAATCAGGCCAGTGGATAGGAAATAAAAAAACTTATTGTTTGCATTACATGAAACAGGCATACACCTTATAATTCCCACCTCCAAACTGAGGAGTTATGGTGAAAAAACTCATTGAAACCACTAAGCCAGTTTGTAGCTGCATATTTAAATGAGATCTTAGGATGAAAAAGCAAACATACGTAACACAAATTAAAGGAATCATTATTTCTGTGCAAGGAGTTGATTATGTTTAACAGTTATTTAGAATAATATGCTTAGTTTCCACAAGGATATTACTTCTCTGAAAAAAAAAAAAAAAGATATAGTGATAATAATATTGTTCAGCAGTCCATACAGTAGTGAAAGTTGTGGTTTTATTCTCTTTATGTGATCTAAATTACAGCATGGAGAGTAATGAAGTTTTAATATTGTGAAATATCAAACAGTTCAGACTGAATAAATAGCAAAAGATAAATGGAACAGTCAAAAAGAGGAAACATGCAGAGAATACTTAGGTAGAGAAAAATATGAACTGTGACACCAGGTAGATCAGTGAAGCAAAAAAAGAAAATAAAGGAGGCAGGGGGGGGGATGAAACAGCCAGAGATTTTTTAAAGGAATATATTAAAGGACACAAAGAAAAAGTTGGAATGTGAGATTTAGGTAAGCCTAAAGGAGACATTTCTTCTGACCTTTTATGCATATTATGTGTTTACTGCTTAGTTGAGAGTACCTAGATTGACTCCATTGTCTGCTTTTAGAGTATGATTTGTCAACAATTGTTTTATGAGAATCACTTGTCCAAAAGAGCAACAAATTCACAATTACAGACTCACTGGCTGTCATACATTTTATTTAGAAAACATTTTTAATATTGAAAGTGGAAAGTTTGACTGTAATGGTACTGGGGGGGGTTGGGAGAGGACTGCAGGAAAATTAGGTCAATTCAGTATTATTTTAAACCACATGGGAATTAGAGAGGCCATAGTAACAGTATGCATCTGAGCAAGTAAGGAATTTTAAAGTATAGGCACTTAAATTTAGGTAGCATGAATTCTACTGCAGTGACTTAATTTTTTTCTCAGGCCTGATTTTTGCTTTGATCCAGATGTCTGGATCAAGTTTGGGTTGCACTCTGGGACCTTATGTCCTTCTTAATTTGGACTAAATTTATTTTTTAATCTCATCAGAAGTAGCCTCGAGATACTTTCAATAGCATTGTACCATTTCAATAGAAGGAAATTTGGGGAAAAATAAAAATTATGATGCAAGGAGGAATGTCTGTTAAAGCAAGGCAAAAACAAAGGAACTGGAAAGCATTAGGAATGCTGGAGCATTAACACAAAGCAAGGAAAAAATATGTTATATTTGTGAAAAGCAAGGCCATTGCCATGGAAAAGAAAAATCTGAAGAATTCTTGAGATGATTTTTAAAAAAAGATAAATACAGTAGCTGCAGTGTATTTGTATCAGAGATCAAACACAAATAAAGGAATGAATGAGATTACCTGGCATTTGCAACTGCTTACAAAAACTTCAGGGAGTATGCAGAAAGTGACTAGTGCCATTTAATTAATCTCTGTGCTGGTAATTCCTTTTATTGAATGCTGAAATTTATTTCCAACACTGAACTCCAGAAGAATTCTCATCTTTTTTCTTGGTCTCAAAAGCTTCAGGTGTAATGCAAGAAAAATGAAGGATCTCTTTTCCTCAGGCTCTGAGAATGGCAGCATTAGAACAGTAAGTATAGTTTGTCCTGAGGCAGACCATGTACCTTATTACATGAAGCGAAGTATTCACTTTTTAGAGTAAAATGACAGCAATTGCCTTCTTACTTCTGAGTCTGAGCATTGGACTTGATTAAGACAAATGCTGTGTGGTGTGGTGTAAAAATGAAGCAGAGGCCTGTGTATGTATGCGAATTTTTGTTAATCAGATCTCACACAGGCTCTTAAATCAGGGAAGGTTCTTTTTTTATTCTGTGCAGTATAGATAATCTCTTCTTCTAGGCAGTATTTTCTTTGGCTCTCAATTTGTTGTTAGTGCATAGAAAAGTGGGTGATCTATATGAGCAAATCTCTAATATGAGAATGAAGCTCCTGCATTAATTGCCATTTTTATACCTTAGCATATCTCCTCAGAGATCCAAGGATTTCTCAAAACTCTTTATTGACAGAAAGTAAATTAGGAAATTACCTTGAAAAATAGTATTGTGAATCATTTAAAATTGCACAGAATACAAGTATGTGATCTCTTTGATCTCACCTGTCACAGCAATATATAAGGTTTTATAATAAAAGTTAAGTTTAAATAAAATGAATACCATAAGTCAATAAATTACTCATTTAAAAAGTATTGGGTTGTGATGCATTTCATTCCCACCTGCCTGATTTTAAGAGGTTATGTTGATTGGGTTTTTCTCTACTGTGTGACTCTTAGTCAGCTCTATAGACAGACCTACATGTCATATGGTGCTTATTTCAGTAAACCATTATTTTTTCCCCTTACTCTAACATTCCCTTCTGCCTTTGAATTTCAGTAATATTGAATGGGCAGGATTACTTGTAGGACTTTTAAATTAAAGGTTTGAAATAGATATCTGAATATGAATGGCTTCTATTCATTGTCAAAACTAAATTATTTTCTAGTGATTTATTTGTTAACTTTCTGGTTATTTAATATAAAAGATTTTTAAATGTATGTGTGTTAATAGGTATGTATTTGACAACATTTTTGTATGTGTATTAGACAAAAAAACAGCCTTTTCTCTGGATAAAAAAAATTATATGTATATAATACTTGTAGTCTAACTAACTGGTAAATGTGATCATGTACTGCAACTTACAGAATTTAGAGAATTCTGATGTCATCTACCCCTTTGTTCACAGCATGAAAGTGGTTTATGAAGCATAATGCTATGCTATCATGCTTTGTGTGCTGCCTCTAAGAAGAAAGCAGGCAAATATAGAATTAATTGTACCCAGCCTTCAAAAATAACTACTTCAAGCTAGAGAAGTTACTCTCTAGAACCAATGACACAGATTTTTTCCAAAGAGCACTCAGTGGCTTCTGGTTAGGCACCTAATTGGAATAACCAAGTTTTTCAAAGACAGGTCATTGCCCACTGAAGGCTTCTGTAAATGTGACCACTGAATTCTGATTCCCTAGTTAGAGCTGCTCCTTTGTGAATTGCTGCAGTGCTGAGGGAGAAGAAATCTTGTGCACTGGGATACTGAAGTCATAAAAAACATGTCTATATAGCAGAAAAGTTTCAATGGGATTCAGAAGTAGACTAAATTGTCCTTCAAAGAGGACACATTATTTCTGTTCATATTGGTCCTTTTGTGCTTTCTATCCTCTCAAATTGAACCTTTTCTGTTCCACTGGGTTACAGATTTGAAAAATACTTAAGTACCTTTACTTAAAGGTTCAGATTATAGAGAAAATTGAATCTAATGATCTGACCAGATTATGTCTGTATGACATATCACTGCAATAAAACTAATTTGGCAAGGGAATGATTGGTATGTTGGTTGTGAATGGAGTCAAGAGTCTGTTTTAACTGGAAAAAAAAGATAATATGGCTAATTTTTCAGCTGCTAAGACACTCAATAGGACACCATTTATCAGTTCTGACCTTTAAATATGGAAGTTTATAAGCATGCCAATGACAGCACTATCCAATAAGTAGACTACATCCTGAAAGCCAAATTTCAAAGGGCAGCTCGTCTTGGATCATCCTTTCAATTGCTCTTCTAGTATCCCTTTTTCTCCTCTATCAGAGTTTTAAAAAGATGTCAAACTCCTTCTGAATGACTCAACTAAATCAACCATTTCACTCACTACTCTTTTGAGACAATATACTTATCACTACATAAAAAACATACTTTAAAGAAAAAACAACAAAAAAACCCAATAAACTACCAAGTGTACGTAGTTCTTTTTATGAATATGGAAAACCAGTATTGCAGTGTAATAGATAAATTTGGCAGTATTCCATCAAAGAGTTCAAACTATTGGCAAAAACAGACCACTATCTGTCTGATACGATTATATCCACTTCATTTTTTCTGTGCTGCTATAGACTGCAGCACTGTTACTGTCAGTGTTCTCTGATGCTTCAGGGAGTGAACCTCACTGCCTGTTCAAACCCACTGTAGGCAATGGGAACACACAGAATGTGTTTTGGTGTCCCAGAAATGCTTCTACACACACACATGCACACACATACACAAAAAATCAATTTGTTATGGCGCTTCTATTTCTATACACACCCTTTCCCTCTGGACAGAGACAAATACAAAACTGCTTGGAAGAGGCAATTTTATAATTTAACTTATAAATGTTTAGGTTTGCTTTTTTTTTTTTTTTTGTTTTTTGGGTTTTTTTTTTTTTTGGTTTTTTTTTTTTTTGTTTTTTGTTTTTTTTTAACTTCTCTTTAGACAATAAAATTAGGTCCCAATTCACCTTTACTGAAGCCAAAACAAATTTCTTCCTTCTCTATACTTTTATTTAATCAATCTCTCTTTTTCTCTCTCTCAGAAAAAATATAGGACTTTCAACCACAAATTAATTATTACATTTTTCTTGATTGAGCTTCTGATGATGTTTGCTGAACAGCATTAAATCATGAGGAAGGAGACTGCATACTGCAATTTTTATCCTATGTAGAGTTCAATTTTATTTAAAACTGTATATATGTTTCAATAGTTTGCTTTCTGATGACTTCAATATCTCTGTTTTCACCTTCTCCCTTAAAAATTTATTCTCTTCAGGTTAATTTAAGGCAAAGAAATACACATCCGATAGGTCCCTGGCAGTTTTCAGCAATTAGTTGGACTACCTATGCTTCTGACTTACACAAAAATTGCTGTTGAAAACAATTAAGTTTTAAATAATTTTAACTTAAGCTTTGCAGATCAGGTTTTGTTTTGATTTTTTAATTTTGTGTTGTTTATTTTCTTCTGAAGTCCTGAACTCACAGATCTCATAAAAATTAAGAGAGTATAACAACAAAAAGAAGATTATTAAGCATCTTGGTTATTCATCTAAATTAACATATACACATTATTTTTGTGATTATTTTATTTTTACGCTTACATGTGTTTGGGTTTTGGGTGGTTCTTTTTGTTTTAGTTTTGTTCTTTTTTTTTTTTTTTCACAGTGCAGGAAAAAAAATGCCATCATAAAATACTTCTTTGAAAAGACCTCATACAGACAGCACCTTTTTTCACCAAGACATTCTGTGGTGCATGCTAACAACTGAGCAACACATTGTGACTTTCCTAGTATATGTAATCATGGATTCATTTTCCATCCTGTATCAGTCATGAGCAAAATCCAGAAGTCCAGTCAGTGCATCCCATCATGGTAGGATAGTAGGCCTATCCTCTGCTTACCAAGGTGAGGGCAGAGGCAATTATTGCAAAACTTAAGTAAAGGTTTTAGTTGGTGTGGAGCTTTGCACCTGTACCTCAGTGTTTAAAACTGATTATTAGCAAATACCATGTTACTTACTGAATTTTGTTTGCAAAGATGAAAAGTAAAAATAGAGGGTCTTTTATTTAGCTAACCTGCAGATGTAGGTTAACTCATTCTTCTTTGATTTCTCACACCCAGCAGCAGGACTTTGAAATCTGAATATGTCTTATATGTTTGTGGTACTGTTTGCAAGTCTGCTACAGGCCCATACATTTAAAAAAACCCCATAATTTTAAAATTTTTATTATCAGTAGATACCTATGGTTCCATATTCTTTGCAGATGTACATATCTTATAACTAATGACTGGGACAAAGCATCATTTTCAGATTATTTGTTGCACAGATCAAAACCTAAAAATATATTTTATTAGGTCTCAATGAACTGTATCAATAGACTTGTTCTTAGGATATAAATAAAGAGATTAAGATGGATTTGGCATCTCAAATATGTAGTGGCTATTTAGCAGATGATGAGACAAAGATCATATGCTGAAGATTTTGTCTTCCTGGTGCTATTAAGAGATGCTGCATCAAAGAACACAGAATAAAGCTCTGGTTTCTATAATTTGTAAAAAAATATAATTTAACAACTTTAAAATTTAGTCGCTACTCCTGCCAATGCTCTTAAACTGTACAAGGGTCCTGGCCAAATTCCACCCTCAATGTTTTTCCTTTCAAATTTCTGGATTATTTGGAATAAAAAGCTAAAGAAGGAAAAAAAAACCCAAACAACCCTGACTGAGATTTGCTGTTGGTCAGCTAGATAGGATACCTTCTCATAAAAGACAGATATAAAAGTAATATACTTTTTTATATTTTCTTTATTTTATACTTTTTATACTTTATATAAAAGAAAATATACATGCTTCAATGTTTGACCTCATCTAGGCAAAATTTATTCTAGGTGAGAGACTGTACTGTCTGTCAAAATGTAACAGCATTTAAAGATTTTATTTAAGAGCCTTTTTTCAGTTTGTGATTCAGCACGTAAGGTTGCAGTTATTGGGTGGAGATTTTTATACCAGATATAATTTAGTCTTCTTGGATGTAATAATCTATATTTTAAGGAATATTGGAGAGGTAAAAAAAAAAAAAAATATAATGGAGTTTGGGGTTTCTCCAGTCTATATATAGAATTTTAACCACAAATATATATCCGAATCTTTATGCTATATAAAATTAATTGTTTGATGTGTTGAAGAATATTCATGGCATTTTTAAGCACATTTAAGGGTCTCAGTTGCATAAGAATTACACTGAGACATTGTGATCTAATCACAAAACCTTCACTGGTCCAAAAGACAGAGGAACTGGGCCAGCATTAAATGTTAGAAATATGACCATAAATGTGCTGGGGATTGTTCCAATGTCTGAAGTAATTGACAGAAAGCTTTGGGAGTTTACTGGTATTTTATATTTTGATTATTTCCAGACTTATTTTATGGGGTCTGAAAGAGAATTTTCATAACTCTTTTTTTTGTCTTTTGGAAGCTCAGAACACAGTGGGCTTATGGGGGCTTTTTGTTTTTGTTTTTGCTTTCTAGCTTGAAGTTTTTTTTCAATTTATTTAGGTTTGGGTTTGTTTATTTGTTTTCTTGTTGATGTCTATACTGTAACTTAGAGAAGTAGGGCAGAAGTAAAATTGCTAATACCTTTTTCATAAGCACATACATACTTGGTGATTTTTCAAGAATGTATATATTCATGTTTAGAGTGACTTGAATGAGTTTTTTGGGAAATTAAAGGGAGACTGTTGGGACTGTTGGAAAATATGTTAATAATAATAAAGATGTCAAGATGTCAAGAAGTATTCCTCTATGAAAAACAAAGCTTTTCAATAAGGAAAACTAATCTATGATTAGTTTTTCCACTGGAAATTATATTTTCTTTAAAAAAATTATGTTTTAGGTAAAGGAAAAGAACAGTTTAATCAGCAAAGCCAAACTTGAATTTTCACAAAATTTTAAACTTTTGAATTGAAACAGTAAGTTGTTGGGGTTTTTATCTTCACAACTTATTTGATTAAAAATCTATTTCTTCTTCACCTGTATTCACAAATTAATATGAGTGTCCTTTTTCCAATAATGCATTTAAAGTAATAATAAAAAACCCATACTAAAAAGTGTTAGAATTCAAAGTGTTCTGAAACTTTCACTCAACATCAAAGGAAAGGTGGGAAAAAATCCCACCAACTTCTCAGAAGTACAAGTGCACGACCAAGTGCTTGTTTAAATAGAGTATTTGTAGAGTATATATTTGAAAGAAAAAAAAAAAAAAGATAAAAAACCCCAAAAACTCCTTATAAGGAACTATGAGTGGATGTTATCTATAAATCTTAATTTTAATATAAGACTATTCCATGAATTCAGGCAAAAATCTGTTGATTTTGCTTTAGCACTTCTAATCAACTGGGATGAGGAGAGTCCTCCTGGTCTGTGTAAATGAGTTTCAAAACGCTTTTCTTTCTTAATATTTCCTTATGGTTCTTTTTGAAGCAACAATAATGTCAGATACATTTTCACCAATTAGAAATACCAATCAGTGTCTGATTCAAAGAAAAGCTAAGAAAATGTGAGGTCTGAAGACTCTGGACTTGTTCCAGCTCTGCACACCAACAAGTAGCTCATTTTTAGCATGCTGGACAAAGCACTCCTTTCATGAAGAAACAGTCTGTTACACCCTCCCCCGCTTCCCTAGCTGAAAATTCCCTAACACATCATTTTCACTGACTGTTCAACACAGAGCTATGTCATGATGGATACAGGGAAACCATAATTAACTTCTTTTATTATAACTTGTTGTCTGTCTGCAATGTGAGCTACCTTATCTGTAAAGATTATTTTGACGTATGCCGGGGAAAAATCATTAACTGGTGCCTCACTATACCTCTAAATGGTAAATAGGATAAACAGTCAATGCAAAACCTCACAACACACTCACAAGATTCAAAATAATTTTGAGGTTGTGGAATTCATTGTCCCATGGAGGTAAAGAGAATTTAAAAGACTGTGACTGAAAAGCTGATCAAATAAAAAAATATTTTCTTTTTCTTATCAAGCTCTGGTCATTCTTATAAGTTGGACAGGAACTGCAGCAAAACCTGAGAATGTAATTGAAATCCAACAATTTTATAGCAATGATATTGATGTTTTTCCCAGGAGCACAACAAGGATTTTGGCTCTATTTTATTTGTTGCTGAGCAAATGTAAAAACTACAGACTTTGCTGTCATGAGCTTACAAATGAATCTGTATTTCTTTTCATTCCTCTATACGGTTATACATATTTTTTTTAACTGAGCTACTTGGTTTTTTTCTTTTACAACCAAAGAGAAGGAATTAACCATGTAAATAGGCACACTGAGAGTAAGGACACCATTTAGCACAAACCTTAATCACTGCAATTGAACCCAAAATAAGTAGCTTGCTTTCTTGAATAACATTCACAAAAGAGTCATTCTTTCTCTGCATCACTACAAAATCTGCAGTCTACGTGTTCTTTTAGATCTTTATAAGCTGTATGCATCCCTTCCAAGGATTGTAGAGAGTAGAAATGCTTTGTCTGCAGTTTCTGAGCACCTGGCCTATCAAGTGAACTAAGAAAAGATTCATGAACTAAGAAAAGATTCATGACCTCTGCTCCACAGGGGAGGGTATTGCATAGTAATGTGATCAGCTAATGTCAGTCATGTCCTCCCCCAGATTTGGTCAGATGAATAAAGACATCTTACATATAAAAAATACAAATGTAAAAAAAACAACTGTACTTTTCTCTCTGTAGAACAGAGAAATATACTAGAAACTGTCCTCTAACAACAGCATAAAGAAAACTACTCAAACACCAGGAATCATCAAATTAAATTTCCTGTGCAGCTTTACTTTCAGAGGACTGACATATGCTTTTTAGTACAAACTCTAATTATAGAGCCTTTTTTTTTTCTTGAGAAAATTCTTACAATGGAAAAGAAGGGAGTTTATGCAAAAAATAGGTAGTTAGCCAGTCAGCCAATTGTTTTTTAACTTCACCATTAAGAACATCACCCATACCTTACGTACAGGACATAATTTCAACTGAACACTGAATTAAAAAAAAAATTTACTTCTGGGACATTTCTGTAGTACACATCACTGTGGTATCAGAGTAACCGAGAAACATTATTTTGCAGACAAAACATCACTTGCAGGAAGGATAATACAATTACACCTGTCTGAGATACAAGGAGCTTAATGCCAGAATATTCAAACATCTATTAGCTCAGGGTGATACCACTTGATGTGCCTATGGTCCAGATTTTCAGTATATTTAGCATTTCACAAAATTTTCTCTGTTCAAAGAGCAGCTCTAGCAGACTTCCTCTGTGGTTCCCTTTTCTGTTCTGCTCTTTTTGCACTTCTGCTCCTTTTACTCCTATTCTAATGCTGTCAGCACCTCTCTGCTTCTTGGCCCCTCTCATTTCAGTTTGTCCTTTTCTCCTTCCCACCCACACACTGCAGCTTGCTTACTAGTAAGAAGATGATGAACATACTATCAAAATTACTTTTGGTTAAGAAAAAGCATCAATGAACTTTTGCTGAGCTCCATGAGAGTTGCTCAACCTATGCCTCTTACAGAGGTATAATAGACACTGCAGTCTGGCCCCGAGGGTGAGTAAACACTGAGTATTTTAATGCTGGACAGCACCTGACCTTGGACAGCACCTGGGTCCCATTGGTAGTGAGTGTCCTTTTCTCAACCTTTACCGTTTTCAGGTCAAAGCACTGATGAATTTGGTGGGCTCTGTCACAACATATCAAAACGATGTGTATTAAGAGTGCCACTGACCTGACTGGGGCATGACCTCAGGGAGGTTTGGAAAATATAATTTCCTGACCTAATGTCCTAGGATTGAGCAGGCTGAACTTGGCCTAAACGATGGACTCTGCCACAGTCCCCAGCCAGAGTGGATTTGGATGACTTTGACCCTTGAGCAGTGTCTAGGCTATCTCATAGATCCTTTGTTGATGCAAACCAAAATCATCCAAGAGAGCATGAAAAATAATGGATGAAAACAGAAGGAAAGAATTAGATCCACTTTTTTTTGGTTTTCTTTTTTTTTCACAGTATGAGTGTACTTTTACAGTTTGATCAGAACACAAGTGAGGAGACAGAGCACCAAATAAAGAGAATTTTCTGAAAGCTTCATATATCTATATTCTCATTATTTTACCAGAATAATAAAAGGTTTCTGGCACCCCAGTTCAGTGTATCAAATTAATTCATCAGTCATTTGAAATTTTGATTAGTTGCTTATGAGGTATTCTTAACAAGAACACAAAAACATTACAGGAAGTAATTGAACTTCTATTTGAACATAAAGTAAAGCAAACAGTAAAAATATAGCCCAAAATCTCTGATCAGTTTACAGAGTAGTAGAAAATGCCAGGCAGCCATATTTTTTCATGAAATGATAAACTTTACAGCAGATTATGCTTAAACCTGTTTTTTGCATGGTTTCCAATTTTGTGGAAAGCAGAGTAATGCAAGTAGTGCCTGTCTTGAATTGATATAAATATCTTTCTTGGGATATTGTTCCTGATTTGATGATATTAAGGATACACATATTTTTATGCATAGCAATATACTGTTGATTTATTATTAAGAATAAGTAATATGTAGAGTATAAATTAATTACTTCAGATAAGGGATAAGAAAGTAAAACAAAAAATTGGTTTTATATTTAACTGAAAATACAACCACTTAATAGCACCTTTAACTTTACGTCTAGTTTAGTAGGTCATTATTTCCTTCTACACGTAGTTCAACCTTAAAAGTATAGGTAGATGGCCTAATATGTGAAAGTAAGGAGATTCTGCAAAGAAGCTGTTAGGACCTCAGAGGTTTATTCAACAAAATACTAAAGGAGGTACTTTCATAGAACTAAAACATAATGGTACATCTTAGCAGAATATTAAAGGCAGAAAATGTTTTGATTTACTGCTTTGATTTTTAACAGACAGAAGATTTTTTTTTTAGTATGCTAGACACAAAAATAAAGCAAAAAACTTTATAGAGTAGTGCAGACATCTATGACAAAGGAAGAGATTCAAAGTCATGAACACAGTCAAATCAAGCAAGAGTCATTAATCCCTAATGTAGTCTATTGTGTAACCTGTTTATTCATTAATGAAGCAATTGCAAATGTTGACTCAGGTTTATTTTCTTGTCATGATTTGCTGGGAGAAAAGGGCTGAAAGAAAAGACTAGAACAGAGCTGTTTCAAGCTGTGTCTACAATCTCTGCATGGTTTTGGCCATGTTCCAGATACATTAAAGAAATCTCAGAGCAGTGGCTTTCTTTTTTTCTTTTCTTTTTTTCTTTTATTTTCTTTTCTTTTTTTCTTTTCTTTTCCCTTTTACTTTTTTTTTTCTTTATTCTTTTTGCCCTCCTCCTCCCTTTTCCTTTTTGCCTTTTTTTCCTGTCACCATTTTAATCTTTTTTTCTCCCCTTTTCCTCATGCTTCAATTTTTCCTTTTCTTTTTCATTATTCCTGTTTTTTTTTTCTTCCCTTCTCCACTTTTACCCTTCTCTTAATTTCCATTTTGTTTCCCTTCCTGTCCTTTTCCTTTCCTTCCCCTCTCTGCTTTGCCTTGATGTGCCTAGTCTTACACATCTTCCTCTTCTCCTGCCTCTTCCTATCATCTATCCAGGAGAAAGGATGCCCAAATACAGATGGAATACATTTTCATGATGGACCCAGTTCCTAAAAACACCACACTTACCCCACACTGGCTCTACGGAACAATCCTCATAGGCTATAGTTTTATCACCTCTTACAGATTAAACATCTGCCACAATGGAGGAATTCTAAATGAGAAAAGTTGTTATGAGCTCCATTTTGGCGGTATTTAGAGAGTCACAAAAATAATTATTGAAAATTTAGACTGATTGATGTATTCATTAATTACTTATCTCCCTGGATTTTATTAATATTTAGGATATCTAACAACTACAGTTATTAACTATAGATTATTTTTCACTTTCCAGTTTTTCCAATATATATTGCTATTTGAAGTAACATAATCCGTGGGTAAACAGAAATATTTTCAATGGTGCTGGTTAAGCAGAGATTATTTGAAATAGATGCATATAGATGGAGTTACATTAGTGTAGTACTGATTTTGCAAGGGTAAATTTCATAGGTTTCATTTAGGAATTAAAGATCCTTACAATTTGATATTTGAAAATTTTCAATAATTTTATACCTTTTCTAAACTGCCTAATTCTTCCTGGAATTTCAGTGATGTTTGAAGGCAGATATTAGGCATGTCTGAAATTCTCGTAATTATTTGAGTACATTGAACATAGCCCTGTTTTAAATGAGTCAGGCAGCATTTAACCTTTCCAAATCAATTTCAAAAGAGAGAAAAGAAATTCATTGGAAAAAAAAAAATCTTCATAAAATATGCAGAGAAGAAAATTGACATAAAAGGCTGACAGAAGCACAATCATTCTCTTTGGAAGACTGGAAATGTAAATAAAGCATCATTCTTCTCAACAAAAACTGTGCTTATGAAATATGGATACTAACAGTACTACACACTGGAACATACCATGAAGATCAGTATAAATTCTTCAGATGATTTTTAAAGGTCATTAAAATAAAAAAAAAAAAATGTCTCAATATCTAAGCACCATCACCTGATAACACTTTATGTCACCCTTTGCTGTATAGTACAATAAATACAAAAGACTTACAAATAAAATGAAATAACGGTAACAATATAACAAACCACATCTAGCAAAACTGGGTGTAGATTACACTTCAGTAGCATTGCCAATAAGAGAATTTTTAATATATTTTTATATTTTATTTATTTTATTTTTATATTTAATATATCAAAAGGGTTTTTTTTCTCTTTTAGGGTGACAAAGTTTACAAAGTGGTTTGGGCCTACATTTCAGTGCCACTGGTGGTAGATTTTAGTAATAGTTCTCATACACAAAGAGTCTTATGTAGAAGGACTAAGTATTTCCTGAATGTGTTTATTTGCATTTGAATTTAATAATATCAGCCCTCTTTTTACCAACGCCTATGAACAGATCTACCAATGATGCTGAATATTTTAAAGGTTTTCTGTTGGTGGAAAATATAAAAGCCTTCTCATTAACACATTTTCAAGACTATGTAAAATAATTTAAATAGAAAATAAGGGGTTGAAAAAATTAACTATTTAAAAAAAAAAAAGGATTTCAAACAGTTATTACATTGCCAGAAGATTGAGGGCGGTGATTCTGCCACTCTGCTCAGCCCTGGAAAACCCCCATCTGTAATATTGTTTCCAGTTCTGGACTTTTTAGTGCAAGAAAGGCATGGAGTTCCTGGAATGGGTATAGGAGATGGAAACAAAGATGACCAATCAATTGGAGCATCTCTTTTACAATGAAAGTCTGAGGGAGTTGGTCCTGTTTGGCCTTGAGAAGAGACAGCTATGAAGGGACATCACCAATGTGTGTAAGTATCTGAAGGGAGGGTGTCAAGGGCATGGAGCCAGGATCTTCTCAGTGGTGGTGAGCAACAGAACAAGTGGCAATGGGCAGAAACTGCTGCACAAGAAATTCCACCTAAATATGAGTGGAATTGCTCTGGGTGAGCTACCATGCACTGGAACAGATTGCTCAGAGAGGTTTTGGAGTCTCCCTCATTGGAGATATTCGAGAAGTATCTGGTCAAAATTCTGTGCTATGTGTCTAGGATGACCCTGCTTCAGCAGGGAGGTTAGGCCAGATGACTCCAAAATAATCAATTTAAGAAAAAAAAAAAAAAAAAAAAAAAAAAAGTAATCTTTCTGTATTTTGATGTGGAGGGATAGAATGTTAGAGAATAGTTCAGTAGGCAATCTCACCCCTGAGGAGTTGCAGCTGCACTAATCACCAAAGATTAGGAACAGGCCTGCCCTTAACAGGCCACAGCTGTGTCCAATAGAAGATGAGTGCTACAAAAGAGTGGGGTAGCTGGGTGAGGGGAGAGCTGGAGTTTGTTGGCTGTGCTGTGAGGAAGAAGGAGTCAGTGCTGTGAGGAGATTCATAGGAAGTCACTGAGACGGTATGGGAGCTTTGCAATAAGATGGCAACATTTTGATTCCTGTATTCCGGGCTATTTCAAATTTATCTGTTCTGTTTATCTTTTGACAGCCTTCTGTATTTTTCATTTTTAAAGTTTCTTAATTTCAGAATTATTGCTGCATCTATTTAGATTCTATGAGAATTTATGGATCATTTTTATGTCCTGGAAATCAGATTTTCAAAGAAATTTTGGCTTTGGAAACATAATTGTCTTTGTTAATGACCATAAGAGACACTGTTCCATCAGACATCCAACAGGCTTTCAATCTGAAAGCCTCATTTATTTTAGTAAGAGTGGAAAACAACAGCTCCGAAATTGATGTGTCTCACTTCTGATATACTTAGTTTCTATTTGAGTGAGAGGCTTACTGGCCCAGATCAAAAAAGAAATTGGTGATCTAGAAAACAGCTGATAATATTATGAAATGGAAGGTAAAAAGATGGGAAGGGTTTGTGAGCCGAAGTATACTCTTTATATTGTTCCATTATATTTCATTTATTCTGCTGATGTGGACATTAATTTGTTTGTTTTCCTAAGTCGCTGAATACACTGCATTGCATTAGACACATAAAAATCAATGCCAGTTTTTTGAGAAAGAATTTTTTTTTTAATTCTAAGAATAATTAAATGGAAAAAAATTGGAATCCATGCTGTCTAATTCAAGTATTTTGTGTTTTGTTCCCCCTGGTCCTGAGCAATTAATATAATATATAAATTCCATCTTCTTTTTGACCGTTCTTCAACATTTGTTATAACATTTTCTGAACTCTTAATATTAAATCTGTTGCATTATCTTTTTTTCTATATTTTTGCAATCTTCTTAAGAAGTAAAATTTTTTCCTATCTCATTTTGTAAAGTATGCTTTTTAGAGCCCTCTAAGTCTGCTGAAAGGTTGGTTCATTTAAAATTCTGACAATAAAAATCCTGACAGTAATTCAGGTAGAGTCTGGCAGAATTAAATTAAACTAGAAACCATATTTCTCAACACTTTTTTTTTTTAGTTTTGTATGCTGGAAAATTCAATAGGCTACCCAAAACCTTTGAAGCTAACCAAAGGCTTTTTAAAAATTTTTTACTTCTGGGAGGGGTCTCTTAAAAATAGCATCAGCTGTTGAAACGAACAGAGTATTAAACCCACCATTTTCACTTTTATGGTGTTAGTATCATTTGATTTATATCCTTATTATTAGAAAATATGAGATGAACAGGGTGAAAAGTGTGATCTGTTCTGAAAAAATAATGGGGCTCCAAACTCAAGTGGTGAGAACTATAAAGGCTGATTTCAAGTTCCTGTTAGACATTTCCACTTGACTTGAGAAAAGGTTCACCCTGACATAGAAACACAGTCTACATGGTATGCTGAGAGACTTAAAGGACATAATTGTGAATGTATTTTATGGAAAGAGAATTATAAATGCTATGCATATCTAATTCACAGAACAGGCAAGGACAATTGCCCACTCACAATTATGTAACACAGCTCTGTGCCAGGCACTTAGGAATGGTAAATAAAAACAAGCAAAAAGTATTTTTAACATGTAATTAATATTTTTAATAGACCCATTTTAATTTATTGTGGTTGTCTATATGATGTAAAATAGATTTGTGATGAGATGTTTGGTTAAGCCTGGGGAAGAAATTTATCGTTTGATCTTGCACATAGATGGAATATATTACTCTGAAAAAAAAAGGCATCTCAGAGCTTGAGTATTTTGTAGCCTGACTTTCTATTTTAGTTCTCTATAGCTAAGACATTCTTATTATTACCTAAGTATTATTCAGGTAACAAAAAATACATTGGGTTCAATAGTAAAACCTAAGGAAAGGAAACAGTAATTTTCTGATATCAGGGAAAACTAAACCGTCTTTAGAAAAGTTATTCAATATTCCGTAAACTCAAGAACATTTTCTCATCTTTATGCAAATTGTATAGTATCTGAATGATTCAGCAAGTGATCTTCTTTGTTCCTAAAGTAATAGGTCAATTATGGCTAAGCAACTGTGATTGCAAGACCATAGCAAAAGTTTTGGCAGCTTGGCTCTAGGCATTTTTATGTAAAATTACTATTCCTGATATAAAGTCTTAATTTAATAAGATGGAAAATAATAACAAAATGGAAGATCTGTGGCTCATCAAAAGCTATTTTATGTGCTTCTGAAAAAGGGCATTTCACCCAGCTGAACAGAGAATTTCTTCAAAGTGTGAGCAAAAATGGACTTCAAGAACACCTTTTATTTTTTCCTGTTTTCATTTTCTTTTTTTCTTTTTTGTTTTCTTTTTTTTTTTTGTTTTCATTTTCAGTTTGCCAAAGGCTGCTGTCATCATTAATATAATTATTTCTAAATCATTTGATCTGTGAAGTTGCACCAGACAGGACATTACTATTTCTATGCTCTTATTTTGTATTTTGGAACATTTGGCACAGCTAATCAGAGTGATTGACTGAAATACAGTAGAGGAAGGTAGCTGAAAATAATGCCAGAGCACTAGTATTTTTTTGAGATGACCTATATCCAGTCTCCAGAAAACACTTTATAGACACAAGATCAATATTTTATTAGCAATGACTAATAATTCATGATGATGTAATATGTTATGAGAGGAAGCCATTTCCTGATATCTGATAGCTGGATATAAATATAGCAACCCCTACAGATAATTCTTGCTCTTCTATACTGTTAAGAATACATTCCAGGAAAAAAAACCCAAACGACCCAAATAAATATCTGGGTATTTAGTATTTTAGTATTTAGGTAAAATAATAGTTTAAGTGAACTACTTAAGGTTTACAATGTTCTGCTTGGAACACCTTCTTGCCCACTATCTTGAAACCAATGATACAAGAGAGAATTAAGCAGTGTTTGATTTATGAAGTTATATTAAGTTTATAGTAAGAAATGTGTAGTAATAAAATTTCTATGACTAGCTTTAACTGGATCTTTTTCTTCAATAGAAGAGTCTTTCATGCAAGTCAAGGAAGAGGTATCACATTGGCTGTGTGGGTGTTTGCCATGTGGAACACCGATTCTTACTCGACAAAACCCCAAATGAGAAAAATCTCCAAGGTTTCTACTGGCATGTTTATATACCTGCAGTGATTTCCCTTTTTGGCTTGTGTTGACAGCTTTAAAGGATTGTTTTGTCTGGAGTGTCTCTCTCTTTTTTTTTTTTTTATTAAGTCTTTTTACAAGTTTCTAACTCTACCATTAAGAATGTCAGTCTTAAGGCTTATGATTTAGCTACCTGAAAATAATTTTCTTATTATTAAGTAGGCCATATGACAAATCTACACATATTTCCCTGTTGTCTACAGCTTTGACTACTCTCATTTTTGGTACATTAATCTTCTCTCTATCTCATTCCACAGCTATTACCTAATAATGCGAAAAGTTAGAAAGGAATACACCAGAACAGTGAATGAAAAAAAATCAGAAGCATGGTTAAATTCATGTAAGCTTACTATTCAAATATTGTGAATGTGATTGTAGTAATACAACTTATATGATCACAAAATAGATGTCTGGAAATGAGAGACACAGTAAGCTGACTTCCTTTATAGAAAATAAAAACAAGAAAGAAGAACTTTTGGGATGTGGTTCATTTAGCTTGGTTTAGACACCTACTTTAGAATAAGAAGAATTGTGCCCTTGACTCCAGTAAGTATATTGACCACATCTTTATGGATGGTAGACAGATTAGGATCTCAAACATAGATTTAGATCTCAAAATCCACAGAGTGAAATTTATATTCTCATTTGTAACTTGAAGGCAAGAAGAAAAAAAGGAAATAGTAAAATGTATTTCCATCTGACAGATCCTATGAAAAGTATTTCTCCAAAAAAGAGCATTATATTCTCTTTATATAGACATATTTATATATATGTGTGTGTGTGTTTGTATATCCAATAATGGGCATTCAAAAATTTGCAACAAGAAATTTAGTTATGTGTCTTTCCTTGTTAATTTTCTAATTATACAATCTGATGAGAACTGCGATAACGTGATGAGTCAGAAGCAGCAGAGAGCTGGCTAACAGAGACACT
The DNA here is from genome assembly GCA_020466415.1 of Ammodramus savannarum pratensis. Lineage (NCBI taxonomy): Eukaryota > Metazoa > Chordata > Aves > Passeriformes > Passerellidae > Ammodramus > Ammodramus savannarum. The sequence goes on along the minus strand of JAHXMQ010012338.1, from coordinate 81,967,121 downwards.
GAATACATCTTCAAACTTACTGATGTAAGTCAAAACTCGTTTTACTGATGCTGTGTGGTGCTTCTTATTAATCATCAGTTAATAACTTGGCACTGTAACCCTCAGAGGCAAAGGAACTCTGAACACATGCATGACATCATAAAGGTGGCATATTTAGTGATAACTCAATTATTAAAGTGCTCATCATCACAATGTAATTTTTTTAATGTAATTTTTTTCACAGGTTTTCTTCAGTGGAATAGAGTTGAAGTGTTATCTCAGGATAGAGGCATGGGGAAGAAGAATCAGTTTAAGGTAAGAGAATGAAGATGTATGTGCCTAATTCGGAAATCTCATGTTGAAGAGCCCATGTCGAAGGTTAGAAAGAATTTCCTGCGTTTGTGGTAACAAAATGTTCATAATAACAGTTCTAATAATTATTATAGTAAGCACTATAGTAAAAGAAACAGCATTTTGATTTTAATTTTGCATTCCACAAAAGCTGTTTTTATTCATTTAAGAAGATATTCGCACATGAAAGAAAAGGCAGTATAATGGACTGTATCCTCTCACGGGTAGACACACAGGATATTTTATAGAAAACACACTTTTTTCACACATGAAGAAATCCTCTTTTGAACAAAGACAAGTTGTAAAACCTCTAGGCTGAATGTCAGCTATTTGAGGAATTTATTGAAATCATCATAGACGCTTCACTCAATGCTTGCTTCTATGTGCAACAGCTTTTATTTTTCAGTCTAAAAATGAAGGATTAAAGAGGAGGAGAGAAAAGAGGGAAGCAGTACAAAATCATGCTAGAATGTGGTCGTATACCCTGATAGTCCTTGTGGCTGTAAGGATGTGTGCAGGATATGCACAGCTCACAGAGGACTGAGAGGGGCTTTATTATATAGCTTGTGTTGCAATCATTCAAGAAGATTCTCAAGTTCTCTAAGTGGAGATTCATAGCACCTATGTTCTATCTAGTTTTCTGGCATTACATGAATGGTCCTATGGCTTTTAAATAAGCATATTTTAAGGCTAAAGAAAGCTAAATCCTCTCTGGCAATATAGTATTAACACAGTTTCTAAGGAAAAACGAAACTAAAAAATATATTTCCCACTTCTACTGAATTTTGGCTCCAGTTTTCAAACAGGGAGTGCAGAAGTCTGTCACACTCCTTGTAAAGTATTGACCAAAGCAAAATTACTACCTTGTATAGGAACCCAGAACAAAATTCATGCTATAGAGTTATATCAGTTATGATGGTTTTTTTTCCATAAAAATTCAAGTCAGTTAATGCATGTTGAGAATACAAAAAAAAAAAAAAAAAAAGAAAAAAGAAACTTTAATAGTGTGTTTAATTTAGGAATGTTTTAGTCTTACAGTGACTAAAATATCAATAATTATGTAGTCTTCAATCAGTTCCATTAAGTGTTCACAGAATAGAGTGTTAAGGCCATTTAAGGTTAATGCTAACTTTATAATCATCTAGGAACAAATATTTCAAAACAGACCACAAGTTTCAATAAAATCAGCAACTACAAAAAAATAAAAAGGAAAAGATAAGATATATGAAAATACAAAATGTGCTGCATGCCAGATACCTGCAGAAGCTGCTCACTCTCTCCTCTCTGCAGCTGGACAGAGGAGAAAAAGGGTTGAGATAAGGACAGGTGGATTCTCCTATCACATCTTGTCACAGACAGAACAGGCTCAGTTTAGAGGTATGAGTTGAATTTACCAATAACATAATGTCATCAGTATAATAAGTAAAATAAGTGCCTTCTTCCACCCCTCCTTCCTTCCCAGCTCTCTCTCCTCCCTCAGTGGTGCAGGGATTGGGGTTATGCTCAGTTCATCACTTGTGGTTTCTCCTTCTGCTCAGGCAAGTCATTCCCCTGCTGCACTGTTGGGTCCCTCCCATGGAAGACAGTTCTCCATTAACTTCTCCAGTGTGAATCCATCTCAAGAGCTACAGCTCTCCACAAACTGCTGTGGTTTGGATCACTCTTCAGTAGGGTGCAGTCATTCAAGGACAGGCTGCTCCATTAGGGCAGCAGACCCCCTCTCTCCTGTGGGCTCACAACCTGCTCCAGGCATCCAGTTGCTCTGTTGTCAGCTCCTCCTTCATGGGCTTGGGGTGGATCTCTGCATCCCCATGGACCTCCTCCACCTGCAGGAGCACAGCTGCTTCACCACGGTCTGCACCATGAGCTGCTGAGGGATCTCACCTCCAGTGACTGGGGCACCTCCTTTCCCTCTTTTTCCACTGACCTTTGTGCCTGCATGGTTGTTCTTTTCCCATGTTCTCACTCTGCTCTTCTCTAGTCACAATTACAGCTGCACAATCACTTTTTGTTTAAATTTCTTCTTAAATGGGCTATCACATTGCCACCATTTCTAATTGACATATGTGTCTATGGAACCACCAGGGATTGGCTCTGCTGGACTCTGAGGAAGCTCCTGGTAACTTCTCACGGGAGCCATCCCTCTAACTGCCCCGTTACCAAAAACTAAAAGCACGCTAAACCCAATCCATCAGGATATAAAGTCACCTTAATAAATGACATATGTTTTGGAACTTGGGTAGAAATGTCACCTTTAATGAAATACAAATGCTACTGAAAGCACGTACTGTAATCATAGTATCATTTTCTTACCGTTTGGTCTGACTCAACTGAAGCATCAAAGTCAAGACAATTTGACAGTAACCAGATACCAGTTCATAGCCACCATTCATGAATTGATTGACTTGGAATTTCCAGGTGAAGGATTCTGTGTCCAGGTTTCATTTATGATTATATTGATGGTTGGATAAAAAAAGTGGTGTCAATCTCTCTGGAATTTATTCACTTCCACACTTAGATAAATCTTCGCATACCAGATGTCTGGAACGAATGTGATTGCCCTGTAAACTGAAATTTATACTTCTGTCTAGTAATCACAAACCATAATATTACAAGGAAAAAATCAAAAAGATGTTAAAAATCTTCAATACAGTTCCTCTAAACACTCAAGGGAAAGATTATTATTTTAATTTTCTGGGAATAGAGTATAATCTAGAAAGCAATTTTTAGTCAGTCTCTTGGCTCACATTAGATGTAGAACAAATGTTATTTTAAACATAATCTGCAACACTTAATTGCAAGTCCCAGTTCTGCCAGATATTTAACCTTTTTTACTTTTATTAACATTGTTCCTGAGAGGTCTATACAACCTGCAATCTCTTCATTATTCCATTATTTAAAAGGAAATCAGTAGCACAAGATTTGATTATTTTCTTTTAAATATTATGAAATATTGTACAAGAATATAGTGAAGCAAATGAGGAATATTACCTAACAATTCTGATACATTTTGAAAAAGGATATATTAAAGAAAATGAGCTTGTAAAGAATTCTGTTTTGATGGGATGTCATAATAACATTTCTTAAATGGTTCTCTTTCTCTCTCTTTTGTTCAGTTGTACTTTATTTTTAATTAATTAGAAGGGAGAAAATTCTACCAGAGCTTTAATATTAAAATTAAATATTTATAATCTGGTAATGTCCTCAGGCAGATCCATCTCTAGGTCCTATTACCTTGTATTAAATAATACGTCCTGAAAAAAATATGGATGCAGGATTTAATTTATACATATCAAAAAACATTCATTGAGCCAAAAAGGATACTAATAAATCTCATCTTCCTGAATGTGGGACCAAAGATTGTCTTATTGATTTCTACTTAACAGAATCAATCATACTTTCAAGAGATTCCCCAACATTCCTTTTGAATGCATAGATGAAATCCATAAATCCTGACAGTGTAATTAAGCTGTGTATATCAATACCTTTTCTTAAAGGATGATACTAAAAATACTGAAAGGACTCTGGACTGCTGACATTACCCTTTTTTTGAAGGATATACTACAATACAATGACTTCTATGGAACAGAAGCGCAGAGCAAGTTGGTCAGATTAAATCAAAATGAAAAGAGTTTTAGAAGTCCTCACTGCTCACTCACTGTTTCATCTCAGAGGTAGGTCTTTTCTTTCGCCTCACTCTTGCTCTGAGTACAGCAATGTTTAGTGTCTCGCTGAGTAATGAATAATTCCAAGTAGTGCACTGGAGATCTCTGGAAACTGCCTGTGTATTGGCTCTGTCTCTTTATAGTGTGTCTGCTTCCCTTCTTGGTGTGGAGACTTCTGAGTCCTCCCATTCTGCTCCCTTCCCTCAGGAGAGGGCTGCTGCTCCAAAAAATTGTGTATTGATCCAATATATGACAGCCAGCAGTTAGCAAGTGCATGACCTCACTCCCTCTGGCTGAGTTGTACCTTCCAGCAAAACACAGTTATGGCACAAGAGAAAACACAGCAAACAAAAGATAGGCTATTTTTCATTCTTAATGTGAGATAATTTGTGTGTATATCAAAATTTTTCTGTGCATGCATTAAATTTGTCACCAATGGAAATTTTCTCTGTCTCCTGACAAGACCATCTCTCTCCTCAAACCTCAAATTGAAAAACACAAACACTGTTTAAAAAGAACTGATCACTGTGCTTGTATTGGGGGTATTCTTAATGTAACATAAAATCTGATCAAAATAATAGGATATGAAGTTAGGATAGATGATTATTTTAAAATTGTAACTTGGAAAAAAAAATTTCTTTAACTTCACTTTTCAAAAGGCCTAGCTTTTTAAAATATAAAAAAGTGACTTGTGTTTCCTTGAGGAAATGAAAGCCTGATCAGAGTTTAACACAGAATTTTCTGTGTCAAGGCCCTGAGGGCAGCATCAGGCCTGGCTGCCCCTCTAAACTCCCTACATCTCCCTCCACCGTGCCCAAAGCCTAGAGCCCCATGTCAACCCCCCAGAAATACCAGCCCTGCCCCAGCAATGCTGCAGCAGGGCTGTCTCTAGCTTCCCTCAGCCCTGTCCTGCCCAGCTGAGCCAGGGTCCCCTGCAGATGCACATCCCAGCCCCACCTTCACACATCTCCTGGGCTGTGTCAGGTGCCCAAAGGTGGGACTGCTCCATTGCCTCACAGTTGTCCTGCTGCTGGGGAGGGCTGGACTGTCACAGACGTCTTTTGTGAAAAATCCTTTCTTGGGATTTTTCTACCTTCTAAAAAGCTGTGGCCTCAGCAACAAAGTGTAAACAATGGTTATCTGCTGCAGTGGAATGCAACAGGTGGATCCGTGATTGGTCTCCTGTGGATGTTTGGATTTACTGACCACTCACGGCAGACCTGCTCTCACTTTCTGCCAGGACACAGATCTTTGTTATTCATTCTTTTCTATTCTTAGCTTAGCTAGCCTTCTGGGGACTTTCCTTCTATTTATTTTCAGTATAGTTATAATGTAGTATATATATCATAAAATAACAAATCAAGCCTTCTGAACATGAGATCAACATTCTCGTCTGTTTCTCACCCTGGCGACCCTTGTGACCACTATCACACTGGACTCTGGCTGATGGGTCCTGGGACAGACCCTGGTGGATGGATCCTGCCCTTACAGGGATAAGGTTGATCCCAACAGCCCTGAAGCTCCAGCACCAGGGAGCCAATGGCCCTCATGGTGCCTTGACACCAGTAATGTATCTGGGACACTATTCAGAAAACACAAAAGAAATTATAGCTTCTTTGAAGTCAAACAACTTATAGTAACAGTATAATCATAGCATTATTTAGGTTGAAAACCAGCATAAACTCATCAGTTCCAAATATTAATCCAGCTCTATCACATTCACCACTAAGTCATGTCCCCGAGTGCCACGCACATATTTTTTGAGCTCTTCCAGCTATGATGACTCCACCACTTCCCTGAAAAGCCTGTGCCAATGCTTGGCAACCCTTTCTGCAAAGAAATTTTTTCTAATATACAATCTAAACCTCCCCTGACACAACCTAAGGACATTTCTACTCAACTTGATTCTTTTTACCTGGGAGAAGATACTGATCCCCCCACCTTGCTGCAAATTGGTTTCAGGTTGTTGTAAAGAGTGAGAAGATCTTTTTTAAACCCTCTTTTTAACCAGGCCAAACACCCCCAGCTCCCCCAGCCACTCCAGCACCTTTACCAGCTTTCTTGCTTTTCTCTGGACACACACCAGCACCTCAATGTCTTTCCACTAGTGAGGGGCCCAAAACTGGACACAGGATTAAAGCTTGTTCTCTTTTTTGTGACCCATTCTAATGGACACTGTGCCACTTGAAAAGTTCATCTCTGAAACACTTCATCTGCAGTGACTACTTCTGTGCATACTAACTAATTGGTGCAAAGTCAACAGTGCATCTTTTTGTCACCCCAATAGAACCCTCTACAGCTTCCTGCAATATTTCACAATTACCTCCTGAGATATACTAAATTACTCAACTTTTGAATAAAATACAAATACAATACAAATCAAATACAAATACAATACTGCAAAGTTAGGTTGAGTATGACCATTTCTGACTTTTTTACAAGGTCCCATAATTATGCTTTTCTTCAGGTAATTTAATGCACAAGAGAAGACATCAGCCAGAAAATAAATTTACAAGAATATGAGAATAAGCTGCCATGCTTTAGGTCAAGACTATATTTTTCACTTAGATTCTGAATTTGGCAATAATCTCTCAACTTCAGAATTAAATAACTGTCTAAAAATAGAATAACATGAAAATGAAATTAGAGCAATTAAAATAGAAAAAAATTAAATTTGTTCCTCTATGAGGAGAGAACTTATAAGGAGCACTTATAAACTTCAGTATTATTGTTTGTCACTAGTATTTGGAGACTATACGACATAACCAAACCATACATTTCAAAATTGTGAAGGAATTGAAACACTATCTAGATGATTGTGCAGTAGATATTTAAATCTTTTTACCAGGTTTCTGGCTAGTATTTTCTGAAAACATTACTAAATAACACACAGTTTTTGAAAACATACTTATGGGGGTACAACTATCATCACAAGCATTTGTTGTCCTAGACATTCAATAGTCTGCAGGTTTTCGTACCCCTCAGAGATTCCTATAGACTGTTGAGAAAAAAACCATATTTTTTGCACCGGATCAGAATTGCTGTGACTGCAAAACTCCTTCTGGTGCAATATAAACCGAGTTTTTATAGAGCTATCATCTTCAGAATAGTACTTTTCTATGACAAATAAAACTTTCCCCAAAAAATCATGATGAAAATACAGACCTGTTGGAGCAAGTTCAGGGGGCCACCAAGTTCAATAGAGAGATGGAACACCTTCTGTATTAAGAGTATTGAGGGAATTGAGTTTGTTCAGCCTGGAAAAGAAAATGCTTAAGAGTGGCTTTATTGCAGTCTTCAATACCTGAAGGGAGCCTACAGGAAGATGAAGAGACACTATTTACTGGGGCATGTAGTGACAGAATGAGGCGAAATGGCTTAATTCTACTAAAAGAGAGTAGATTTAGTTTATATATTAGGAAAAAAAAATTCTTTACTGTGAAGGTGGTGAGACACTGGAGCAGATGGCCCAGAGAAGTCGTGGATGACCCATCCTTGGAAGAGTTTAAGGCCAGGTTGGATGAAGCTCTGAGCAAGCTGGTTTAGTGACATGTGTCCCTATCACCAGCAGGGAGTGGGAGTGGAACCAGGTGATCTTTAAGGTCCCTTTCAACGCAAACCATTCTATGATAGTAGGATAACATTTTTTAAAACTCCAGAGTTCCAGTAATCCCTTAAGGAATGTTCAACCATTATAATCTTTCCCCTTACAAACACAAGTTACCATTTGCAGAAATTAGAATCTATTCAAAGAAGAATACAGTCTGCTGTAAACATTGCAGACAACCAAGTATGATCAATAATTGGATTTTGCTACTGACTTGAAAACAACGAGGTACTTGTGACCATTATAATTCCTTAACATTCATAAATGAATATGAGGCTAATGTCTCCCACTGTGATCTGTAACAATGAGGCTCTCTGGGTTTTTGTTAAAGAAATATCCTTTTGGAAAAGGATTACATCTTATGCAAGTATGCTGGATTACTATAGTGAAAACTATCCTTTTTTTTCCCTTTTCTGGGTAAGATATTTGCAGTTAAATAACATAAATAAGTAGAGCTAAGCAAACAAAGTGGTCCTAAGCAGACAAAGACATGTAATTTCCATCCTGGTTCTAACATCTATTTTAGAAAAGTAAAAAAAGCTCAAAAATCATAACATTTCTGCCAGGAGGTATTCACCATATAACATTTCTGGTCAATCATCAGCCACTTAGAAAACTGGTTTAGGTGGTTGAGATCAACAAATGTGAAACTAGAGGCTTAAAAGGGATATATTACCTGGCTGTGCTTCTCACAGAATACAAGAATAGTTAAGTTTGGAAGGGACATCTGGTTCATTTGGTTCCACTTCCTTGCACATGTTGTATCACCCAGAGCATGTTGTACAGGAACATGTCTAGATGGCTTTTCAATATCACCAAGGAAGGAAACTGTGTAGTGAATGTGCAGTAAACTGTGCTAAGATGTCGTCCTATGATCTCCATAATTGCAAATTACAATGCTGAGCACAGTTTTTGTGGAAATTAATATGCAGTCTGTGTTGGCAGCAGAATGTGAGTTTAAAATCATAATTGCATATAAATCTGAGTTCTAGGGTCCAGGTTATAGGTAATGAGTTACTGGTATAAACAAGAGTTAAATAATGATGCAAAAATTTTAGTTGCTAGGATTTGACCCTGCTTCTTTCATGTTGTTTATTTTCTTCTCACTTTTTCCTGTTTTCTTTTTTTTTTCTGAAACAGTTAATGAATTCCTTATACTACAATGAAACAGATCTGGTGTGATGTCACAGCCAAGTTTGGTACTTGGATTATATTTAGGTGCGTGTGTCTTTTCTGTAAGCCTCATTCACTCTGCTCACTTCCATCAAACCAGTGAAATAATGCATAATACTCCAGTTATTAATAATATGAAAACTCAATCCTCATGTTTTGTCATCCTGACATATCATTAAATCTGTTGACACCTCTGTGTGGCACACAGGTTCCCATGCATGCTAAAAAGCCTGCGAGCTTGTGGAATGTATTCTACCCTGCACCTGAGTTTGGCTGCAGACCAGAGATACTGAATGATCTCTGTTTCCTCTGGAGATTAATCTGTTCATTGTGCCAGGCTTTGCTCAACTCACTGGGGCTGCAAGGACTTCAATTCAAAACTGATGGAATTTTATACATGCTAAACTTACCTGGCCAGTGAGTCATTAAAGTACCTTTTATTTCTGAATAGATTGCAATCACCAGTTCCACTCTATTGGAAAAGGGCTAAAAATATGGAAAACAAAAAAAAAAAAAAATAATATTGGGTTATTTGATGTCTTTCATCTGAAGTCTGAATTATTGGTAAGAACAAAATGTTAAAGGCATTCAATAAGAGGGAAAATAACCAGAATTATTTTGTGACCTCTCCCTGACACAAAGTTATTTGCATTTTTATTTAAGAGTAACCAGACAAAGGAAAGGAAATTTTAGAGCACCTTTTTTTCTAGTTTCATATTATTTTGATACATATGCACCTAATGCATTGTCAAGTTAACAGCTTGTTCATAAACTGTTGTGTTTTTTGTTAATTTCATAATCTTGTGATGAATCATCATTGAATCTCTCTTTTTTCTCTATATTCTCCACATATACTATTGAACATATTCTCGTGTTCCATACTAGAAATTATGACCGGTGGGGAAACAGAATATTATTCCGACAGGGGAATGTTTCTTGTTTAGAACATCATAATTGCTGCTATAGTATCCGAATTCTGTATTCTCATCCATTATATTTTATTTGTGACTTAGATTTATTTTTCCTTCTTAATACTTGGGTTTTTGGTCTTAATACTGCACCTATTATTTAATCACACAACCTTAGAACTCTGTTTTATCCATCTAAATATACTCATTTTAACCTTAGAAAGTGTATAATTGTTTAGATCTTCATGAAGTTTTCATGTTTTAGGAAAAAAACATTAATTTTTTATAAGAATAAAATTAAAACTGCTCAAAATAAGCTACTGGAAAAATTTACAGGTAAAATAATTGTTTCTGCAAGCCAAATGGTCAGAATTTTACTTGGAAAGCCAAAAAATTCTCTCTGCAACACAAATTTATCCTGTAGTATAATGCTGTGTTTGAACATATTTTAATTAACTCTTATGAAATGCAAATATGATAATTAGTTATGTAGTTGTTTCTGAGATAAGACGCCATATCAGCTACAATGAATTATTGTGATTATAATAATATTATAATAAGCATAATTTTCGATTTTAGTTATTTTAAGGCTGAAAACCTGGAAATCCTTATAGAAGAAAAGAGAACTAAGCAGGGTTTAAAAAGGATAAATATGTTGAAAAACCAAGCAGAATTTAAAATTAAGGAGTTTAATGGCTGAAAATTTTGACTCAGTTTCTGAAGAGTCACAGAGCAAAATTATTTGCTGTGCAAGTAAGCATTTGTAATATGCACAAGTTGCATGAATTTGGAATTTACCATGAAAGATCTAATTCACTGTAAATAAGTAGAAGCACATATATATGAAGGTTAATTAATTTAACAATTAAATACCTGTTTGGGTAGAGTGCATGGCAATAAATTCAATAACCCTTCAATACAATACATTCCCTGATGCCTCTCAATATAATATGATACATCTCCATATGCTTTCCAGCACTAGCCATTCCTTCTCCCTTGACCCAATTCCTTCCTGTAATTTTATGAATATTTAATTTGCTAAGGTGCAAATAAGAGACAATGCTTATTATTTTAAAGTATGTCTTATTGTCATCCTTCTAGCTTACTTTGCAGTAGTCTATTATTGCCTTATTTTTCAGTGATAATGATGTGCTCCCATTGTGAACAACCTTCTATATAAATTATTTTATCTGCAGACTCTCTTTAAACTGAATATTGATGAATTTAGCTTCTGTAAGCTCTGGTTAAAATTTCAGCAGCAAGTTAAAGGAGATAAACTGCCTCCATTCACTATATTATAATGATTTAATTTCCTCATGAAATAAAAATTTCCTGCAGGAGATGTCAAGGAACATGTAAAAGCATGTCAGAATAGGGCTGCTTTGTCCTCATCTTTCAAGGATTAATTGTGTGGAAATTAAATGAAAAAAAATTCTCATCATTCACAAAGATTCATATGCTTGTATATCCTTGACACCGTTTTGAGGTACCATGAGAGGGAGCAAAAACTTTCTGGAGTTCTGTTGCCTAAAGTAGGCATTTACTGATGTTTGAGGGATTATGGAGAATACAAGACCTGTGGAGAGGAATGACATGTTTGCCAGCAGACCTATGAGTGATCTCTGGTTTGTAGTCCAGCCATTGGAGTCATGCACAAAACCTTTCGTTATGCCAAATCATATAGATTTCCATGTGTTGGAAACTGAAGGAAGCTGTACAATTAGGAAGCTTGATTCAGTTTTTCTTTTCCTTTTTTTACCCCTCTTTATTGTAATGTAGCTAAGAATGGGTGTCAAAATGCTTTTTTATTATAACAGATGAGATGAAGAAGTAACTCTGGAACATGGGTATATGGTGATAGATGAAAACCAAAGAATAAGAACAAAAGTTGAGTTCCTGACAGTTTAAATGGCTTAGGTGGTTGTTTACTCCTTAGATCCATTTTGAACAGCTGCAAAGTACTCCATCCAAGCAAATTTGCTTATAAATAGTTCTATACTTAGGCCACTACCTATTCAGAATTACAACAACAGCAAAAACAAACCATTTTTATGTAAGATAATTATTTCCTAACATTTTGAAAATCATTGGTCAAGGCATCCTTCAGATTCTTCTTTATTCTCTTTCTCTTGGGGATTCTGGCATCCAATTTGGAAATAAATGAAAACTGACAGTATTTATCAAATAATTAATATTTTACTTGAGAATAACATGTATCATGTGAAAAATTATTAATTTTGGGCCATTCTGCCTGAGAAGCTCCATATCAAATCTATCCTGTGGAAAGATACCAGCCTTCAAGTAAAAATTGGAAAATACCAGCCTACAGGAATCTAGGAATGAGAGCAAGGAAAGAACTTCCACATTCATTATTGATTTTGCTCTTTCTCATTCATCAGAAGGGAATAGGGTAACACAGCTTTCAGCACTTAGCACTTGTTATTTCATTAAATTTTCTGCACTTTCTCGGAGTGGGAAGAAGACATAACACAATGTTGAAGGTAGAAAATACTGAAGACAGAAACTATGTGTCTCAATCTCTAAGAAGATCCAGGAGAAGGCAGAAAGAAAGAATAAAGTGCATGAATCCAGTAATGAACCCAGGACAGAGAGTAAAAGGGAGTATCCTGAGGCAAAAAGCTTGGAAAAAAAGTCAGAACAGCTGAGTGGAACAAGGCTTAGATGGGCAAATAAGTCAAAATATATGCTAAGAGTAGGTCAGTGTGGTGTCAAGTAGATTTTACAGGAGTTGGAATAAGGTTTAGAAGCTGAAAGAGTGCACCTGTGTGTGTGTGTAGAATAACACAGAAACTGGGAGATGCAATCTAGAAGGAATTTGAGAGAGAAATACAGCTGAACAATGACTTATTGGTAACTTCAAAGAAAAAAAAAAGAAAAAAACAAAAAAAAACCCTCCAGCTCTATTTCAATGTAGCACATTTTTAAGGTTTATTGTAGGGAATAAGTTCTCCACCTTTAAACATCCACAAAAATCACTCCAGGTATAAATTCCTATTACATGTTAGCTATCTTGTCTCAGTATGAACTCTATCATTCACGAGGTGACTCAACTGAGATGTCTATACATGCATATCTGTGCAATTTGAAAATCTGAAGGATATTTGGCAGTCTTACAAGTGACTGACAGATATGAGAAAGGATGTGCAAAGGGATATGTGTTCTCCTGAAACAGCAAAAGCAGACCAAAGAGGAAAACCTTATCATCACACATTCATCAGTGGACACTTAGAGTTTCAGTCACCTGGATCCTGCTGAAGAGATACTCCATTCAGTTATTCAGTTTTTAGGATGAACTAACAACTCGGCAGCTTTTCCCAGTATGAGTGAGGGTGGGGCTCAGCCTTCTATATGAAGTGTCTAATGACATTGAGATACACTTGTAAATCCATCCTGGATTCCAAATGCCAATGCAGACAAGTATATGGCTTCCAGGGATATGTCTCATGAGCTGAGACCTCATGCAGCCCAAGATATTTCAGACCTGTAAGATACCTAAGACATGTATTTAGTAATCACAGTCAGTTACCAAAGCTCCACTGAGCTGGACTTTTAAAATTAGTTACAGGTAGTGGATTAGATCTGTACTTTTATGTACATGTGAAATTAATGCTATTTCAGATTCCAGAGATCAATCCATTCTTCACAACCCTTGTTGCCAAAAGACATAGTCAAAGCTGGTATTTAAGTGTCTTTTTTTTTTTTTTCCCTCTACTCTAAGCTGTTAGATTGCAGATCAGTGGTTTGGTTTTTTTAAATATGAAAAATCAGATCATGTCTCTCAAAATAAATTCTAAAGCAGAGGATAATATATCTGGGTATTTTTTTCTTGCATGTACAGTGGAGAGAGTAAAGCATACTTATCTCAGAAGGATGCCATTACCATGCATTCATTAGTGTTTAATGTTGCATATTATAGTAAAGGGGACATGGAAAAATTCCAGTAGGAATTATTCCTGTTTTCTGAATCTGCTTTGAATATTGTGCCATAAATAAGGCATATGTTTATCAGGGAAAAGAAAGGAAATTATTGAGTTGTTGCATTCTGAATAAGCATGGCTGGTTCCATATACAAAATGATGCTGACAGCTTCTAAGAAAAGCATATGAGGGGTTCTCATTACAGACCATATGTACATGGAGGGATCAAATTAATGTTATAAACAGAACCATAATTGTAACTTCTTTAGTTTTGAGAGTGGTTGACTTTCTAACACATAAAAAGAGTCTTTTGACCAGACTTTTGTAAGTATATAAGGTTACTTAATTTAAATTGGGCAGCTAAAGTCAGTTTTAGAAACCCACAACTACATAGATTAACTCTAGCTGTGTCACAGCCAACACTCCTACATTATTTAAAATTATTTAATGTACAAAAATTGCAGAAATTGGTCTTTTCGTATTTTCTTCTGACACTAATGGACTGAAAGACATCTTTTGAAGTTCATGTTTATAGCAAAATTATCTGCTCTTAGCCATACAGTTCTAAAGCCCTATTAGAAATCCAAAGGTCCTACAAGTTTCTTCAACTCAGCGGACAAGTCCCTTTTATGTACTGAACTTCTTGATGTTCCAGGACACCTCCTGACAGCAAATTCTTTTGTACCACTGCTCTTGTTTTCCTCTTCCCATTCACTGACCATAAAAATCTCTCAGTCCTGCAGGCACATTTTAAAAATTGAATAAAAAGCCAATGTGTAGTTTCAGTCAACCTCAAATGCAATGACCTGAAGGCTCTTGGGTTCATTGAAAGGCATTGACTGTACATTCACCTTTTTTTTTTTTCAAGGTAAGGTGATGTCCAGAGCCAGTCTGCCAAGGGGTCCTACCAGCTTCTTTACTGAATTGCCTAAAAATCACACAAAAGCATGTGATGTTTTTTTTTTATCTTGAGGAAGAAGTATGATTTGGGTGTAGTCACTGTCAGGTAATTCTTTGCCTTTGACTGAGAACACCACCTACAAACCCCAAGAGAAAATGAAAATAGATACAAATGTAAATCTCATGCTTTTAAGAAGCACAATGATTAAAGGCTTTTACCTCTTCCTAAAGCTAAAATAATAGCTAAATCAGTGTCAGAATCATGAAAAAGTTGTAGAATTCTTGGGATAATTCACACAATGTGAGAATAAGCACAAGTAGTATGATAACAGCGTGATGATAAATGGACAGATGCAATAAAAATCACCAGTTATACACTGTTTTCAGAACTATTATTATCAGAATTCATGCAAAACATTTGTTAAAACAAATTCAACATTAGCAGTGAGGACTGGGAATGATTAAATAAAAGACAGAATGTAGACAAGTCAATCTCATGGTGTTAGTATTCATCATCAATAATGCTAACTTTGAGAGGTTGCTACTCAATAAAATAAAAATATTATGGATGCTAAATCAGAAGTTTTAAAATGCTTCTTACAAGAAAAGCTCACCTAACATTCATGGTCTTTAATTTCTGTTAAGAAACAGATGAAGAACAGGGCATAAATTTTAATATTGATAATTTCTCCAACTGTGTACCTTCTGCAGATATGTATATGTATATATTCTATTCTTCTGACTGAGATTGTATGACTGTAAATTATTACACTACCTTTGCATCTACAATCCCCATTTGAGACTGATTTGCTAGTTGGTTAACTGCCATACAAATTTAAAATCAATATTTTGTCCAAAGCAGATATGTAAAAAAAATTCTGAGAGAATAATGGTTTAAACTTTTGGATACAATATCTAGTACTTAGTGTCATAAAACCAACTAAAATGATTTATTAATTATATTTGGTAAAGAAAAAATATTTGTTCTCTGTGTATTTTCATTGGTAATGAGAAATAAAACAAGAGTTTGAAAAAAAAAAAGAGGCGTACATCAGCATACATCTGCAGCCTACTATATAAACAAAATGAATTCCACTAACTTCTGTTTTGGAACATGGAGCAGCTAACATAGGCTAATGTGATTAGAATGAACATGGTTATTATAGATATCAGATCATATTCCACTGATTAAATTTGCTGAAACCGATTATAATTAAGAACAATACCGACTTTTCTAATGGGCATAATTAGGCTAAACAGATTAATAAATAAATAGATAAATAAAAGCAATGCTAAGATTTGCTTTTATTAGCAACAAAAATGAAAGTGTTTTTCATTGTAAGTTCCTGCTGCTTTTGAAAATTTTGGATATCTCAGTTTTCCTTAAAGTGGGATGTCTTTTTATTTGTGTTCTTATTTGTGTTAGTTTCATATCTTAATTCTCTTCAACCTTTATGAAGAAAATTTTCTACTACTGCTTTTCAATATTAGCAAAGAGTACATGCTAGTGAAAAACTGCTACAAACTGGGAAGACCAGTTATGTCCTTTGTTGTCACTGGTGACTGAAATCACTAAAGAGAATTCAAGCAAATCCTAATGTATTTTTTCTACAACCATTTTTTTTGCATGGTGTTTCACTGAACTGACTGCAGCTCCTCAGTGAATATGAAGAAGTCTGGAGAGTTTAGGGTTAAGCTAGTATCTGTGTTGAGTTTGTATGGCCAGATTTTCATAGCTGGGGGTCTATAGGGTGGGTTCTATGTCAAGCTACCTAAAGCTTCCGCCATGACCTGCAGAGTCCCTGTCAGCTCCAAGATGGATGTCCTACTGGCCAAGGCTGGGCCAAATGAAAATGATAGTAACTCTCATGTGCTAACATATTTAAGAAGAAAAAAAATGTTATTGAGCAGATATAATCGTGGCCAGAGAAGATCAGATTAAGAATCTGCAAGAGGAACAACTCTGCAGACACCAAAGTTGGTGAAGGGACAGGAGTTGCTCCAGGTTCCAGAGCAGAGATATCCCCTTCCAGGCTGCTGTCCCCTACAGACCATGGTGAAGCCATGTGCTCCTGCAGCCCATGGAGGGCCATGGGGATGCAGAGATCCATCTGAAGCTCATGGAGGAAACCCATGCCAGAGAAGGTGGGTGCTCGAGAGGAGGCTATGATCCTGTGGGAGGGCCATACTGGAACAGGCTCCTGGCAGGGACTTGCAGACATGGGGAGATAGAAGCCCAAGCTGGAGTGGTTTTCTGGTAGGACTTGTGACTCCAAGGAGGATTCATGCTAGAGAAGCCTGTCCTTAAAGAGCTTTACTCTGTGGAAGAGTGATCCCACTGCAGAGAATTGAGGGGTGCTATTGTCCTTGGAATATATATTCACTCTGCAGGAGGTTGCAGAGAGTGGTTGCTCTGAGATGGACTCACATTGGAGAAGTCCATGGAAGACTCTCTCCTGTGGGAGGAATCCCACATTGGAGCAAGGGAACTACTCCTCTCTGAGCAGCGGCAGGAACAACAGGTGATAAATTGACCAAAACCCCCACTCCCTGTCTTTCTGAGCTGCTGGGGGAAGAGGTAGAGCTGGGAAGGAGGGAGAGGTTGGGGGGAAGGTGTTTTTAATGTCTGTTTTTACTTCTCATTATCTTGCTCTCATTTTGTAAGCAGTAAATTCACTTCATAGCTCTAATTTGAGCCTGTTTTGCCTGTGATGATATTTGATGAGTGATTTCTCCTGGTCCATATCTCAACACGTGAAACTTTTGTTATTTTCTCTCCCCTGTCCAGCTATGGAGAGGAGTGAGAGAGAGGTGGATGAGTGCCTGATATCCAACCAGGGTCAACCCACTACATCATCTCTTATTATCTTCTATAAATGTAATTGGTACAGTAATTGAAGTAGCATGAAATGGGGAAAGGAAGCATGAGAGAAAGGGTTCCCTTTCTGTACTCATGATGCCACATTTAGCATATGTGATATAAACTTAAGAGGCTTACTATCTTTTGAATAATTGGAATTTAGCTTACAATTTTTGCATTGCATATCTTCTCAGAGTTCTGAATGCATACTTTTAAAAAACAATGAAACAATGAAAATGAAAAGTAAATGAATAAGGAGAAAAAGCTGCTACATCAGTGCATCCATAGTGGTGGAACAATTCAGATGGCAAAACAAAAATACATACATCTTGCTTTGAAACTGTGCATTTCTTTAATTACAAAAAAGAAAAAAGTAGTTTTGTAAGTTCTTCAGAAACCTCATTCTCTATACATTATAAATGCAATTTTTATTTGGAATATTGCAGTAAGTTTCTTTCATAACAGACAAAAGTTAATTGGGAGATTACTACTTTGAGGCTTTAGATCTATGTTTGAGATGAAATCACACTGAAATTAATTCTGTGCAAAGAAATTAACTGCCTATTTTTGATTCTTAACAGTTAAAGGAATTTTAATAGGCTACTTCTAAACTACTAGCTGGTACACTTTGTGCTATGACCAAGAGTCATGGTCTCATAGTAATGCTGATCGAAAGTTCTCTTGTGAACCCTCCCTCTCTCTTTCTTGGTCTAGTTTTTCTTCTGATGAGTTTTATGTACAATAAGAATATGAAAGTGGTTTTATATCTATCATGAAATTTATAAATGTTCAAGATGCAGATCTGGATTTACAAGATGGGAGATGCTCCATTAGGTCAAAGTCCTGTGTCTTCCAGCAATTCCTTTGCCTACATCAAACTTATCTTTAATTAAAAAAAAAAAAAAATCTGTTAATCTGAGAAGAAAAATGTCACTAATATGATAGATATAGAATAGGCACTTCCAAATCTTACAGGAGAAAATGTCATTTGTATTCATGGATAGATTTGTTATACTGAAAATACACTCACCCATTTCTACAGGTAATGAGAAAATGGCAAACAAAACTACTGTTGAAGACAGTGTGTATACAAAGACTGGAAGAAGAATACCTCTGATGGAGTAATGGAAGTCAAAGGAAATCTTGATATGGATGAACTTAGTTTTAAAATAAGTTTAAAGATTTGTTTGTGAAAATGCCTTTCCATTGTAGATAACTGACATAGAGTTTTAGTTAATTTTTTAACACAGATTTTATTTGCTATATTTTTATTCTTTGGGTTTACTTTTTTTCTAATTTACTGTATTTTTTAGAGTACTTTGAGGAGTCTAGTCAAGCTGTTCAAGTTTTAGGCGACTGTGAGTGTAACAATTTTGAAAAAGATTTTGAAGTGTCCATTAAAATCAATGTTAAAAAATGTTGTGACATTATGATCTAAAGATAAGACATTCTATGTAACAACATCACTAAGTTTAAAATTGGCTAAATGACACATTCTTTTCTTAATGATTCATTCACTTCACAGAACCTCACAGAAATCTTTATGTTCTCTTTAGCTTGAGAATTAAATGAATCACAGGTTTTTTCCACATAAGACTGCAGGCATTTATAGAATACAGTCATTTATAAATATTTATTTCTGAAAAAATAAGGAAAAGCTTTTAATGAATATCTCTCAAATAGGTGTTATTTTGGGGCAGAAAGTGCTTGGTATTTTTTTAAACAACATTAAATAGAGAAAATCCAAAATGTTATCTTGTCTTTTTTCTTGGGTAATTCATGCCACAAGTGATGTGACCTTAGTCTTCAGTAGGCCTCTTATCTGTGTAAATGGCAATAAGTTCAAAAGAAAAATTTCTGAGAATTTTTAGAGTTTGTACAAACAAACATAACGTCATGCATTATGATTAAACTATGATTACTGTTTACAAGGGAATTGAATGAGACAAATAGCAGTAAAATAGTTTAAAGAAGGAAGGCTGATATTGAGCAACAATGTTGAAAGTTACCAGTGCCTTATAGAAGCATAGATAAGTGGGAAGAAGTTGACTTATGAGTAATTCTGCACTGACTATTTAATATCAACAAGCCTTGCTACAGATGTTCACTGGAAGGTCAAAATTTCAATATTGCATAATGCTGAACATTGGTAGGAGTGCAGGACTAAATCTGCCAACGTGTAAAGTGAGGCAATTCTGCACTTTAAGTTGCCTACCGCCACTGTATACCACCACCTCCTGGAAGTCCCTAAAGACTGGTGCCTAGGAGAAAAACTAGCGAGAACACACAGTGTGGAATGAGAAACAAATCAAAGCTATGGGAATACTGAATAAATCAGGAAAGAAACAAATGCTTAAGAGAGTGATCTCATGCTTGAAAAGGGTTCATGCTTGGTTAGAAGTAGGATGTCCTTTGGCCATAAGAAGGAGTGTAATACAGAGAGAGGAGAAGAGCCTACATACGCATTTCTGAGGAAAGCTATATCACAAAGCTATTCATGGTCAACAGGCCAAGATTTTCAGAGGAGATATTGAACCCTGAACATCATCCTGTTTAGGACATCTCTGAGAGATTTTCTTTTTCAGTTCTATAGGCTTAAAATACTCTGAGAATCATGTGTGAGTTTACCACGGTAGTGATTTCACGGTGTGATGGCAAAGCTATTTGTTGCATGTCACAGCAGAGTGTCAATGCTCAGTGGTCCATAGTCTGAGTGTGCACTGTGGTGGGGGGCTGTGAAAGCCAGAGTTAGTCAAGTCTGACTCATGATATGTACTCTGTGGTTGAAGGAGCATATCATACCCAAAACTGCAACCAGATTAAGACTCGAAGGAAGCCAATTGCTTCATCTAAAAAGCAGACCTGTAATGAGGTAGTACACATGATTTTTCAGAATGGAATTTCACTTCAGAACTAATTAAATTATTTTTAAGATATTGGTAGGTTTCAAACACACAGTTTACCTATATTTTCTCAATTCTATTTGTATGTCCTTACAATTCTACTTCATCTCACGCAGCGTGAAGATATTTGAGCTTCAGAACTTTTTTCCCCTAATTCCTTTTTTTTCTTCATTTTTATTTTGAAGAATAAACATCTGATTAAAAATGTTCACGTTTTACATTAGCATTCAGAATATCAGTATAGATGTTACTCCACATTTATACTGAAAAATTAATCTCACTTTCAAAACAGTTAAAACTGGTGAGAATAAGTAATTTAACGGTAACAGAAGCATGCGTAACGAATCTTTTTACAGCATGGAATGTAAGAGAATGGAAACAACAGAAGCAACAGTCATGTAATCTAGTTTTGAATTTTTGATTTATTAAGAAGTTTGGGATTAGCTAAAAAAAACACCTATTAATTTAAAGGGAAAAGAAATTAAACCTGTTAATAAATGCAAGCTTATTGAATCAGAATAGCAAATGGACACCAATTACAAATGCTATCTTAGCTATGGTGAGACATACACACTTTGCTACATATGAGTAAAAAGAAATTAATGCATTTTAAAAAGTGAGCAAATCTTTTGTGCAGTTAATATGTCATCTTTCCTTTGATAATATTGAGTTTGAAAGTGTTCTTTTGGGGTAACTTCCATTTCAGTGAAAGAGACAATAGTATCACATTCTAAAATGTAACTACGTACAGAGTAAGTAAATACAGAGTAAATTAATTTCGTTTCTTTTACATTAACTTTTTTCCCCTATATATACTCTGAAGTAAAATGTCAGATTACTTGTCTTGGATTGCATGAACACCCTCAGAAACCCACTATAGTCTGCTCAGTTCAGAGCTGTTAACTTGAGAAGGTGGTAGAACTGAGAACATTTCCAAAACTGTAGTTCATGTGCTCAAACTTAAGCAGAAGTAAACCCAAATTCCCTTACAAAATTTTAGGTATCACTGGACCTGCTTTCTAGAGGTTGACATGAAATGACTTCATAATTTGCCATTATTGAAGTATTGCTACTGTTTCTGGCTTTGTCAATACATGATGATAAAAAGAGGCAAAAAAAAGCTATCTTTATGCTATATTATTTGAATATACTGTAAATTAATTACACTCTCATTTGTATATAAATGTAATGCCTTGCATTTATATAATATCTGTTTTGCAATGTAGTCAGACCCAAAGATTTTGGACTTACAGAACGACAGAATGGTTGAGGTTTGAAGTGACTTCTAGAAATCATTTTGTCCAAGCACACTGCTGGAACAGGGACACCTAGATTCAGTTGTCCAGGAGAATATCCAGATGGCTTTTTAATATCTCCAAGTAGAGACACTTCACAACCTCTCTGTGAAACCTATGCCAATGCTGAGTTACCACAGGGTAAAGTTCCCTCCTTATCTATTTGCAACACTTTCCTTAAGGCAGCCCAGGATAGCATTCACAGTCTTTGCTGCACACACTTTCTTGTTTGTCTTTGAATCAGGAAAAAATTAGTAAACCTTGTGAGTTGATACAAGAACAATTTAATAATTGAAACAAAGTAAAAAACAATATTGATAATACTAATCATAATGACAATACCCATATTAATTTAGTAATGAAAAGAGAGAGAAGAATAAAACCCAAGGAAAACAAGTGGTGCAAAATACAATTGCTCACTACCTGCTGACCAATGCTCAGCTTGCCTCCAAGCAGTGATCAGTAACTCCTGCCCAACTCCCCACAGAATATTGTGCTCCCCCCTACTGGATGATACCTTTGACCAGTTCAGGTGAGCTGTCTTGTCCATGTTCTCCCTCCAGCTTCCTCTGTACCTGCTCAGTGCCAAAGCATGGGAACTACAAACTCCTTGACTTAGGGTAAGAACAGCTTAGTAACAACCCAAGCACCAGTGTGTTATCAACATTATTCTCACCCTAAATTCAAAACACAGCACTGAACCAACTATGAGGAAGAAAATTATTCCATCTAAAACCAGGACAAAAGATCAAAATCACAGAATCACAGAATCACAGAATTACAGAATATGCTGAGCTGGAAGGGATCCAGAAGAATCATCAAGTTCAACTCTTGGCCCTGCACAGCATTATACCCAAGAGCCACATCATGCGCCTGAGAGTACTTTCCAAATATTTCTTGAACTCAGTTAGGCTTGGTGCTGCTACCACTCCAGTCATCAACCACCCTCTAGGTGAAGAACCTTTTTCTAATATCCACACCTACTCTAACACAGTTTCAGTTCATTTCCTCGGGTCCTGTCACTGGTCATAACAGAGAAGAGACCAGCGTCTGCCCCTCACAAGTAAGTTGTGACTGCAATGATGTCTGTCCTCAGTCTTCCAGGCTGAACAGAACAAGTGATCCCACCTGCCTCTCACACAGCTTCCCCTCAAGGCCCTGTATCTATGTTAATCATTGGAAGAAAATTCTGCTTCAGTAAGCAGGACAAAATAGCATCTCCACTTTTCATCAAAGATCTGTTGTTCTTTGTTATGGAAGGAACATGCATGGAAAATCTGTTCACCAGAGTGAGATCTTTGGGTTTTCATTAACCTCACAAAGCAAACGCTCATTCACAGTTCCCTCAAACACCAGTTCACCTCTGCCCAACACTAGATGGTGGGTCCTCTTAACTACTGCACAGGTTCCCTACCTGCCAAGTGGTTCATTTTGGTGCTCTCTGGGAACAAATAGAACTCAGATGCTTGTCACAAATGCTCTTTACATTTGCAAGTCAGCCTGGCACACCAGCACGAAACCTTGCCTTTCTGAATACCCCATGACTGACCCAGGCCAGCCACTACTTGCTGACTGTTCCAGCTTGAAGCTTGCTGCCAGATAAACATGCACAGCCAATGCACACCAGGTGTGGGGAAGGTACAGATATTTTCCCCTATCGGTCAGCACCAGGCCTATGGGCTTTTACCCATGGTCCTACCTAAGCTCCCTGCAGTAACTGAGCCCCTCACCAGCCTCGCTCATCCTGGTCCCTCTCAGAAGCTGAACTTGAGACCTCCGCTCATTCCAGTAGTTTATAGTAGAAGACAGGGACACCTACAGTGTTACTGGATGTTACACTGTTAACATACTTTCTGTCACTACACCTTAGCACTCTGTAGGTAGTGCATTTATCATTGGGAATCCTGAACCTGCTTCTCTGTTTCAATAAACTGTGCTAAGCATTACTCTGGATGTGCAAATTCTTATCGAACTTGGTCAGACCTATAGTATTGGCCTGGCAAATCACACTATTCATTGTCAATATTCAATCTGGCATCCCACAAGTATATATTGAATGCTACCAGATCTATGGTGTTGAAACTGCACTATTTGTGGATCTGTTCTCATGGAATTTCTTATTGAACATAACCAGACCTATATTGCTGAATTGGCTATAATCAGAATTAAGCCCAGCCACAGCCTGTCCCTTTCATCTCCTAGGACTATCTGGAATGCAACAGGGTTTATCTTCTGCCAAATTTCTACATCTTTAATGCAAAAATGACATGTCCAGGGAGAAACTCTGGCATTTCCAGCTACGGACATTGAGAATCACTTTGTTCCTGTTGCTTGCACCACAGGCCTGGGATCACCTACATTTCCTGTCTGACTCTTGTTGATGTTCCATATCCACGCACACTGGTCTCCCACGTGGCTAGCACTTAGTCCTAAAAGCACTCCCACACTCACCAAGTAGAGAATGAGATTATACAGACAGATAGCTAAGAGATGTAATAAGAAGACAGGAAAGACTGCAGTGATTATGTGGAAGACTAAAAGAGAAACTGGCGGGATACAGTGTGACTGGCATGTTTTATACCCCTTTTTGACTTTTTTCCAATTTTTTTTTCCCCAGTCTCATTATTCTAAACGTTCATTTTTAAGTTTTGCACAGGCCCACATCTGCCTCTATCAAATATCCTCATGTTTCTTTTTTTCCCCCTTTTTTCATTCTTATCAATTGCAAAATCACCTCTTTCCTCTCCATAGCTGTGTCTGCAGTTTCTTTACAGATCATCAATTACTGGGTGTAGAGTTTTGGCCTTTAACATTGTCCACATTATCCCTTGTCTTTCAGCTTTCTATCTCTCTGTGGTTTTGCTTATCTCTTTGCTTATTATCCCCTTTGCATTGAAAGGTCCTTGATTGGAAAAACTCAGTGAAGCAGACAGTCTCAATTTCCACATATCTTTATGGATCATGGCCTATGACATTGCCAGCTCTCTCAGCACCTGTGTGTGACCAAAAGCAGGGCTCCTGGACTTGTGCACATCCAGTCTGTAGAAACATATGCTAGCCTGATCCTTCTCGACTGAAAAGCAATGTTTTCATTACTTCAGGATTTTCTACAACAAAAATGAATTTAATCATTAAAGCAAAGAAGGCATTGACTGCTTTGGCACTTCCTATTGTCATTGTCACCAGATCCCTCATCCCATTCAGCCGGAGGCCCATATTTTCCTTAGTCTTCCTTTTTCTACTGATTTATTTGCAAAAGCTGTTGTTGTCTTTCATGCTCCTTGCCAGATTCAGCTTCACATGGGTTTTGGATTTTCTAAACCCCTCCTTGTGCATACAAACTGTCTATACCTATCCTAAGTCACTTGACCCTTCTAGGTTTTTTGTGTCTCCTTTTTTCCTAGTTTTTATATGCTCAATATTGCCTTGTTGAGCATCCCCAATTACAAGGAAGGAACCAGTGGGTTGAAGCTAGCTCAAGTCCTTTGCATTTCTCAGAGCTCATTTTGATTTTGCTGTTTTGATAATCTGTGTTGGGCTGAGCTGTACATGCTTTTTTCCGATGCTGGTATAACCAGCTCAGGAAGTCAATCAAACATTTTTGGGTAACTACGAGATGGCCATTTAAAAAAAACAGTAAATCCACACTTCTGATACAGCAGGTTATCTGAACAAAGGCCACCTTCTAGTCCTTTTTTGTGTTGGGATGAATTCAATTTTCTTTGCAATGTTCAGTCACACCCTACTTCTCTGACCTTCATGAGTACATGTGCTTTGTCCTCTGCCTTCTTGCTTGTTCATGTTCACTTGATAAATCTTCTCCATCATTAGAAAGGCTTCTGAAAGAAGAAAGGTTTTTCTTCAAGTGTTTTCACAGCCTTTCATAAAGAGGAATTTTTTTTTGAGAATTTGAGAAATACTGCCTGGGAGAGGGGAGGACACATGACACACAGTAAGCTGTTCCAAATAGCCTGCTGAGTCTAAGATGTTATTCTCATGAAGAGAGTAAAGTATTTTTTTTAGCAATTTTCCCACTTTTTTTTTTTTTTTTTTTTTTTTTTGGTGGAATAAATTATATTTCAGCCATGCCAGCCTGTGCTGTGAAAGCAGTTCTGTCAGGTGGTGAAGGATGATGCATGCCAGACACCTTGTAGTACTACTTTTGTAGCAGTAGAATCTGCCTATTAGAGGATAAATACTACATACAAAAATTAGGGAATAACTTCATTATAATTAAGTGAAAACCACCATGATTAAAGATTTCTTATTTCCTTTCCCATCATATCAAGAGTGATTGTAATGAACTTGACACCACTGATGAGCAATATAGGGAAAAAAACAAGGTCAAGAACATGGAACTTACAAATGATCTTGCTTTGCAAAATGAAAGCATATGTCTGCACAGGCTATATTTTTTTTGGCTGCTTTCCCCCAAATATTTTAAATTAATATAGTGATAAACTTGTTGCATCTTTTCTGTTTGGGTTTTTACCCCAAACACGACCAAGGAATACCAAATTCATTAATGCTTTGATCAAATGAATTCTACAATATATACTTGATCATTTGAGGAGTGTTTTTATGTGAACATGAATTTAACCTATTCTACCAATTAAAAAAGTGAAAGGAAAAATTAAAAAAAAGATTAAAAATTACACTAGCCAAAAACAAATGCAAACAACAAGACACCAAAAGCAAAGCCAGACCAAACAAAACCAAACTAAACAAAAGAGAAAAAAACCTCAAATATTCCATTTCAATGCTAGTTATTGTGAGGCAATATTTGGAACTTTTTTGCTATGATGATTAGTCACATATTGAAATGCATTTCCATATTGAAGCAGAAAATTGAATTTATATATTTTCCTTCATTTTATTTTCATTTATATTTTTAAGGGTAGGTCCTACACAGTGTTTTACATTTTAACTGAAAAGACTTTACTTTTTTACAAAACTTGATATGTATGCATGGATAAGAGGCAAACCTATGCTACTGAGATTTAATCTTTCTCTTATTTAATCTTGTGCTAATCTAATTTCAAATAGCAGCATTTCTATGTAGCCTGAAGTCTTACAAGGACTGATAAAAATGTCTCGCGGACAAAGGATTACAATAAAGAAATACTTTATGTGATGGAGACCTGAACTAAAAGCTCCATATGTGTTAGGGATGATAGTAATAGGGCTGCCTCAATATAGACGTAGAAGGAAGGAGAAAAAAAAAATCCAAAGCAACAAACAGGCAGTTTTCCTTAAAATGCTAGCAGTGGATCATTACAAATGCTGAGAAGTGTATGAATAGACATGCACTTCTGCCTTTGACATTAAATAACAAAATACTACCCTTGCAATTCTCAATGGAAATTATTATGCACAAAGGAAAACAATTAACAGTTGTAGATCAAAACAGATCCAAAAATTTGCTAGGTTGCTCTTTGATAACTTTGCAAATAGTGCCACTTATGTGAAAGAACTATAACACATGCAATGCCAATTACATGCAGTATTTATTTTGCCTTACCACATATTAAAATAATATAGATGAGAGTAATTAAGGTAGATGGAAAAGCAGCAAGATGAAGATCACAGGTAGAACTCACTTAGAAATTTAAGTTAACATCCAAAAGGAAGGGCTATCTCTCAATTTTCAGGGTACTGAGGACAACACTCATCACTCTCCCTGATGAATCTCAGCTGGGGCACCTCCCCTGCTCAAGGCCAGGACCCTATTTTGTCTCTGTAGAACCACAGTCTGGCCCTGGTGATGATGTGAGGGCACTTGTGCCTGTCCCTTGTGAGGAGTTCCTTTCTGGATGAGCCTGTCAAGGACGGCTCCCCCTGGAACAAAGAACTGACTGACCCTATAACTGGCTGAAGCTCTGCTCAACTTATTGAGCAGTGGGGGAAAAGGCCCTTACCTCCATAGCATGAATGACTTTGGAGGTTGTTCTGAACATCCTAGTAGGTAGTCCTTGTAGGGCTTTTAAAGTCTGCCTCAAAAAGTTAATGGAAATACAGTGCATTTAAGCAATTTTGAAAATGCTTGAAAATTAATATTAAAAGTCTTAAAAGCAATTTTGAAAATGCTTGAAAATTAATATTAAAAGTCTTACAAGTTTACAACAGAGAATGTTGCAAAGATGTAGCCCTTGATACATGGCAGTAGGTTTGGGGATTTTTTCCCCCTCATATAACATGTTTATTAACCTGGCAATACCCTACACTCAAAGTAAGAATTTTATATTCTGAGATAGTTTGTTTCCCCATCCTCCATATTTTCCTCTGCTTTAGAGCCAAAGATGGAGAACTTTTTTGCTCCTAGTACAAGGCTAAGAAGTCATCAGACCAGAAATTTCAAATTAACAAAACAAGGTATTTTAGACAGAACTCATGGTGTTTGCCCAGCCCCAAGTGAAGTACCCAGGCTAGTTGCTCTCAGAATTCCAATCCACTGAAAGTGCTCTGGCACTTTCACTTTGAGGGCAGGGTATCATTTCGCATGAACATTTCTGTCAGTTATTTGTCATGACTACAAATTATTTGCTGATATTTCTGGAATTAAGTCTATTATTTTTTAGTCATAACAAGCACACACGCATAGAAACATTACTCTGTTGTGAGTTTCAACTTCTTTTATTTAAAGAAGGAAAGAAGTGGAAAGCAAACTGTTTCAGAACATAGAGTTCTGACTTTGAGTATAGTGTACCATCAGATTAACAAATATGCTATGAGCAGAGTGGAAGTCTGTATTTTTTATAATCATCTGTTTTTACCAAGTCCTAATACAGCAGAACAAAGAAACAATTTTAAGCAACCACAGGACACTGTAAGCAAGTTGTTTCATAACTTGAAGTTCAGCTCTTTAGTTTCAAAATGGAAAAACAAACAAGCAAAAAAGCCCCGCAACTAAATACTGGCAAACTGAACACAATGACAGAATGGTTCTGTTAAAATCAGAACTCATAGGACAGAGGATAAATATAGACATATTAATAATGGGCAGTTCTGCAGGTAAGTAATCTATCAAGTATCACAAACACTGCTGTAGAATAGCCTCAGCTGTGAAGAACATTAATCAAATCAGGTGATTGCAAATTCCTTTCTGCTGTGAATGCTAAGATCTCAGAGCCATTTCTATTTCACCATGACAAATAAAACAGTCAAGGCTTCACTTGAATTTGATGAGGTGGAATCCTTCAAAGCTTACATAAAGAATAAGACAATCTTTCTTTAGGAGAATAATTCTGCCTAATAACCATCTTTTAATAGCTACTGATGCCTCCAAGAAAGGAACAAAATCAAAAATGTTGAAATAGTGTTAGGTATTTAAATAATTTTACTGGATCAGGGATTTGTCTATTTAAGCTCATGTACTATCTTTCTAGAGACACTTCATAATAGGCACTATATAGTAAGTGAGAAAAAAAAAACCTGCAATAATCAGGTACAGTACAAGGCCTGGATACATTTTTATTTGAAAGTCTTTATGAAAATCCTACCTTAATATAACATCCTTTTTGGATTATATCATAGATTTTGTCTTATAACATAGAAATCTGAGCTCAGACTTAGCTATTATTTGAAAAAAAAAAAATAACCAACAACTACAAAATATGGTATTGTTTAGAAGACTGTCATAACCAAGAAGCTAATAGTTTATTTGTTTATTTATCCCCTGCCTTTAAGAATTAATCTCTGCCTGCCAGTAACCACAGATCCTTGAGTATTGCTGAAATGATAAGGAAAATGTGGAGCAAATCTTATTTTCTAACCCATTCTAAGAAATGAAGCTGTGTAAATATTGTCTCTCAGCCCTGTCTATATGTTAATTCTAGCAACACTGTGAACTAAAGAGCCCTTTCAACTTTTAATAAAAACCAACAGTATCTGGGATAGTTAGGGAAAAGGTTATAATACTTTAAGACATCTCAAATTTGCTTTCTGTTAACTTTGAAATCTCTCAAGTTAGTGTTGAATTTTTAATAAGCATTGCTATAGCATGGTGTCACTCTACATTTTATTATCCATCTGATCTCAACTAGATAGTTTTCTTCTGTGACACTGTTACTGTTTTTTAATTTTCTTAATTTTTTCAATTGTTGTCTTTATATTACTATTGTTGTTTAGGGTTTTTTTAAATTATTGTTGACCAGACATTTTTACTCTTATTCAAATGCTTGTCTTCCTGAGCTCTGTAGAAATAATGTTATGCATGACACGTATGCAGAAATCATGAATTTACCTCAGACCACCAGGGAAATGATGCAAAACCAGGGTAAATGTGACTGTTATTAGGTGGTCATAGAGATCATACTGTTGAAAAACTGTTAAAGCTTTTCTGTTTTCCTTTTGAAGTTTATGTGGGAGTTTAAACAAAAATTCATACTTATTGTTTTCCTCCTCAAATTTTCCCAAAAACTAAAAAAAAAAATGAAATCAGTATTCCTGGAATTTTCATCAGGTTTATTTCTAACATTTCACCTGCTGAATTAAAACAGAATAAATAACATCTAATGTCAGGGTTATTTTCTCTAACAATTAGTTTCCTTCTTTTTTTCTCCTTCCTTAATTAGTTTTTCACAACATTTGTGCTAAGAAAATGGAATATGCAATAAAAAAAATGCACAAAGACACATTCCCCATTTTTTTTATGGCACTCATTTTAACTGCAGCAGCAACAAAGTTTCTAAAATTACTAATACCTAAGCAATAAAATAATAAAGATGCTCCTTTGTTATCATAAGAAAAATAAAGATGTACACCAATTACTACTAGTACCTCCAGAAGATTAATAGCATAATTTTCATAACAATACATACACAATCAAATTGTTTTCAGAACCTTGGACATAACTTTGTAAAATAGGAACCATCAGAAACAAATACAAGGCAGTTTTAGATTTTGTTTTATTTATACACTTTTTTCATGCTTTTTAGTGAAGAGAAACTGATTTACAGACAAAGCTAATACACAGATGAAGCTGATACACAGACAAGGCTGTTTTTTTTTTTTTTTCCTTGTTCTTTGAAGAGTTGGTTCCAGTTGTGATAGCCTCAGGTTAGAATGAACTTGACATTGTTTCTGTTAATGCTTTACTTTCATGCTTCTTCTACTCATGAGATATGTTAGAAATAGAATTTATTCACGAGAAAAAAAAAAGGTATCTTGTTACCTCACTCCTTGTTTTTGTAAGCATCCTTAATAATCTTCCAGAGACTACTTTTTTCCGGTAGGCCATGTTGCAGGATTGCTTTGATATGTTGTCAGTAACTTTATGTTTTGATTCTCTTACGTTCTGAGGAGGAAGCGTCTGAGCATACACACAGTTTTCTTTGATACTGCCCTAAGGAACTGGAGGATTTTAAAGGAGCTCAATAACCAGGAAAAAGAAATCAAAGCTGGGGTGGGGTAATTCAGCAGCAATGCTGTTTGTATAGAAAAGGAAGGGGGCTGTAGATAATAAAATGATAATGGCAGAACAGCTCCAACACTGGTGAAATTAAAATCCAGGGAAGTGCAGAGATTTCTAGTTTACCTTGAACGTTATTAAGGGAATACCATTTAGTAGGGAAGAAGAAAATAGAAATAAAAAATTTTAGAGGCCTTTAGACTAGGAGTGGTCAAATGTCCGCAGGAAGGTTTGAAGAAGGCAAAGAGATCACTGCAAAGTCTTGGCACAAATATAACCAAAGGAAAAAATTGGGAAGAAGGAAATTATATTTTCTTTACAACTGATATAACAGCTTGTCTGCGAAGAGTTTGTGAGAAACAGCATGTTTCTTTTCCTTTTAAGCAAGTCTCTTACAATAATTAGAGTAGTTACTCAGAGTAATCAAATGGGGAAAGGTTATTTAGAATGATAAAGTAATTTTGAAAGTGAGAGTGTCTAGTGAAAAACCTAGTGAAAGCATTAAAATACCTATTTTAAAATATCTGGGAACATGTCTGTAAAATGAGTCTAATTAATGAATATGTAAATCTGAGAAAAGAATTAACATACTTTGCATAGGAGTCAGCACTCCCATCCTTCTGGAGTTGAGCAAGAACAGATGCTGGTTCTCATCTCCCCATAAATGTAAATGTGCTTGTGTATATATAATTAAGAATATACATATATATGGGTTGGGGTTTTTTTCAGGTCTGGTCATTAGAAAGGCTAATTCTTTTGAAAAAGTCAATTCAGTTCTATCAATGATTCCAAAAGGAATATTTCACTTAGAGAAAGCACATGGAATAGCTTATCTGACCTCCAACCTTCTTTCTACAATAGTGGAATTGTTGTGTGTTATCAAGCAGGCATACACATTTTGTAGGCTGCTTTCAAAAGTCTCTCTCTGAACAGAAATGATGAAATCTTTAAGAGAAAGAGACAGACATTTTTCATGTATAAAAAAGGGGAGAAAATTCAAAATATAAATACTAAGCAAATATGACTTGAGTGAATTTCCTGCTGATGGGTAAATAAAATTATGAAACATTTGAACTGTAATTGATTCTGCAGTGGAACACCTATAATCAAAAAAGCAGAAACTATTTTATTATCATGTCTAAGAAAGATGACATGATATTTATTGCATTAAGAAAAAGGATGAGAAAATTAATTCCCAAATTATTTGTATAAAATAGTGCAAGTAGGATACAAGTATCCTACAGTTTGCATTGTGTATAAAGTATTTGATAAGACAAAGATAACATACATTACGAAAAAAATTTAGTCTTCACATGAACACTTGTGAGAGACAATATTGTGATTATGATATAAATATACTAATAGAAAATTAAAAAATATAATTCTTATATTACATACCAGTGAGAAATTATGTATATTCTTCCCCCACTTTGTGATGAATACATAATTGAGGAGAAATGGTCTTTTAGGAAGTGCTGATGGTTACATAGGAATAACATATGCATTCTTTTTCACATTAAAAAGAGGGAAAAAAGAAAAGTAACATTAACACGTTCCATGTCCTGAAGGAAAAGGAAGTGAGTGAGTGTTAAATAGATAGCAAAAACATCACACTGGTAAAGCACAGTATGATAACTCTCAGAAAAGTTTTCCTTTAGTAACAACAAGCAAAGCCCTTCCCATCTTGTAGCTCATGAAGAGATCCCTGAGGATAGTTTAATGTTCAGCTACATCACACAGCAGACATGCATGAACTGGAAGGGTACAGAACCTGAGGCCCTTCTGCTTTTGGATCACAGCTTTCTGCCCACCCCAGCTTCCCCCAGAATAATAGCTGACTGGAATGATAAATGTCATCTTAAACGGGGAATGATCATATTTATAAACATACGTTTCCATGTCTACTGCATCACTGTTTTGCAGGAATTTGACCATGAAATATAAACTACTGGCTATGAAATTTGAAATGGTTTGTATTTTGAACATCTTGGGTCAGTATTGTGATATCAATAATTATTCCTTGAAGAATCAATATCTTGAAAACTTGATTAATTGATGGCTATTATCTCCCATGTTTTATTTTCCAAAATATTCCATGTTGTAAAGAATAGAAAAAAAATTAGTGTTTTATTTCTACTACAGATTTAATTTAAGGTGTGGTACCAGTAAAAATTTAAAATATCCAGTCTGTTTTACCCAAAACAAACCTTTTCTTATATTTTCAGAAAAAAACCCAAAACAGTAGTATTAAGCCCCAGCTCACTCGGTGAGTTTAAAGGGAAGATAATTAGATTGATTCTGGCAATGCATGAAAGAAACAGCAGAATTCTCAGGGCATTGAATAACAACATTTAGCTTATAAAATTTAGAACATTAACATAGAATAAGGTACTTGGCAAATCTTAAGCTAATAACCAGACACAGTAAGGAACTTAACAAACTTTATCTTAGTCAATTTATCCGACTTTAAGTTGTCCTGTCACAACAAAGCACTTCCTAAGGCATTGACTAAAATATTTTAGTCTGGTTTACAAGATAGTTCAGGAAGAGGAACTAAGGAGAAGACAGAGAGAGAGAGAGAGAGAAAGATATGTAGTCACTGCCTCAGATCCAGCATGGTCTCAGCTGCTTTTAATTCCAAGGCAGTGGAGTGTACTGTGCAGCACTGTATCTCTGTCTTCTTACCTGCTCTGGTGTCTTGGGGCCCCCCCTCAGGTGTGTGCCTGCAATTTAATATTCCCCCCAGGACCCAAGGGGTCAGCTGGCACTATAATGTGGCTTTCAGTGTGTCACATGCTTGGCAGCTGTTTTGGGACAAGACCAGAGGCTCCATGAGGCAGGATGAGGAGCAGGGCCCTGTCCCACCCATGCAGAAATCACCCTGCAATACCCCTGACCCCAAACTTTCCACCTGGTTGCTCTGAACCACTCAGCAATCTCCTACAAGCATAATATTAAGCTTATTTTGGCACATGCATATTTACAATAGAAGTGTTCATTAATAACAAACTCTTAGAAAGATTGAAAAATAACAATTCAACAATTTACAAAAAGTATTCTCATCTCTTTATCACTGGTAAAGCAAACTAAAGCATCTCTCAAGCCTCTATCATCTAAGTACCTTCTACAGTGAAGCAGAATTTGCCAAATACAGGTAATTGCAAATGAAGTAAGATACAAGAGACATGGAAAAGTGCAGACTTCTTCTCTACTCATTTGCTTGTTTTTTAACATTTGTTTCCTCTGGCTGATTTTAATTGAAGATAGATCTCTCCCTGACAACAAGGTATTGACTTCAAGTAAGACCTTGACTTCACATTCTGTCTTCAAAGGAGAGGGTTCAACATCACATTCTTCATCAATATGATTTTCCATCATTCAGCCAAAGCCAGTTTATTCAAGATACATTTGTAAATATCAATGTAAACAAAATCTTTTTCACCACATTTTCTACACAAGCAGAGAGATTAGGCTAACATTAACTTCTAACTCAAATATACAAACCCAAAGGTAAATTAAATTTCACAGAAGATCCACTTACATAATCCCTCAGAATAAAAGCAGCATCAGCTGGATTTCACTTTTTCAGGTGGAATGCAAAGTAACTGTATGGAGAAGAGCTTTTTTTTTTTTTTTAATTTTCTGTTGCATGACTCTTCTACAGACTGAAGCACCCTCCCTATGGCTGGTAATTAACCAGACTTCTTTCAGATCATAACATGTGGCTGATATGACAACTGGCATCTGAAAAAATTCATTTCCTAAATCGTTTGAAGCATAAATTACTTAGGCTAGTCCTATGCTTTTGGGATTTGGTTTAGTTGACCTCTAGGTATTTTAATGATTGCGTAGGATGTACCACCAAAACAAGCCTTTCAAGATGAAAGAGAAACTGTTCTGTTTGTCATTTTAATCCTACAGTATGAATTAAAAGATTACTTCCATAAAAATTATTCTATATAAAACTGTCCTAATAACATGGACCAATGAATAATTTTGAGGACTAGTAAAATATTATGCAATCATTCATATGAATCTTTAAATGCTATGTATTACAGGTCTTTAACTCTTGTATCCTTCAGTGTTAAAACTCAAGTTACCTATTATGAACCTTGCAAAAAAACCCACAAGTTTAGTTTTTGTTTTTTTTTTCTTTAGGAGTTTCTAATCAGAAGACATTTACTTATTTGTGGAAAGACAGGAGTAAGATTTATAGCTTCCTTAAGATCTAAAATATTTTATATATATTACAAAATTGGTCATTCAATAATGACCAAGTGACTGCCATCCAGGTGACTGGTTTAAACTTAACTGTGTGAATATATAATTCAAATAAGCAGGATCCACATGCTCAGATGTCTTTTGATATGCACCCTGTTCTTAACTAAACTACATACAAACAGTACCTGGGATTCAGCACCAAGAAAGAAAATACACTAGGAGAAGGAGAAATAAATAGGAAAACTTATTTCCTGGAGAAAGGAGCTGCTATTCTTCAATCATTCTGTATTCTACATATGTACAGGCAGGATTTGTTTTGAATTTTACTCAATGCCTGTTTTGCATAAAATGGAATCCATGTGATACAGTAGCAGCAGGACAACCACCTGAATTACATCCAAATCTTAAACCAGAGAAATTCTTAATAACCTTCTCATCATTTGTCACATTCAACTTAGGAAAGGAGGTTTTTCCTAATTCTTATGTCCTATAATCTAGAAGTTAGGAAGCTGTATTGCTAAATGGTAATGTTTAGTATGATAAAAACAAAGAAATCCGGTGATTCATTTTCTATCTTTGCTTTGGGAATCTTAAAATGTAGAATAATATTTAAAAAGAAGAATAAATCTTGTATAAGTCTTAATGTATTTCTGTGAGCTAATATGATACTTGATTTATGTAGCTGATAGAGGATCACAAAAATATAGTCAAAATTTTGTTAAGAGATGTGTTGTGAAACATCTTACCTAAAGTAATGTGTGAACACGTTTACGTAGTCAGTTTGGTTGGAGATTCTAATGACACCTTATATATTGCAAATTTGAATTACTTTTCTAGCATTATATTGAGGATTTCCTACCTGTAAAATGTATCCTTTCACTGTATCCATGCCTCTTTTGCACTTTTGCACATCCATTCTAGTAATTTTTATTTTCTTGTAAATTATTATTCAGATATGATCCAAAGACAAGTAACAGGTCTTCAAGAAAATCATTCTGTCAAATAAAATGAAATTTCATAGACAAAAGGTCATTCTGCAGAAATTACTATATACTTGTTGCATTATGTTTAATGCATTTTTATTTTTAGCTAAAGTCAAAGAATACCAGATGAGATATTTGTGTTTTATTTATCTAGAAAGAGTCAAGATATTAGCATGGTATTTTCTTTAACATCACAACAGTTAGACAGATAGACAATTTTCACAATATTTTTAAAGTGCTTTGTTGCAGTCTTTTTTTGCAGAAATTGATTGTCTCATTTGAGCTATTTTATTACTAATGCATATGGTCTACAGAAGGAACATGCAGTAGAACAAAGAGTTCATACAAATCTTTAGCAAAATATTTATTTCAGCTCTCAGGAGATTTCACAAAGAACACCATTATTGTTTCTGGGAGAAGTCTGGAGAATGTTCAGTAAAAAGAAGGATCTTTAAGGTAGATACTATCTTTCTCTCTCTTTTGTTTTTTTTTCTCCCTCTCCCTTCCTATCACACACATTCCCTCTTCTCTTCCTCCCATTCCCCCCACTCAGTTTAGCTGCTCATCTGTGAGAGCCTTAGCTGCTGCTCTTTTATCATGTAAAATGGACAGATGGATTAGACCTTTTCAAACCCAGATAAGAGCAGGGGAGTTAGGAAGGAATTGTAGTGAAGGGATATTTCCTTCCATAGATGAGTAGACCCAAAATTGCACAGTAACAAAACAACTGATGAATTTATGCTTTTCAGCTTTCCTGTCCAATCCATATCTGTTGTTCTGATACTGTTACTGGAAATTGTACAAGATGATTTGCCATGTATTCCATTAGACAATTAAAATTAAATTGTTTTCTCCATTGTACATTTGCCGTTCTAAACAAACTGGCATTCATGAAGTCAATATTTTTATTGTGTTGATACATGCCTCTTCATGAGCATTTTATGCATATGATGAAATCATTATTTAGCTATAATCCAGTTTTTTATAAAATAGGAAATTATTTCTCGTGAATTAAAACATTGAGATAAGTAGAAGCAATATCTCTACAGATAGACTGCTCAAGAATAGTGGAAACTATCTTCCTGATAGCCACAGTATCTATGCATTTGAAAAATATTTGTAGCTAGAAATTCACCCTCTGACTTCCAGAAAAGAACAGATAAGATATTATTGAGCATATTCACATAGCAACCTAGTCTAAAAAAGCAGGCATCTTGCTGATTAGTCCTGCTTTCTCCACAGCATTTTGAATAGCAGAGGAAAACTGCTGGGTTCTCCTTCCCATTAAGAAAAGTCCTACATTTCTTTTTTATCTATTACAGATTAGATTTTACACTGATATAGCCAATTACTTTCTAAAAATGAACACTAAAAATCTTTTCTCACTAGGCTCATGTTATATAACTTAGTGCAAGAGAAATATAAATAGTCCTTTTTCTCCCCTGATATCTTTTGTTGTGCTTAGAAACTGAGCTGCAAAAATTTCTACTGTGGCTCCTAGATATTATTTTAAATCTCTTAATTTATTTGAAAGATGATGTTATATACAGTTATTGGCATATAAGAAGGTATGGTTCATTTATATAAAAAACAAAACCTCATGTCTTCTCAATGTAAGCATAAAGCATCCTTCAGAATTACTGTAAGCTATGGAAGTAGTTTGAAATTTCTATAGAATATGTCTGAAAGTCATTAAAATAATACTGAATAACTTACCACTCTAAGTTTTGAGGTAAAGAAATGATACTTTTTTCTAAAATTTATTTACTTTGATTAGATATACACCCATTTTTTCTCATATTTTATAACCTTTTTTTTAATTTTTGTACTTAAGAAGGAGAGGAACATCAGTGAAATTGATTCAGGAGTCCTCCATTGCACACACAGACACACACGCACTCTGTTAATTATGGATTTTTATAAGCTATAGAACACTGCAAAAATAGTACACCAGAGGTGGGATTCACCTTGCAGACCTCTACTACAGTATAGAATCCCCATCTGAGCTGGTAGCTTAGCCCTCCATTTAATTTGGCCTATTTTAGTTATCTATTTTAAGATAATGTGAACTAAACCAGTTACCTTGAAGAACACATTAGAGGTATACAGGAAAGCAGACATTCAGCTGAGGCAAAACAACCAAAAATTAGGTAGAGAAAAATTAGGAACAAGTGTATGCATTACCTTCAAAGAGCTAGGATGTTTGCCACACAGGATGCCTTAGGAAATATCTTTCTTAGTTTGGCATTAAAAAATGAATTAAATATGCCTTTCTCTGTCCCCTTAAATTTGCATTATAATACAGTCTTCTTCCGGTTCTGTCACTTTGGTTAAGACAGCTAGTTTTCAGTCTGTATTTTGCACAGGTTTGTTTTCAGATTTTTTCTTTTTAAATACACATAATAGAAACAAATTGCAATCAATGTTGTCCAGGGTAACTGGGGAATACAGGACTTCTTATGGTATCCCAGAAAAGACTCTTCAAGGAGCTTTTTGTCCTGAATTTTTCATCTCAGGAAGATAGTAAATGCCTCTACTTTCCTTATGTGCACTCAACCCTGCTACCTGCTCCAACCTTTTAGTCTGTATTTGATTCATTGCAAAAAGCAAAAAAAAATAAATTAATGTCTTCTTCATTGTGCTGGAAGATGTAACATAATCCTCAGTAGTCAGCCTTAGGTGGCACATGTCTGAAACCTAACACAACAGAAGAATGTATATGCATATTATATATATTTTTTATAAAAGATCTATCCATGGTGATGGATTAGTTGAATAATAAATATGTATCATCACTTTTGTCTGTCTCCTCTCCTTTTGTTAACTGTAGATGTATTTTCTAGCGTTTATGTAAAGTTCCTACCCAAGAGAACATGAATTTAGAAAAATATTGATGATGATATATTACTATTGGTGTTCCTGCCACACTTATCTTTGGAAAAAAGTCTCATTTGAGGGGTGGGAGGATTAGTTTAGCTGACTTTAGTTGCTGAAGGTGGATGACTTTTATACAAGTCATTTAGAGTGGGTTGAATTAGTTTCCAAAGGTACTTATCTTTCTCTATCAGCTATATAGTGACTAAAGTGAATAAAGTGACTTGCGTAATCCAAACTCCTACCTTTTAGGTCATTAAAATTTGCTTTAAATGAGTTTCACTTAAACACTGCTCTTATGTGGACAATAATTGGTCCTGCTTATGTTTAGTAAGTCTCAAGCATGGTATTAATGCAATTGCTGAATGAAATAAATAATGTAATATCTCATTTTTATATTTACTATATTATATATATAGTATAGTAAATATAAAAATAGTTATTTATATTTTACAGTTATTACCATTAAATATAAATATACATTTGGACAAGTTTCAGTAGAGCAGAAAATATATATTTAAATAAAGTGTTGAATGATGGGTAAATTTGATGCAAATTAAAAGTTTAGTTATTAATTTTTAAAATTTATTTATTGGTTAATGTACAGGGATTTCAAAGATGACCTATCATTTTTGTATATGAAAAGAACCAAAGAAACTTTAACTGTTTGTGATGGGTTAGCTTTGGACAACAGACACATTTCCACCCAGTCGCTCCTTCCTTTCTTCCACTCAGTATGACAGAGGGAGAAAATAGGATAGGAAAGGTCATATGCTGACTTAAGAACAGGGAGATTGCTTTTTATAAGTAGTAAAGTGTTTTATAGTGTTTTATAGGTAAAACAGACTAGAAATGGGGAAAATTAATTTATTGTCTATTACAATATTTTCAGGTAGTGAGAAACAAAAGGAAACATATCAATAACACATTTCCCTTGTCCCCTTCCCATTCTCAACTTTTCTTCCAACACCTCTTCCAATAGAGGCTACTCCTACAATCCCTCACTGATCTCCACCCAATATATTGGGTTTTTTCACTCTCTGTTTTGTTTCCTTACTTTTATTCTTCTCCATCTAAAAAAAGTCAAAGATCTGGCAAA
This sequence comes from Ammodramus savannarum pratensis, assembly GCA_020466415.1. NCBI lineage: Eukaryota > Metazoa > Chordata > Aves > Passeriformes > Passerellidae > Ammodramus > Ammodramus savannarum. The sequence goes on along the minus strand of JAHXMQ010012338.1, from coordinate 81,926,956 downwards.
TAGGACAAGATGCTTCTTTTTTAATATGTACAGTACATAGAAATAGAAATAAAATCTGAAAATAACAGCAGTAGGAAATCACTTCTCCTATTTTACAGTTTTGGTTCAGCACTGTGTATTTTATGAAGATTAATTCTAGCTCCTAATACTGTCTCTGATGTGCATGTACAGCTTTAGGAAATCTTTGAGTGCCTACAAGAAAAGATATGCCTTCCTAAGAAGGAATAAAAAAGTAACAGAGATATTCCTGTATTTATATTGAAGCATGAGTAGTGTATGACAAGTTCACTAATGAAGAACGGTATTCTGAATATTATTCCCCAAAGGAATGAGAAAGTATTTTTATACTGCATGCATGGAAAGCAGCATCAGATTGAAACCATTCTCTTATTTTCTTACTTTGCTCGCCTTAGTATTTATGAGTTGCTGACTTTACTTTCCATTAGCCTCATGCCTTTTATTTATTTATTGCTTTGATATTATATGTCATTAGAAATTTTTATGATTCCCAGGATGCTGATGCAGTAAAGTGAACTTGAAATAAAGGCTCTAAGTTTGAATTCCAAAGTTTAGACTGATCTAGTAATATAGCTTTTATTTCTAAAGCTTAAAATTTTACTGTGTGTTTCATAGGCACGTTGAGGCTACTCACTTTAGACAAAAATTCAGGCCTGCTATTCAAATGTCATACATCATTTCCCAGCATGGGTTTAAATAAACAGAAATACAATAACAGTCAGTACTGTCTTAATTTTGGAAATTTGACAAATTTCAGCTACAGTTATTACCAATAGTATTTTCAAATGTAAACTCTCCAGTACATATATTTTCTTATGCTGTTTTACTTTCAGAAATTTTTTAGTGATTTTAGTTATTTAATTGTGAATTCACAGAGCCTAAAGTGTGGAGGTACAAAGCATGATGGATCTTCATGGTTGACTAAAATACACACTGAAAAAATCCCCTCAGTTAAACTGAAATTTATTATTTTTCTCAATGCAATGTTCTGTGAGAGTATTATTTTCCTACTTTTCTGGCTCAGCTTTGAAATTTCTCATGTTCCTGTGTAGACTGATGTCAGCATATAATTTCTCAGATTGTAAAAATATGATGTTATAGGTATTTACTATAGGCTGGAACAGTACCTTGACAAAGTCTTTAAAGTTCTCCATGCTGACATTTAAAATCATGCAAACTCAGTTGCAAATCTGTGTTGCTTCAGGAAGTAGATTGTGTTTAGGTCTGAAAGGTATTTCAGTAATGACTTTTTAATGTGATTTATTTTTCATGAAAGGTCTAATATGTCCCATTCTAATTTCATGTACAACATATTATCATTTGGTAATTATTTTTAATAGAGCTTTTCTTTTCTCACTGCTTGACATGTGTAAGGTTTATAATGTTGCAATGTCACAATTCTAATGCATTTGACATATTTTTAATGGGGAATAAGGATTTTTCCCTGCCTAAAATTACACAACAGCATAAGAATGCATAATTATTGAAATTATTAATGCTTTATCAGAATAATACTGAAACCAAATGAAATATTTGAGGAAATGGAGGTAAGTTTAAAAGGAAATTGCAAGAGGGTACGTAGTAAACATATCATACAGACAAATGTTTATGAAAATATTATCTTAAAATACGCTATACAGTCATTAAAAAATTTGATTTAACTGTTAAATTGATGTGATGTAAGTTTTCAGATTCTAACTAAATGCTGATAACTTTGTCTGTAAATCAAAATTAGTGATAAAAAATGAAGTCTTTTGATACCTGTAAAAATGAACTTTTTTTGATATTCCAAACCTTAGAGGAAAGTATTTTGTACATGCAATATTTCTGGATTGTTGGATCAGGATTTCAGATAATCCTCATATACCACACTTATTTAGCCTGATTTAAAATTCCCTTTGAAACTAAACTTCTAATAGAGGTAATCAAAATGAAGCTTGAGTAAGTTGTTCAGGACTGGGACGATCACAGTTTGTTGCCAGTGGTTTTAAATTGCCCAAGCAGTAGAATGATAAAATATAATCTGTGCCAGAGTAGAAATGTGTGCTGTTTCCTTTTACCTGTCTCCAAGATAAACCTTCAAATGCAAGGGAAAAGGCACAGCTCCCTGAGGACTGCAGTGAGTTATAAGTAGCAAGACTGAAAGAGGAAAACAATCCGTTTGAAATACAAAAGTTTAAAGACCTTATTATGTCACCCTTCAAGGTGGGAACATAATTTGCACATGAAAATAAGGACATATCTGGAACTAAGTTAATTTAAGTGTGATAAACCTCAAGTGAACAAGTAGGGAGAAAAAATGAAGGAGAAACAGAATTTTTTTTTTTTTTTTTAGTTTCTGTAGAACGATCAATTATATCTATATTTTACATGAAAATCATCTTGAGACCCCAAAATTTCCCTGAACAGATTCACTTTGCATTCTCACAGCCTAAATTTAGGCATTCAAGCACGTTACCTGGAGTATTTGAAAGCTCTCTTAGGCAAACAGGCTTGCCAGGTTAGCATAGCATTGAGCACAGCAGATGGACTGTCCCCAGGCTGCCTATGAGTATTGCACTGATGAGAAGCAGTCGTTGAGATAGGATGTGATCACAAGGCAGGTGGAAATCCTTGAAATGCTTACTGCTGTTGGTTTGAAAAATACTATTCAACTGAGCACAATTGTGCACCTGCTCCTGAAGTTGCCATAACAGGCCGCAAAATAATTGTATTTGCCACTCTTTGACTTTGAGCTTAACCGAAATGGAACTAAGAGAATTTTTGTTACTTCAGAAAAAATGGAATTTGGTTTTAAATTTTAACACAATTTATCCGCAGTATAACAGCATATCATGGGGATGCAGTGCATCATTGCATAAGATAATTAATTTAGAATTGTGAAATGCAAAGCTCACATAACTACATTACCTGGAATGTCATCAGCTGATGCCTTAGTTCCTTAATCTCTTTGTTTTCCAAAGAATATACACTGATTTCTGAAAACACTTCCAGACACATTGTGTTGGTGTTATTTATGCCCTTTGTCAGTTTATGATATTTCCTGACTGCCATCATTGCTGCAATCTTGTTTGACAGCAGTGATGTGAGTTTCTCATGGAGCACACAGCCAGTCCAGGAAGCTGTATCATAGGTCAAATCTCCAGAGCTCTTACTCTGCTCTGATTTTAGATGTAATCCAAGAAAAATTTGTCTCAGTCAAGATTTACTAAAATACTGATCACTAGGGGGTTTTTTGTGGTTGTCAGCTTTTCAACAGCTTCTTACCTTATGATGATATTTTCATGAGAGCACTAAAAAAATGGCAGTATTTTAGAACTAGCTATAGATGGATTCATTTTACTTTGTCTTTTAAAAATATCTATGTCATGATCACCTATCTTCAGTTTAAAAATCCCACTTAAAATCTCTCATTAAAAGACAGCATAGTCCAGCTTCGCTAATGAAAATAGAAAGTATCTTCTGTTCTCTTTATCTGTCTTATCTAGCCTAGCTAACCAAGGGTTTACCCACACCAGATCTATGATTTCCTGCTCAGGAAGAAGGTCTGGGGATAGTGGGGATGTTTGGAGTTATGGTCTTTGTTAGTACAGATTGCCACTATTCATGAAGGAGTCTTGGTTTACTGAAAATGGATGAACACCTGCCTGCTGATGGGGAATAATGATTTTTTTTTTCTTACATATGCACCTTTTGCTTTACTTATCATAGTGTCTTTATTTCAATTCACTAGTTTTTCCACTTTTACCCCTCCAATTCTCTCTTCCATTCTGCTTTGGGGCAGTGACTGGGTGACTGTGAGGGTCTTAACTGCCTACTGGGATTAAACCACAACAACAAAAAAAGGGTTTTGTTCAGTTGAATAAAAATAGTTTAGCGCTGACAGGGTTTAATGTGGTCAAGGACAAAGCTTGAGATTCTCTGTAGTAATAAGATGGAGATATTGATTATTGCCATAAGGATATACACTTGCTTTAGCTGAAATGTCATTGTGCTCTGCAAGATGCCTGCCTCTGAGCAACTTGTCAGAATGCATGATATGAAAAAGTTATTTATATATTCAAATAGAAACAGAGACTTGTTTTACTCCATAATATGCTCAAAGAGTTCTGTTGAAATAGGAATTTTGAAAAATGTGTAGTGACCAGAAGTAAGCCCTTCAGACTGTTACAGTTTTTGCTATAGATATACTAACCTCATGGAAGAGTTTACAAAACCATCTCTTGGCACCACAAACTTGCCAGAGGCAAATTTGTGTTCCACAGTTATTACAGTTAATGTCTGAAAAGGGAGCTAAGACAATTGCCAAGTAACCAATGCTTGCCTGGAAATGTGAATGTAATGCCTAAAAGTGATATGAAAAAGCAAATAGCAGAAGATTAGGACCTGAAAATAACATGAGAAAGGAACAGGAACAGAAGATGAAAGATATTGAAATCATTCAAAGTAATAGTTCATTGTAAAGCCTATGTAGCTCTCAGACCAAAACACCAATGAAATTAAGCTGTCAGGGTAAATCAAAGTTGATGAATGCATTAAAGGTGTTTGTGAGAGAGAAAAAGATGGTGAGTGAGATGTGTGACAGTGAATTGGGATTTTCCAAAAAGCCTGTATAATCAGTTGCCAATATTCTGAGTCCTCTGCAGAATGACTGTACCAGAGGAGGAAGACTTAACGCACATGAGCAGCCTCATGTGTTCTGTTATTATTCATAAGTTGCTTTTTGCTGTTTATGTTTGCTCAGAAAATTGGTGACTTTCTGTCACAGACATATTTTATGAAAAATCCTTTTGACAGAATTTTTTTTCTCCTGAGAAGCCTCAGAGGAAAAGAAAAACAATAATTATCTGCTGCTGTGGAATGCAACAGGTGCATCTTTGGTTGGTCCATGTGAGTTGTTTCTACTTGATGACCAACCACAGGTCACAGCTGTGTTGGGACTCTGGTCAGTCACAAGATTTTATTGTCATTCCATTCTTCTTCTTTGCCAGCCTTCTGATGAAATCTTTTCTTCTGTTCGTTTAGTATCCTTTTAGTATATAATTTTCTTTTCATAAAATATATATCATAATTAAATAAATCAGCCTTCTGAAACACAGAGTCAAGATTCTCATCTCTTCCCTCATCCTGGTACCCCTGCAAACACCACCACAACTTTCTACAAAAAAGGTTACAGCATTGGTGGATAGAGGAAGAGTGACATCATATACCTGGACTTGTGCAAAGCATTTATACACTGTCCTATGCAACATGAGACACATGGATTTTACAGGTCAACCATTTAATGTACAGTGAATCTTCTGGGTATTGATATGCAAAGATTTGTAGTCAACATCCTGATTATCTGTCTGAAGAATAGTGACAAGCAACATTCCTTGGGGTTTGGCATTGGGACCAGTATTATTTAATGTCTTTGTCAGGGATATGAACAGTGAGGTTGGGTGCACCCTCAGCAAGTTTGTGGATGACACCAGGCTTGGAGTTGCAGTCAAAGAACTCGAGGGAAGAGATGCTATCCATGGAGATCTTGACAAGCAAGCCCACTGCACACTCAGCTGCACCAAAAGCAGTGTGGCTGACAGGTCGAGAGCAGTGATTCTCTCCCCCTACACTCTGTTCTTGTGAAAGTCCTGGAGTTCTGTGTCCAGTTCTGGGGTCCTCAGCACAAGAAAGACATGGACCTACTTGAGCAGGTCCAGAGGAGGGCCATGAAGATGGAACACCTATGCTTTGAAGAGAGGTTGATCAGCCTGAGAAGGCCTTCTAGGTATCTTCAGGTACCTCAATAGGAATTGATAGGAAAGATGGGGAGGAACGCCTTATCAGGGTCTGTAGTAGCAGGATGATAGATAAAGGTTTTAAACTGAAATATTTAGGTTAGAAATCAGCTATAAGTAATAAATTCTTTACTGTGACGGAGGTAAGACAGTGGAATAGGTCACCCACCGAAGTTGTGGGTTTCCCATCCCTGGAAGTGTTTAAGGCCAGTTTGAACAGGGCCCTGATCAACCTGATCTGGTGAAAGGCTCCCCTGCCCATGGCAGGCAGTTAGGGCTCATCTATCTTCCCAGTATAAGCACACACATAGTAACTGATGAAACATCACAGCACCTATGCGACAGAAAAAGGAGTTGGAGGGATTGATAGCCAGCATCATGGCTATCATGGTAAGAGCCACTATAAGCAAAAGCATTTTTAAGTAAAAAGATCATAAGAATACAGGTGCTGTTTCTTCAGAGCAGTCTGCTGCATAACCTAAGATAAGGTGTTTTATTACTCAAAGATAATAGAGGAAAAACCTTTTTCATTTTCACTCCATGGTTCAAAAGCCACAATTTGCTGGTTATCTTCATCACCTGCTCCTTATATTAAGTGACAAGACAAATACAGCAATAAGGACATTTTTCAGAAAAATACAGAAACTTCCATCATGAATTCTGGTTCAGATTTCTTGGCATGCAGAGGAAGGAAAAACAGTAAGTTATGAAACAAATATATTATGAATCAAGGACAGCTGCTATGCAACTGACTATCACAGTTGCTAAAACCTTCTGTAGGTGTAGAGTGACAAAGCTCATCACTGACGTAGTAAGGCAGAGCCAGTATTAATAAAAAAACAGCACTGCCTAACCTGAAAATCTTTAAAAGGATTGCAAAAATATGCCTACAGCTCAAGTGAATAGTGTAAAACCTTGTGGAAGTGTTATAGAAGCCTTCTACTTTGCATCAGTGTTCCAGGCTATGAAATGGACCATCTAAGATTAAAATGATGGGAATTTTCCTTGGGTCTTTTTTAATTTTTCAGTCTGCACTGTACCATTTGCTCTCTATAGCAGAAAGATGAAGCAGATGGTGGCAGAAGTATCTTATATCACCACAGTTCCACTTTTCTGGGGCTTAAGATACTACTATTACCATGTGTAATCTTCCTTCTCTTGTGGTAATTTTGGCTTAAATTCCAGTTGTTGCGGCTCTGTGGTTTCAAGCAATTATTAAAAATTTCATCAACAAAGATGGAAAATTCCATTGTTTTTTCAGCATTTCTGCAAAGCCAAATTATCATCCTCATTATATGAGCATGTCCTATTGCCAGTCAGGCTTATTACATAATTTTAATATTTCAAACTCCAGTACAGCACACATAAAACTTAGACCTTCCAAAATACAAATGGTAATTAATTTATTTCATTTAGATAGGTTAAATTTTGAAATCAAACTTGTAATTTCAACATGGGATACGATCAACCCAAAGACTCATTTTCTGTAAAATTACATCAAATGTCATTATTTATATTGATAATCTATATCTATTTATTATGATCCATCATTGTTTCCAGAGGCCTGCCTAGAAACTGTCACTAGCCTATCCACATCTTAATTCTATTGTCTCACTCGAATTTTTGATTGGTGACATGTTGTTAGTAACACATAGACCCAGATGTGGGGTGCAGGACTGTGGCTTCTGTTCTGGGTAACTTCCCAAGATTATACACATGCTTTGGATCATATACTTAGCCCAGGGTCTACTTATATTTGTAACTAATGAAAGACACAAGCTCCTATTGTCCGAACAGTTCTTCAGCTTTTCTCTTGTTTTCTGAATCTGAGTCATGAAACAGAGCTAGAGGTGAGTTCTCAGGACAAACCAAGGAAAAGCGACAAATTGCCAGTGTTACAAAGAGGGAATGGTCAACAGATCTACCCTCCCAGCAGAAGAATCTCTTCCAGGTATATTCTCCATACTTCTTTTAAAAAGTTGTAAGCATCTGGGGGCTTTCTAGCTTAATTTACAATTACATTTGTCAGGAATTCCCACAATCAATAAACCTTAATTAAAAGACAAGTATAGTTTAGCAGTGTGTAATTCACCTTACAAAAAATGGGTATCTCCAATTAAAGGCATAGATCTGTGCTTGAAACCTTAGACACCACTTGTCCCCCATTTTTAAGCAAGTGGATATCCATGAAGCTTTAGAAATTTTCTATGAAAATTCCTATTATTTTTTACTTTTAAAAGCCTACCAGTAAGCAAAATTACCTAAAACCCCATAAAACCAGAAAATTTATGATGAGAAGAATTTACACTTGAAAATATTTCTGTATCGGTATATGGTCATAATTTTCTGCATGTTTTCTGATGGTGATACTTTTCTTACTTTTTCATTCGGCCGTGGTATTTTCCTCTCACATGAGTATTGCAAGTGAGAAAGTTATGAGCCATCCATTTTGGCTCAATACCAAAACTTGACTCTTTGTGCTGTATGTCTGACAGCTTTTAATAGAAGTTGGATTGAATCCAATTTTTTAGACTAAAAAGAAAAATGGAAAGGTTTTTTGCTAGAGTTAGCAATCACAAAAGCTCTGTGTGAGCATTATGGTTAACATTATTGGCCAGCGACTTCTTAATTTTGGCCATATATCCAAAAGCCAGCAGCAATTCCAGTTTTGCCATTTGGCCCAAACTCTCTTTTGGAGAGGAAAAAACAAAAACTCATACAACCCAGTGATGCTGATCTGTCTCAAGGGTATTGAGCACATGGGTCTTTTATGAAATTGTTAATAGGAAGTCTCTGTATCAACAAGTCAAATAAATTACAGGGTTTATAGCTCTACCAATAACACTTCTTTCATTGCCAATTCCCAATTTTAATCTAAAAATTAACCATGTTGGCTCTAATTTTTTTTTTTTTTTTTTTTTTTTTTTGTGGCAGCTCACTCTGTGGTTTGTAAGAAAGAAATGTGAAGCAAGATCCAGAGAGTGAAAGTATTTCTGCACATGATACAGCAAACTAACAGAATGTTAATATTGTTTCAAGCTTCTGTACAGCTTTTAAACATAGGACGGTATTAAGGTGATGGAGAGGCAAGTAGTGCACACAAAATAATGACAGAATTATGGAAAAATGCTCAGAAATAAATGTCCATTACTAATAAAAATATAGGAGACAGATTTAGTCAAAACAGATTTATAGAAACTGCAACTCTGTCTTTGAGTCTGCATGTCAAATAGAAATTAATTATTGGAAATATAATCACCAATTCATTGTTTTCCCCTCCCTTCGGGTATTTCTCTAATGTGCATCAACTAATTCAGTGTTTTCAGTTTCCAAACTTGATTTGGAAATAAGGACCAGACATTTAAAGGCATGTGAATGGTAGCTAAACTATCATAATAATTTATCATCTGGCCTATGAGAAATATTTAAAAATATATAAAACAAAAAGGATACTGGCAGAGAAATGGTCACAAGATTAACTCCTTAGCTGAAAATTCCATTCAATAACAAGTCATAAACATTCTCTTTTACTTAGTAAAAAATTGTCATTCCCACATGACATCCTTATGTCCAAATTGCAGAAACATGGGTTTGAAGGGTGGACTATTTAGTGGATAAGGAATTTAGTCGAGGGGACAACCAGAGAGTTGTGGTCAATTCCCTGTGTCTAGGCAGAGGCTGGTGGTGAAGGATGTCCTGATGGGCTCCACTGGGACCAGCACTGTCTAGTATCTTTAGCAATGACATGAACAGCACAGCAAATTTGCAGATGACACCAAGCTGAGTGGTGCACCTGGCACACCTGAAGGAAAATATGCTCTCCAGAGAGACACTGGACGAGGCTGTGAAGTGAGCCAATGGAAATCTCATGAGGTTCAACAAGTCCAAGTGGAAGGTGCTGCACCTGCCTCAGGGCAATCCCACACATGAGTAAAGATGGGGACAAGAACTCATTGAGAGGAGCCCTGCAGAGGAGGACTTGGAGTGTTTGTGAATAGAAGCTGGACATGAGCCAACACTTTGCACTTGCAGCTCAGAAAGCCAACAGGATCCTGGGCTGCACCAAAAGAAATGTGAGCAGCAGGTGGAGGGAGGTGGTAAAACAAGGGATAATGGCTGTAAACTAAAAGAGGGTGCATTTAATTTAGGTATTACAATGAAATGCTTTGCTATGAGGCTGATGACAAGCTGAAACAGATTACTCAGAGACATTTTAGTTGCCCCTTTTGCAGAAATACTTACCTAAAGGCCAGTTTGGATGGGACTTTAAGCAGCCTGGTCTAGTGAAATGTGTCCCTTCCCATGTCAGGATGGTTGGTTTGATTTTTAAGGTCCCTTCTACAATTTTAAGGTCCCTATTCTACAATTCTACAATTCTGTGATCAGTCTGTCCTTTCTCATTATACTCTTTTATTTTCCCTTTCTTAGATTTCCATTTTCCTTTCCACTTGCTCCTGTTAAGTTGTACCACAGGATGGAGTAAAAAGAAATTTAAATTTTAACTGCACAGCTTGTGACCGAGGAGTTCTATGACACAAAGGACAAGAAGTCCCAACTATAGAAACAGTTAAACTGCTGACAGCAGGAATGCCAGAGAGAGTAGGCCTCTCTAAAAAGAAAGGAAATGTCCCTTGGTGATGAGGTAAATAACACCCAAAACATTCTCTTGTAGTCAAAGTGGAATGGGATGACACAGAGGCCACCTTTGGACAGAAGAATTGATGCTGAGGTATGAACCTCTAACACCACACTTGCTGGATCAGTGCTGGTGTAACTGTTTCTATGGAATTGGACCTTGGCAGATCTTTGCAGACTCCTTGTAGAATTGCTCATGGCAGTAGGACTGCAAGCAATTCTCTGGTGGGGGGGTTGTTTATTTTATTAATGTACAGTTAACCTGTGCCTAACATCTACCCCAAGGGATACAATAAAATTCCCTGACATGGATCTTTTTTTCCTCTGTCTCCCTGATTCCTCCTATTTCCTCTCCTCAAGCTATTGTTCTGTACTAGGATGCTGGAGGCAAATAATAGCTTTCTCTTCAATTTTTATCATAGCCTGTTTTTGTCCCAAAGTTAGTTCTGTCTTTGAAAAGGTCTAATATTAATTACAATCATAATAAAGTGTTTTCCATAGTGGCGTTAGATTTCTGACATATAAATTTACTTATTTGTATTGTGCTTCAAAACAGTACAACATATTATTAGTTACCTCACTTTGTTTATAGATTTTTTTCTTAATTTAGGATTATTAGAGTAAAAATTTTATTAAATTATAAAATGATTGCATTAAGAACAAATAAAGAATTTGTCATGGATTATACTACAAAAAAACCAAAAACTCCTATAAACATACTGAAATAAGTTTACTGTGCAATATTTTCTCCCTTTCTTCTAATTCTAGAAAATTTCATTATAATTGAATCTAAAGGCTCTGATCCTTAGATTTTAATTATTTACTGTACATTATTTAGATATCTACCTAATTTTTTTGTAATTTTCATATAGTATTAAAAAGCAAAAACAAACCCAAAACATTCTGTATGCAGATACAACTTTTTTTTCCTATGGTTGACCAGTGAAATACTGATCCATTTGCATATTTGCCTCAGGAAGACAAATGTTATAGAATGATGTGTCAAGAGTGCTATGGGCTAATTGTTCATCTCTTCTCTTTTTTTCAATTTTTATGTGTTCGAGTGATGCTCTATAATTTTTAGCTGTGTTTGTCTATTTATCTGTGTGATAATGACTTAATTTATCAGTCATTCTGCAAGTAAAATGATCATATTCTGAAAATATACTTTTTATTATACCTGCTATTCAAAAGATAGACTTGGTTTGGACTACTGCACTCATGAATAGGAAAATTTATCTAATAAATGTTTAATTTGGTAATACTGAGTTTAATCCTATTACTTCAAAAGCAATATAAATCTAGGCATTACTAATTGTTTGCACAGTGGATAAGCCTGAAAGAATCAAATTTCTAAAGTTATGCAAACAACATACTTTATCACATTTATTGTGTTTGTGCTGTCCAGTGAGGTGTGCACATTAGTTCAGGCCTCCTGAACACTCACAAATTACAAATCAAAGTGCTATACTGAGACCCACAAAGTGTGGGGACTAAGCACTTCAGTTCTAGCTGCTTTTCACAGCTGTCTGCTCCAAAATAAGTTCATAAGTGCAGGTTCAGAATATAGAAACTTTTTTCATGTTTTATTTTCTTTAGTCATTTTCCACTTCTACATTTTCACCTGAGCTTTAAGGTATTGCTGAAAAAAATAAGCTAAGCTTTCCTACGGTATTATAACTTTGATTTGGATGGTTTGCTTGCATGTCATGTTGATATGTATGACAACAGCAATAACAAAACGGACTTTATCTTCTTTTCTGATGTCAATCGTACAGTGGGGAAAAAATAGTTGCACATTTCTTTTTTTTTTTGGTTACATAAGGTGGCTGGAAGAGCAGAGATTTATACTCAATGTTATGAAGTTGGAATGATGAATAATAGTGAATTTAGTGGTATAGGTATTCTTTAAAACCTTAAAGGCATTTAATTACTAGCAATTATTCAAATGCAAACTTTTGAATCTGTATATCTTAATTATCAGAGTATGTATAGTTTAACATAATTTACTTACGATGCTGAAATTCTTGTGGACTACTCAAAGGTAGGGGCTGGTCAATAAAAGGTTCTTCTGTTAATTTGGTGAGTTTAAAACAGTAATTTAAGCTTCCATTGTTCAGATTCTCCAGCAAATATGACAGATAATAGAAAGTCATATTCAGCAGATTTAGCTTTTATTTTTGATTTAGCACTTTAAATCTCTGTGAGTGACTACATCATAGCTTCCTAAAAATTCTCTTTTGTTCCAATTTATGACAATTAAGGAAAGGGGTTTATGGCTTACAAAATTATCTGAAAGCTGCATTTGCATTCATAGCAATCTGCCTTGATATTTTCAAGTTTTATAGTTGTAGAGAATTTTTTTTGTGTTGAAGTGGTAAAACTGTATGGGAATTGGTCATTGTTTGCACTGCTGTACTAAGAAACATTACACTGCGGCCATTAAAATCTTAATATTTCTAGGGCTGTATAATTTATCCATGAAAATTTGCTTTGGGCTAAAACTTTACATGCAAATTGTGTGTCCATTTTTAGACTACACAAACTTCAAAAAAATTACAGCTGTTATACAATTTTTTTTTTTTCCCCATTCTACTTGATAACTAAAAATTAGTCAAAATTCTGACATTTAGAAAACTGAAGTGCGGTTATGGTTCTGGGATCAAATCCCATGAAGGGATGCAACTGAGGCTCTATATTTGCTAGAAGACATGCATATACCAATTTACACCCATTATTAAATACAATTCCAACTGGGTGAAAAAAAGACATAGTCCATGCATGATGCTGTAGGCAAATATGACTGGTAGGTGTATAAACAGTCCTCTGGCTATTTGAATGCTTGAGTCTTCATTTGCAACACTCTGTAATACTAGCTAAAGATTTTTAGCACTAGTGCTATGAAAGTGCACAATAACAAAAAAATCAGCAAGGTACTGGTGTTACAAATCAATTATGACAGAGTTGCAACATTAGAAAACTCATTTCATACTGATGTTAAATCAACGATTTCCTAACACTACATTGATTCTAGATAGCATTTTATATCAAAGTATTCTTAGAATAACTCTAGGAGACCTCACATTATCTTCTAAATCCATGTTAAAATGAAGAATGTGGAAAACAAAAAATCACTTGAATAGTGAAATCAACCATTTGCTAAACTACTGCAGAGATTTCTGTTCTCTACAGTCCTCCAAACATCAGTGATATAAATGCAGGACCACTCTGTGGCAAAGACTACAGCTACTTCAAGAGCAAAAGATCAGATTTACCTGATTAGATATTATCCTTCAAATTGGTCTTTTATCTCAAACAGTAACCATAAGCAGATGGCTAAGGAAGAACAATGATGAGACAAGAAAATATTGTTGTGATCATTCTTCCTGTCTCATATCAAGCCAACAGTATCCTGGGCTGCAGATCAAGGGAGGTGACTCTTCCCTTCTCCTCTGTTCTTGTGAGATCTCATTTGAAATACTCTGTTTATCCCTGTGTTTCCAAGCATAAGAAAGGCATAGACCTGCTCAGTCAGGTCCAGAGGAGGAAGACCTGAAGATATATGAAGATAACCAGAAGGCTGAAGATGACCAGAGCAAACATTCTCCTATGAGAATGCGTGAGAGAATTGGGGTTGCTCAGCAAGGGGAACAGAGAAGATTCCAGGGAAACCTTACAGCAGCCTTACCATATTTAAAGAACACCTAAAGGATATATGGGAGGGGACTTTTTATATGGGAGTGTAGTAATAGGATAATGGGGGATGGTTTTAAACTGAAAGAAGGAAGGTTTAAATTAGATGTTAGGAGTAAATTCTGTGCAATGGGCCTGGTGAGATACTGGAACAACTTGCCCAGACCTGTGGATGCCCCACTCCTGGAAGTGCTCATGGCTAGTTTGGATGGAGCTTTGAGCAATCTGATGTACTGGAAGGTGCTCCTGGCCACGGCAGGTGGGCTGGAATGGGTTAAAATTTCTTTCAATGTAAATAATTCAACAGTTTTATGATTCTACATACCACTATAAGGATTGAGTATTTTTTTAGTTATCTGCTTGAATTCTTTTGACAATTCAGTAAATTGAATCCTTCAAAAGTACATAAGGACAGTTCCTTTAACACCGCCTAACTTCTAAGGATACACTTTTATTCTTTGATTGTTTAGTATTTCTTTCCAATCTGAAAATTAATGAATTAAGTGTATAGCTGAAAATGCTCCAATAAATGAAAAAAAAAAAAAAAAAAAAAGTTAAGATACAATTTAAAAGTAGTGAAGCACCTTATAAGCTCTTTAGTTTTGAAATTATCACGTTCAGGAAACAAGATGTGAGATTAAATTGAATTATACAACTTTACATTTATAGGGGTATGGTCAAAATGAAGTACACATAATATTACACAGAATCACTGAATCACTGAATCCATGAACAGGTGAAAGAGGTCACCAGAACTCGTTGCTCAGGTCCATGTACAGGTGGATTTTGAATATGTCCAGGGAGGGAGACTCCACAAGCCCTCTGAGGAATGTGTTCCAGTGCTCAGTCATCCTTACAGTAAAAAAGCTTTCCTGATGTTCAGATGAAGCCTCCAGCGTTTTAGTGTGGGACCATTGAAAAGAGCCTGGCTCTGTCGTCTTTGCACCCTACCTTAACATGTTGATAGACATTTATAAAATCCCTCTAAACATTCTCTAGACTAAACAGTTCCAACTTCTCAGCCTTTCCTCAAAGAAGAGGTGCACCTTCCCCTTGGTCATTTTTGTGGTCATTTTCTGGACTCTCTCCTGGACATGAATGTCTCTCTTGTACTGAAGAGTCAAGAGTCTGACATAGGACTAGACCAGACATTTCATCATTGAAGTTTAACAAGTTGGTCAGGCATGAACTTCCCCTTGGTGAAGGAGTGCTGGCTACTCCTGTTGACTTTCTTGGTTTTACCGCACCTAGAAGTGTTTTCCAGGATTAGCTGCTCAATCACCTTCCCAGGGGTTGAGATAAGGCTGACTGGCTTGTTGTTCCCTGGGTCCTCATTCCTGTATACCATGAAGAGAGGAGTGGTATTTGCCTTCAACATTACTTGACAGTGGCTGCACAATGACATGTTCCAGCTCCCTTAATACCTGTGTGACTTTCTGTATAGGGTTTGGCTGGCCTGCTAGGGCTCATGGACATATTTATGTCCAGGATGTTCAAGTATCCTGTGATCTGATCCTCTTCTACCAAGAGCAGATCTTCTTTACATCAGTAATTCCGTATGGCTGTCGGCATCTCTGATTCCTGAAAACTGGTATGCCAGTAAAGACTGCCAAAGAAGGCATTCAGCAAGTCAGCCTTTTCTGTATTCCATGTGACCAGGTCCTCCACTTTTCTGGACAATGGACCTGCATTTTCCTCAGTTTCCTCTTCTCTCCTATGTACTTGCAAAAACACTTCCTGTTTCTATATCACTGTTTAAATAGAAGTACTGTATTTAACTCCTCTTAAAAAGAAAAGAATGAATTGTAGACCAGAAACCCCTTGGAAATTAGCCATAACTGTAATTGTACTGTCACAATAACAACTACAATCCCTGCAAGAGAATTGTAGATGTTATTGTGACAGTATTATTACTACTCATGAATGTTAAGTTGTACATCTGTGATTGTTAAAAATGTTGCAAATGTTACTCAAATATCGTGGGGTAAAAACAGTACAGAAGATAAAATTAGTAGTTTATACTTTAGTCTGAGTGATGTATGTCAAATAAGGTGGTGATCAGAGGGTATCCTGTGTAATTTGTGTCATCCTGGAAATACCCAGTATATTATTTTATTGTCAGGATGAGCAAAAAAATCCAAAACTCACCACCACAAGCTCCACCACCAAAAACTTTTAATTTTAACATCAAAACATATTGTAGTTGTTCTTTTAATATGTCTTCAGTGTAAGAGACATTTTAAAGACCAATTAATTCAAGGATTTGCTCAAAACCCCATGATAATCCATTATTTACAAAATATGTATAATCATGACTCTTTTACAGTGTAACACAGATTGGGAAAATATATCATTAGGAAGAGATTAATTTTAGCAAGGTAGTAGCAATGTACGTTTCTGTATTCCTAGGTCAGTTCTACCAAAAAATGACCAAATATACTTCAACAAATCCTCTTGCATATTATGTT
Organism: Ammodramus savannarum pratensis; assembly: GCA_020466415.1. Lineage (NCBI taxonomy): Eukaryota > Metazoa > Chordata > Aves > Passeriformes > Passerellidae > Ammodramus > Ammodramus savannarum. The sequence continues at coordinate 81,910,365 of JAHXMQ010012338.1, read as the reverse complement.
CGAGGTCTGATAGTAGTTCAAAATGCTTCTTTTCTTTTGCTCATAATTGTATATTCTATGTAGTCCATTCAAAGTGGATAAAAATTTGATTTGTGCATCTCCTATGAGATATGTGGTTCAGCAGAGACCAACCTGTTTTTGCTGTTTTAATCGGTGGAAATAGCAAACAAATCCAGAGTGTCGCACTATGTCACTTAACTTCAGGACTTGAACATGAAAATTCCAATCTACTAACACACTTGAATAGATATTCCTATTAAACAGATGAGCCATTCCACATGTGATGGGAAATGAGTGATGTATGTCTTCAAGGACAGACTGATCACATATCTGAATTACCACCTGTTTATTTTAAGCCCACTTGGAGTCCCCTGAAAGTCACAGGTGGTTCTGGATGTAAACACAGAAAAATTGCATGAATGGAAACTTAATACAGAACTTCTAGACCATGCAACACATCAAAGAAGATAATAGATTTCTGTAGGTCACAAAATAGTATCTATTAGAAAAATGGTTTTATCCTATTTTCAGAGGGCTTTTTTAATTGCTTATTTTCTGATATTATTTTTATACTTTCTATCTCAACACATGCTTCCTCTCTTAATGGTAAGCCTATTAGAATAAATACCTAAATAATTTGTGAGGGTTGCATCTTATTAACTGTTTCACTAAAATAAAGACAATGAGCTGTGTCTAACATTAGACTAATCACAGGGCTATAAAAATGCAGCTGTCCCATTTTCTGGTTACACTTGGGCTTGGAAGTCCTTCTAGTTATTTTGGATTGGATAGTGGCCAAGTTAATAAATTCTGCTGGACCAGAGTAATCTCCACACAACACTACCTGAAGGCTGAAAAGCACAGTAAAAGTTGCTGTATTGTGGTTCCCTGTAATTACAGCTTTTATCTAGAAAGCCGCCCAGTATTAATGTTAGATTGGGTTTATCCATGTGCTAGCATAACAATCCCTTCTTGGAAGATGCAGTATGGAGTCATCTGAGCAATTGTACAGGTTGGCTGTAAGAAGGATTACAAATGTCAGCTCAAAGACAGAGACAGCTACACTAGACCCACAACTACAACATGTTCATGAGTTTCAGTATTAGCAGGCTGATTTAATTCTGTGGCTATACTTCAAAAAATGGAGAACTGACCGTTTCAAATTGAATTGAAACACAGTTTGTCTGTTAGTGAAAATGCAGTCATTCCTCTCTCTTTCAATGCTGCACAATGCTTACAATTTCAGGTGACATTTAATGTAGTGTTAAATGTGCCTGGTAAACTCAATGTAAATAACCTCCTCACATTGTAATTGCTATAACAATTCTTTGCTGATAGGAAAATTAGCAGAAAGTAATATTAAATCTAAAGTGAATAGCAAAGCAATAAACAAAACTTTATTAAGTATTTAAATGTGTCTCCCTACACTTGTAGAAATTAGAGTGTATGAAAACACAGTGGGTAATGAAGGTATCTATTGCTCTTCTGTTGTACAATTCACAGAGAAATCATACTTTATGTCTGTAGAAATATTAATTATAAAGTTTAATCTTTGGAATTCCAGAAAAGCCTGTTTGACAGCTAAAATCTGTTCTGTTTGACTTTATACATTACAGATCCCCCCTGTATCAAATAGCCAGTGAAGTAGCTCCTATCAACTTCAATAAAATTTGTGCTAGGTTTAAAGTTGGGGTTTTTTTTATGGTTTTTTATGACCCTGAGACCTGACCAGGGCTTCAAGGGATGTTTATTAATGTTACAGAAAGAGAAAAAAAAGTGCAATCTTAATCATCTACAAAGTTAAAGAAATGCAATATATATTAGTAGAGAAAATACTTTAAAACAGAAAGAGAAACTGTATTATTGCAGAAATAGACAAAATAGAAAAGACAAGATAGAAATTACATATTTAAAAGAGAGTACCTGGCATTCCATCCATAATTTCATGTCTACTACCCATGAAAAAATTGAGAAAAGAAATACATGAAAAATTCTCAGAGCAAGGAACCGCTTCCTACAGGAATAGTACTTTGGACTTTCAGATGTACTGTAAATACAGTAAAAAGACAAACTGAACCAACCAACAAAGTGAAGAAATAAAAGCACACAAAAAACCCCCCTAAACAAAAAAAAAAAAAAAAAAAAAAAACCCAAAACAAAACAAAAAAAAACCCTAAAAAGTAGAATAGGAAAAACACAAATAGACAGCATGAAAGAAGTGAAAAAGAGGATGGTGGATCTGAGCAAGACAGAATAAACTACCTAAGTTTTTAATGTATGACTCTACAAAAATTTGTGCCCTTATCATACAGCTCCCATACACTTCTGTCAGTAATTGCCATATATTCAGACTCTAGAATGATGAGTTCTGTAGTCTTTCCCTGGGATTGTCCTACTTGCTGTGCTCTGGGCCACCTTGCCTGCAACATCTGTCTCTTACTTCCCCAGCACTTCTTTAGCTGAGGTCTTCTTATAGTCACAACACAAACAGCAATTTTGTGAAGGGAAAGAGAATGAGAGCTACCCAAAGTGTTGACAAATAAATTATTATTGGAGATATGATTTAGGGACTCACTATAGAGTGGTAATTTGAGAAATGTTTGAAAGAAATTGACAGCCACAAACAGAAGATCCTGAATAGGCTCCTCTTCAAAAACAAGGTTGGTCACAGTAATATAATCACATGTGAGTCATGTTGCTGCATCTGTGATTGTCCAAGGATAATAGCTAAGCCAAACCTTGTAAGGAGAGGTAATATGTTTATTATACTAGAAGGAGAGGTAACATGTTTATTATACTAGAAAATATACCTGGAAAGAGCACACCTGCTTGTCTGTTGAAATCCTTCTTAATGTTGTTATACGTATATGACAGAAATATGGATATATACCTGAAATGGGAATTTTGTGCATGAGAACTTTCTGTTTTCTGCTAGTGGAAAAATTGTTCTCATAAGCAACATCTCCTCTCTCTATAAACCTGCCTAATAAAATCACTGACTTCATAACTGAATAAAATGACTTATTTATTCATTCTCTGTTTCTTGATGGCCAAAGATGTCTCTCAAAATTTTGTTATAAAAAAATTCTTTTTCCATGTAATCTAAGAATCCAATAGTTTTAAAATGGTCCTAAGAACAAGGTCTTTATATTTTTATAATCCAAATTTTGATAAATGGCTCAAAGAAAATACTAGGTAGAATTAAATCCTCCACAATTTAGAAAAAGGAGGCTACATTCAGAGGACTATTCCTTCACCTATCATTATCAGTGACTCATTTTGCCATCAAAAGCAGAGCCATATGGAAATTATATAGTACATACTGAAATAAACACATTAGGAATAGAGTTCAACATTGAAGCAACTAGGCAACAAAAAACTGTGAAGAAAAATAACCTCTGTCTCTTAGAGGAAAGAAAAAAAGTACAGCCTTGTTACATAGGGAGGATTTGTAAGGCTAAGAATTTTGTTGTGGCAGCACAAATAACAGCTCTCTGCTTCTTAAATGTTTATATGATGTTTCAAAGTGGTGTACACCTAGTTGTTAGAGCTTCAGAAAAAAACTAATTAAGCACTTCATGGCTTCTCTACACCCATAAATGCCACAGAAATAGTAACTGATGAGAAGTGTATTATTTACCTGCTTTTGTAACTGAGTTTTAATGTGTGTTAGATATGAAAACCCATGCTTGCTGAAAAGAGAACATCCTCCACAGAGTGGCAT
>JAHXMQ010012338.1:81894608-81906541 GCA_020466415.1 Ammodramus savannarum pratensis | reverse complement strand
GTTACTTTGGTGCAATGCCAAGGCATTGTCTTCCAATTTGGAGAAAGCTGGGTAGAAAGCTGATTTGTATCAGGAAGACAATGGAAGAAAAAAGGAGAGGAAAAAATTCCACAAGTTTTCCCAGTTCTATCTGCAAGGGTAGGAAGGAGAATGTTTGCTTCTTCAAGGATACATTACCAAAAGAGCCATGAAACAGAATATGTGGAGAAAAAAACTGACCAAGAAATTATAAATGAGGTCATGATGAGAAAAAACTTGATCAGCCACAGTTTGGTAAGACATGAAGTGTGAAAATTTTTGTTTTCAACTGGGAGGATAAGGATAGGAAAGGAGACATTTCCCTCCTCAACCCAAACAATTAGCATTAAAAAATAGCCAGAAACAAACCTGGTTTCAGCAGGAAGGAGAAGGGCAGAGGAGCCCTAATGGTGCTCAGAAGATCCAAAAATGTGCCCATGCTTGTAAACCTATCTAAAAGTCTTTGTTCAATCTGACATGCTTGAAAAATTCTACTCTAATGCAAATCAAAGATTTTCCAACTTTACAAAAGATTTTCCAGATTTAACCCTGTCAAAAAGTGAATGCTTCACACTTATGAATATTTTCTGGCTTATGCATTAATTTTTTTCAACATTAGAAGAGATGCAGAGTTTGTAGACAATAGAAAAAAATTAATCTTTTTCTATGTCAGTGCTGACTTCTATTTTTCACCAGTCTATTTTCAGATGTACTGTTAGCTATTTCTAAAACTGTGATGTGTTTTAGAGATCTAAATTCAGTTTCTTGAAAACTATTGATTTTTTTCTGGGACATATGAGTTAAAAGATGTTTAAAATCCCCCAAGAAAAAGGTTTCTCTTTCTCTTCATTTTCATTTCCTCCAGTATCTTGCAATTATTACTGTTTAGATGAGACCTAGATATATTTAAGGAAGACATTATCTTTCAGGGAGTTTAATACATTCCTTAAATAATCTCCTTCTAACTGGATTTACTTGATTTTTCATTTTTTGCATTTTTCACTGAAAGAAAATGGTGGTCTGGTGAAAATGAGGCACGGCATGATTGTATATAAATGATCTGTCAGAATATGTGAACAACCAATGTGAAATGTTTCAAGCATGCTTTCAACTGCTACATAATGACTGCTTTCTAAGTTTGCCAAAGAGAAATGAAATACTACCAGCTGCCTCCTCAGTGTAAAATACAAAATTAAATGGTTTTACGCAATAAAATGGATTAGTTTGCCTGTAACCACTTTCCTGCTGGGATTATGAAGAAATTATGATTAGAAATTGTTGTTGCTAAACTTTGCAATCACTGATTTCAAAAAGCTTCACTATCCTTTCAATGAAGGAATCCATCCCACTGCTAAAATACCATCACTACTTACCTAACTGCCTGCCTTCTAAAACCAGATCTAATCAGATTGCTTGAGGAAAGCAGGTCAAAGGTGAATCTATTTAATTTATGTATAACAAGTTGTTTGCTTCATTGAATGTGTAGTACAATTCATTACCTGTACAGAATATGACATATTGAATATAATAGAATACCTTAAAAAACATCAAGAATTATGTATTTTGAAGTCAGGAAATACTTCAATGTCAGCTATAATAATGTCATAATAATGCCATCTGAAGGGTTTACTGTACTGCATATATTAATATAGATATATAGATAAACATTATTTTGTGAAATACCATTTAGTATACTGTTTAATACACTGGAATTTGGGTCACTAGAAAAAAATATTTTAATATATCATGAGGGATTACTGTAAACCTGTTTTAACTATGCACAATTGTTAGATTTATTCCCTTGCTGTGACAACCTATTTGGACCATAATGTAACCTGTAGAGAAGCTTTCATTTGTCTGTTGTTTCCCATGATGTAAGTGGATAGGAAGGAAAATTAGAATGGACAGTGAGATGCTAGCCACCATTTTTTTTATACTCACCAGGTAGAATGTTTATGGGGAAAATTAGGGGTTTCATTCTAGGAAAAGAGCGTAAAAAGAAAAAATTAGTTGTCTAAAACATATTTTATCCACCATAATTTCATTTTTATCCATCCTCTTTAACACATCATAACTATGATTTCTTTATAAAAACACAACTTTACTTACCTTCTCAAGGTTTATTGCCACTGTTTCCCTTGTGCTGGCTCTGGTTTTCTCAGTGACCTGCTGGGAACAATATCAGGTGAATAATTTGGCTGAAAATTAACCCTGCTGCTCACTTCCCTAAAGTATCAGTTTTTAGCAGCAGCAGCATATATTTTACACTGAACTGTGTCTGTGGAACCCAGAGGATCATAGCTGAATGCTTGCAATCACAGTTTAGCTAACACATTTGGAGTGAACATGTTCCTCTTTTTTGCACTACACCATTAAACTCAAATTAAGAAAACCATCCTCATTTTATCAAGTAAATGTAGTATGTGGGAGAAACAACACTGGATTATAAAAAGAAAAACTATTAGGTATTACAGTTGACTGCCTAAATAGATTGCAGAAAATGATGTCCTTATCTTTAATTAGCACCAACACACCAACACCCTTCAACTTAGTCCTTACTTACAGCTTTTGCTCTTGGCTGACCTGGGTAAATATATTATGCCATTGTTTTCATCTCCCTCCTCTGTATTCGAGGAAAAAACAAAAAAGGAAAAGAAAAATCCTATTTTATAGTAGAAGATGCTCTATATGCAACGTGTAGGCAGAGAGGAATAGTGAAAAGTCAAACAAGCAGTAATTATAATTTTTAGCATCAGCTACCTTTAGTTCATAGAGAGGAATGGCACAAATAAGGCCTTTCCACAATTGCTTCTTGATATGGCAGGGGAGAGTGTGCAGCATCACAATGACCTCAGAAGGAAAGAGCAGTTTCTTCAAAGTAACAGTCATCAGAATCAAGGTCACTCAAGAAGGGAGGTAGAATACAACTACAAAATGCCTCCTTAGATTTCTTCCCCCTTGAATAAGAAGCACAGCTGTGACCTGTGCTGAGCGTGGTTTTTTTGGTTCCCAGTCCTTGATCACTCCTTCATAGCTGTTCTGCGACCCTCAGGGTACAGGAGTTTTACTTGAAACTTCTTGTAGCTCAGTTTATGTTAAAGAATTTTTAAAAAATTACATGGAGGGCTACTGACAGAAACTGCGGTCAGTTCCATCCCTCATGGAAGGATCATTGTTCATAATTCAGTTCTCCAAACCTCCAAAGCAGGCTGGCTGCGTCCAAACCATCTGTTTCAAATGGTCCCTGACCCAGAGATTTTTTGGGAAAGTTTGAGTTGGCCTAGACAAAATATATGACTGGGACTGCTCTAAGAATTGAACAGTGCAATGATCAAGTCCCAGGCCTGTAAATGTCCTCTACCATCACTTGCTTTCTTTACATAGGCACAGCATGTAATTTTGACTGTCTCTTCAGAAAAGCCTTGCAGAACTGAGGCTCTGTGGTATTCAGAAACCCAGCATACCAGCCTGTCTGCAACAGTAATTCAGCTCCTGGGTAACATCAGAAAGTCTGGACACCCTTGAACATCTGCAGATCCAGGATATTCAGAGTTTGCAAACTCCAGAAATTAGATTTGATGTACATCTACAATAAATCGGAAAACTGTTTGACTTATAAAAATGAACTGTGTTCATGGCAACCTATGTAATGAAGGTGCCCAAAAGTTATCAGGCTCAGTTTACAGTTCTACTGACATAAATATATGTGTCAAAAATACAAAAAAGTTACAGGGAACCTTGTACACATATGATGTAAAGCTATTCCAAGTTTAATACCTTAGGTACTGCCTGCTGGAAGATATGAGACTGCACAAGAAGGCAGATTATTTGATACTCTTTACACATTTAAACTTCCCATTTTCCATTTCCATCTTCCTATTCAGACATTGTTCAGAAATAGATTTCTGGTTTTGTCTTCTTTCATTCAGGCTTGTAGTGCATCTTACAGAAGTAGGAATGTCAAGGAGTTGTTTTTTTTTTGCCTCATTTACAGTCTAATTTTAGATCTGCTCGAACAAAAGAATGCAACAAGCAGTAAGGAATGGAGGAACTGATGAAAGACAAAAGATACTGAGCAAACACAGCTGTTCAATTAAAAAAGTGCACATCTGGATACCTTCATTTAACATTAAAAAATTAGCAAACATTGTATTTAGAAACCGAGAATGATAAAAATCAAAATAATTTCTCAGCATCTCATTCGCATTTAGCACATTGTAGAAGACATAAAATGTACAGATTATTTTATGCAAAAATTCAATTCTCTTCTGAGCTTTTTCAGAACTTCAGATCATCAGATGGTGATGAATGATGAGTGCTTTTTGTCAAATTATTTTTGTCAAATTATTTTCATTTAAAAAAACCAAATCTGAAAAAGTCCTGTGAATTTTTACCCAAATATATGACAGGATCTCACCTAGTTGTTAAAACCAAGTTACACAAAATCAGACTATTAAATGTCACACAACAAACTAATAAATTTGAAAAACAAGAGTCTGAGGAATCATTTGACCTTTTTTTTTTTTTTGCATGTCTCTTATTTTCTTAGTGAAGCAATACATTACTTGTATTTCCTCTCTTTACCTTCCTGTCTTTTCAAATGAACAGAGGTCTCTTCAAGTTTTTTCAAAGGCTTCTCCACATCCTTCCCCTTCACTGAGGAAAAATTATAACTAACTGGCAGAAAAATATGTATTTAATATCAGTAGTATTACTTTTCATTATAGGCCCCTATTATCAGATGTTTCAGTGTGCCAGAATTTCAGAGGCAAACCTTTATATTCCTAAAAGAGGTTTAGTTAAACTCTTTAGTTAAAATTGATTTTTCCATTTTTAAAAAAATCTGTATAATCACTTTGATGAGATTTATTTTATGAATGAAAAAATTACAAATGACATCACCCTCAGGTTAAAGAACAATTTTATCTGTCCCTATAAGAAAAACCTATCCATGTCTGGCCTATACTTTCCTCAAGTTCCATGTTTTTACAATTAAGAGACTCTGACATTAATGTCAAGGTTACTGTCCTTATGAATAATGTCTCCAAAGCTAGAACTGCAGTGGTAGGCAGAAAAGGAAGAAATAACAAGATAGGAAACAGTGTATGCTGAACCAAAGTAATGATACAGTGAACAAATACAGGGTATGCTAACAAAAGGAAAAAGCAGAAAAGTGACTGACCTCAGTGTACATTTAAGACGGACACAGAATTCTTCCAAATTTAAAATACAAAGCACAAAGATTTATCTAGAAGTCTCAATCTGCAAAAAAGTAATATTTTAGTAGGATGTGTTTCTGCTTTATATAGTATATGAACTAATTGTGAAAAGATAATCAGTCAATTGATTATCTATTGTCTACTGATGATATTATATAATATCTTAAATACAACAACAAAAGTTGTCCCCTGACCACTCAGCAAAAATTTAAGCACAGGTCTAAGGCATAGTCTTTTAAATGTCTAAAATTAGTGCCACTAGTAAAACTTTTTTTCTAGACTATATTCATCCTTAACTGGAGGAATAGAAATACAGAAAAACTGTTGGAAGCATCTGTGTTAAGATAAGATGCATTACACTTTGAAAACGTACCTCCTATGGAGTGTGGAGGAGATGGAAATCTACATATAAATGTTTTTCTGTTCATCTGCTCTGCTGTGATTTTATAGTTTTCTTTAATGAGAAAATCCACATAGTTCTTTGTCATGGGTTGCTAAATCCCACAGTCCAATAGAGACCTGACTGCTGCAGCTCTATGCCTTCACAACCAATAATAGCAAGTGTGACATACATTTCCAACAGGTACACATGCAAGCACACTAATGCCACATGTATGTAAATATACACAAAATTTCTCCTGAAGATCATTTCACACAGAAACCTTCAGCAGTCAAGGAAACAGAAAACACTGAACAATTCATCATGTTCCCTACTCTGACAGATCTGGATGAGCGTCCAAAAGTGAGAAATATACATTTCTGTAAGTACATATATATGAGTCATTCAATAACTGACCTGAAACAATGAATCTGTCCAGTAGCTGGGCCTGGATCATTTCATGTCCAGTTGCCTTTCTCAGTCAATCCTCAAATCCTACAGTCCCTCTGAAAGTTGATCTGAATGTGGTGGACCCTCCAGCAGACATCTGTCTCACTCAGAGATTTCACACATCTCTGGCCCCAAACTGTGGCCATCCAAGTTCGGCATTTCCAAGCCCTTTATTTTACTTGTTGGATATTCCAGATTGATATTCACCAGTGATCATATACTGACTTGATAACCCCATCTTCCCTGGTTACAAGTCCTGGAATCACCTGGAGTCACCCATGGACTTACCATGGTTACTGGCATTCTGATGCCCTTGTGTGTGCACCCACTAGCACACATGCACACATGGAACAGGTAGTCCTGGTAAAGGGAAAATAGATAGTAATGGAATTCAGTAAAAAAGCAGAACAGTCTCTGGCGACCAGGCACAAAGAATGACCAGAGAAACATTATGATCATCAGCCTGTATGTATGCCTTTTTATTCCCTTGTCTCTCTATTCCAATGATAGCTCTTCCCCCAAAACAGCATTGATCCCTCCCTCTACCTGTCCTAGAGGTACCATAACAAATTTTGTGCAATCCAAAGATGATACTCCTCTTGTCACATGAATTCTACATGCTGGGCAGTAGCCCTCCTTAGTCTGAAAGGTGACTCAGACAAGGGCTTCATGACTAATCCTGTTTCATACCCAGACCATGAGGGTGATGGCCTTCCTGTGACAGCCATGAGAGTAGCAGGGAGCATGGCTGCTCACATCTGTGATTAGTTTATTCCAATTCCTCTGCCTGCGACCGCTCATGAGCAGAGGCAAGACTTTTATCACATAACCTAATGATCTCCAGTACACAAAGATGTATTTCTGAATTAATAGATCTGTGTAGGTGCCCACAACACTTAGACAGCAAATAGCTGGTTTTGATAAACTGAATGCCATCCTAAGAACAGGAAGGTAGGGAAAGTTTTCCTGCCTCTTCTTTCTGGAACTTCAGTCTGTAAATCGTATCTAATCGGAATTCAGGTGAAAAATTGCTTATAGAATTCCTGCCCATGCAAATTTGTTTTGAAATACTTAGCAGAATGTGTTCTGTTATTGGCATCCACAATGTGCACAACTACATACGGCATTGTATGAAGAGCAAAAGCTGCTATTGTGCATTTCAATAAATTCCTGAGAAAAATGTATCATTAATTAATAGTTAATACATGTTATTCAACAACAGTCTCTGATGACTTTTCACTCAATTTTTTCCCATAACATCATGTTAATGGGTTCTCTAAACCCATATTAAACAAAAAGTTTAGATTTTCAATGTTCAGCATACAATTACAGATGCATGCAACCTGCCCCTTTATACATCCACAAGTATATTTATTTCTGTGATGCTACTCAGAAAAAAAAGATTTTTTAAATGAGGTTCATCCATGCTGACCATAGTCAAAGGCCATTAATTGCACTAAAAAGCAGTTTAGTCATGATTTTTGCTTTATTTAAATATTTAAAACTCCATTAGAATCCAAGAAATTTGGACACAGAAGTAGTTAACTGGTTATTGCTTTTCCCTCAATTTTATACATGTAAAATATTTCCAGTGACTGAATCCATTTGAATGCATCTCTTTTTATTTCTGAAAAATGAACTGAGATTTAATACAGAAGTTCTGATAGATCTCAGCTGCAGTAGCTTAACAAGAGCTCGTGATAAAATCAGGTCATGTAGATTAGAGCGGTGTGTTATGTTCAGGGTGTCTCTTTTCTTATTTTTCATGTGTTCCCTCATCATGTATGAAAAATGCTAAAAAGGGAATGTCTGCTCATCAAATACCTTCCACAAGATCATCCTTGATAAGGTGGTCATATAGCTCTGGGACAAAAATTTGAATGCCTAATATTATGTCGTACATAGCTACATCATCCAACATTCACAACTTTTGTTTTTACACAACTGTTGCATGTGTGACAGTACTGTCTGTGATATGAAATAAAGAAAAAAAACCAGATGCATTATAAAAGAGTTAATTTAAGGACACTACAAGGTCCAGGCAGAGAAAATGTTATCATCAGAGAGAAAAGTGGTAGCAGATTCAAAAAGCAGAATGATCAATACTCAAACAAAGAAATAAAAGGCAAGCTCTATACTGATTACTTTTCCTGTAACAAATGTAAGAAAAAAAAGTCCAGAATAACTGAAGACATGATTTTCTGCATCAGAACTCTCTCTGTGTCTATAATATGTAATGGAAAATGGTTTACAGAAGCACACTACCAAAGAATAGAGTAATATGTTATGCTATTTGGGAATTAATATATTATATTTATTTTTTTATTGCAATGAAAATAATAAAAGAAGAGGCAAACAAGAAAATATTTTAAGATTTTAAAAATATTTGCAAGATGATCAGGACACCAATCATGGGATTTTCAGTTCCTTTAAAAATTGAATGAATAACAACTATGCTATCTCTAGGCATAGATGTATATGCAAGCAATGAAAAACTTCAATGAAAGCACTAGAAAAAGCTTTTTTTTTTTTCATTTGCTTTAAGCAGCTAGAGGAATAGATTGTTTAAACTTCTTTCCAAGAAATGAACAGCCACTTTATATGACAGCATCATTCAGTGATGAAAATGCCATTAGTCTAAAAGCTGTAAATGGAAGTTACACAGCATGTAGGCTGAGCTTTAAATTAGGGCCTTAAAACAGTGATATACTAAGTAAATTAAACTGGTTGAAAATGTTACACTTCTTGAGCTGACGAACTTTCTAATTCAGAAAGACAGCAACAACCTCTAGTACGTGTTTTGGAAGAAAAGAGGCAAAAGCTGTTTTTAGTACTTCAGTGTTGCCAATCCTTCAGCAGAGAGGAGAGACTTAGCTGCCACAAAGGAGCACAGTTCAAGAAACTTCATGTCTGGGTTTCTGGCCAGGAGCTCAGCTATTTGTAGCTCAATTCAGTGGTGTAATCATGGGTCTTTAATGTCTCTTCACACGTTCCAGAATAACCTGCTTGGCCTTCTGCTGTTGACCATCTAAGATCTATGTGGTTGTAAGAGAAAAATAAAGCTGTCACTATATTTTTTACAAGAGAGAAATAGGATTTCACACTGATGTGGAAACAGAGAAAATCCAAGTTGTAATACCCTGTTATATGTTCACCATCCGTTCTTTGATAGCACAGCTTAAAAAAAACAAATTAATCTTCTGTGATTCATTAATATTATTCATACAGGAAGGCAGTGATTTTACCTTCCATTAAAAAGTTCCTCAGAATTCATGTGGGAAAAGCAGAACATAATAGCTAGGTACTCTCAATACTGTTCACACAGATAACATGATCTGTCTTTAACATCATATATGCATATTGTGTTGTACGTTAATTATTCCCAGATTTTTTACTGTAGTCAAGGTTTCACTTCAAAGAGAAAGAAAGTAATGAAATAATGTATTTATGATAAAGAACATCAAGTAAATTATTAAAATGTAACATAGAGTCACTGGTAAAAAACCCCCCCAAAAAAATGCATTGGGACACTATTTGCATTATTTTATATATTTAGATAAAAAATATTTTGCAGTTTATCTATAGACATAGTGTTAGATAAGTAATAAACTTCAACAAAAAGCAAATGCATAACAGACAACTTTTGAATCTTATAAATATCTTTACAACTGAACAAAGGGAGCAGTTAAGAAAAGAAACCAATGAATCAGGATTATTTGTTGTGAAATTGGTAGATGCAAAATTTTTTGGAGCAGTGAAGAATTGTAACATAAAACCTTAAAAAAATCCTTAAAGTACTATAGTTATAGTAAACAGTTATAGATCAGTTACACTCACAGCCATCTGAAATCTTAAAAGATATTTTAAGAATGCAAATTTGGAAATCTACATTTTGATTAATACAAACATTTTTTGTGTATTTTGTGTATTTTGTGTATTTTTTTTGTTTATCTTTTTAAAGTAATGGTCATCTTATTAATTTGTCAGATATTAGTGTTAATCAAATTGCCAGAGTGATGAAGATGTGCAGTAAACATTTTTTGATAAGATATTTTAGAGTTCCCTTGTGAGGAGTCCCTATCAGAAACTAACATTTAATGTGTTGGATCACCTCGAATGAGACAAAAGGCTGGTGAAACTGGCTATATATTGGCTGAAACACAGAGAAGGTACAGTAAGCAATAACTAAAATCTGTTCGATATACCATAAGAATTATCACATAAGAAAGTCAACATCTGCTTTACTAAACAATAAAAGCACATTGGAATTAGATAATATACTGTTCATCTCTGCATTAAGTAATCACTAAAAAATAAAATCCTTATGTTACATACTGCTGAATAGCTTTGATACACCTGCTGCCACCTTCCTGGCTTTATTTTCCTTGATCTTGCTGTATTAGACCCTGCACAATTCAACTCTACTATACCACAATTAGCTTATTTTTCATTTCTTTTCTATAAGTATGGCACAGCTACTGGTCTTTCCACACCAAGAGGGAGAAGAACTGGAAACCCTGAATATGTCCCTCTGTTCTTCCTAACCACAGCTGCAATATTTCTTGTTTTCCCTGGCAAAATGTTGGAACAAAACAGAGCACTGGGAAATCAGTGTGAAATCAATAGATTTTAGGAGAGAAATTAATCTGCAATAGCACAGTGTTTCTCATACCAAAATAATTCCCTTTGGGGAGATTTTCATGTTTCTGTGTAATAGTCCACAGCAAGAGAGTAACAACCCTCAGGGGAAGATCCGAGCTCCTACTCTTGATAAAAGATCAAATTATCTCTGCAGAAAAAGAGAAAGCAAGCAAGAGAATGTTAGTAAAAAAAAAAATAAGAAAAGCAAAAAAAGAGAAAGACATCCTCCCACTCTCCCACTATCATAAATCTTTCTAATTCTTTGTCTTACAGCTTTGTAGCATTTTGAACCTAGATGGTATTAGGACATCAAAAATTGACCAATATTTGAAAGGATTAAAGGATCTCCACTACAGTAAATATCTACATACACCAAATTAAGAATTTCTGTAGTTAGGAAAAAAAAAGTAGTGACTGATAAGGACTGAAAAAAAACCAAAACGGAGACATTTTTCAGTATTCAGCTACATGATTCAAATTACAACAGATGATGCAATTGATTTTATGACTGCCACAGAAAATAATGATACATATAACATAATACATCTATTGTGAATGAAATAGAACATGACAGAAAAAGATTTAATTCTATTTCCTAGATCTGTGTATCATTAAATAAGAATGTCTAAGATAACACAATTGAACAATCAATACTACTTAGATTCAAAATATAGGAAATATATGTGTAAAACAACCAATAGTTTTGTGTGAATTTATGAACTTATCTATGAGGTATTACCTCAAATTAAACAAAAACCCATATATTAGAAAGTTTTATTTGTCCCAGTCTCTTCCTCCAACAGAATCAAGTCAGAAACCTAAATTTCAGACTCTGATGCTAAATGATGTGGCAATATTATGCCTATTAACTGTTATAAAAGAAAGAATGATTCCTAGAATTCTGCCAGTTCTAAAATTAATTAGTTTTTAGACCAAATAGTAAGAAAGACTGTAATAACTGATGATGAAAGCTCATAACTGGAACTGCAAGACTGAACATTGCATCTCTAGATTAAATTGGAAAGAGAAAAAATGAAATTGAATCCTACATTCAGATTTAAAAATTCTATTTATTTGGAGAGTGAGTCATACTTTCTCTGTAACAGACAAATGTATGTCTCTACATTTTCATGTTGTGATTGTGGGGTTTTTTAATCTAAAAATTGTGATGGAAAAATATTTTCCACAAAAATTTTATATTACATGATTGTTATAGGTAAAAGTTA
>JAHXMQ010012338.1:81819511-81894508 GCA_020466415.1 Ammodramus savannarum pratensis | reverse complement strand
TTGTCTACTACAGGCATTTTTTAGTACAAAGATCAGATATTTTAAATAAATCTCTTCTTGTGTATTTCGTAAACCATTATGCAACAACTTTGGTTCTTGTAGTATAACATCTGTGAAAACAACAAATGATCTGTAAAAACTGATAAAAAAGGAAATTATGGGAAATAAAACAGTATTGCTAAGAGAAAAAATTCCAATAAAATATTTGGATTGGATCATGATTACATAAAGGGTTGTAGAACCAGTTCATGGAGGAGGATTTTTAAGAGAAATGCCCTGGAGGTCCTAGATTATATTTGACAGGTTTTTTTCCAGTGAAAAACTAAAGATTAGAAAGAAACAGTAATACATTGATTTGCCTATTTGTAGTGAATAAAGTCATAAACTGGGATGAGATCTGAACTTGAAATTAGAACAGTGACTTTTAGACAATGAAGCAAAGAAACACAGGGGGTCAGGATTAAAATAAAAATAAAAAATGGATTTCATATTCTGCTCTGATTGTTACTATTACAGAGATGTTTCATAGTGAAATTGAAAACATTATGTTCTTCAGCGGTTGGAATGGGGCTAATGCTGTTCAATATCCTTGCTGACAACAAGGACAGAGGGATCTTGTACATCCACTGCAAGCTTGCTGAGAGCACAAAGCTGTGGGGTTCAGTCAACAAGCCAGAGGGAAGGGATGCCACTCAGTCTGGATAGGTGGGCCTGTGTAAATCTCATCAAGTTCAGCATGGCCAAATACGAGGTCCTGCACCTGAACCAGGACAATCTCAAGCACAAGTACAGGCTGGGAGGAGAATAGGGTGAAAGGTGCCCTGTGGAGAAGGAATTGAGGGTGGTGGTTGATGAGAAGCCAAACATGACCCTGCACTATGCAATTGCATTCAGAAAGCCAATTGTATCCTGGACTGGATCAAAATCCACATGGGCCACAGGTTGAGGGAGGGTGATTCCTCTCTTCTGCTGCTCTGGTGAGACCCTATCTGCATCCAGTTCCAGGGCCCTCCACATAAGAAGACAATGGAGCTGCTGGTGTGTGGAGGTGGGTCACAAAGGGGGTCAGAGGGCTGGAGCACCCCACCTATGAAGACAGGCTGAGAGATTTGGGATTGTTCATTGTGGAGCAGAGAAGGGTCTGGGAAGATCTTACGGTGGCCTTCCAGTGCCTAAACAGGGCTCCCAAGGGAGCTGGAGAAGGACATTCTACAAGGTCATGTCGTGATAGAGCAAGTGGGAATGTCTTTAAACTAAAAGAGGTTAGGTTTAAATTGAATTTTCAAAAAAAATTCTTTACTGTGAGGCTGGTGACACACACACAATGCCCAGAGACATTGTAGATGCTTTTTTTTTAGAGGCCTTACCTAGAAGGCCAGCTTGCATGAGGCTTTGAGCAGCAGTCTAGTCTACCCTAGTCTAGTCCCTGCTCAAGGCTGGAGGGTTGGAACTACATGACTTTTGAAGTTGCTTGAAATCCAAACCATTCCATGATTCTATGGAATACAGTAAAATCAGTGAGTGACAAAAACATAAAATCTAAGTTATGTGATAAGAAAGTTAATAAATTTTACTTATTTTAGTTTCATATATTAACCATTCAGGATAATATTCCTCAAATTTGAAAAGAAAGTAAATCAGGATTAATAAATGTTACTTTCTATCAACCTGATAATTACAACTGCCACTACTTAATTTCCTTTGTATCCTAGACTTTTTCCCTGAATTGATGCCATACCTTTCATTTACTGGAGTAATTTGCAAAGCTAAGCAGTTTCTTTAATGATGTGCTCTGCATAAGATTTTGAAAAGTTTGAAATAAGGTTGAAAGAGGTTGTTCTGAATGTTTGGTTGTTTTAGTTTTTGGTTTTCTTTTTTTTGTTTGGTTGTGAGGATTTTTTGGTTCTTTTTGCTTAGTTTTGTTTTCATCTCTTTTGTCTTTAAATATAATCTGGAGTTTCTTTACAGCAGTTTCATAGAGGTGTCACTATGAGCCACAATTATCAATTATTCTCTCCTTTGCTTTGAAGAAGTCCTTCTGGAAATTTAACAACAGCTATTCAGTAATAACCCATATGAACTTTCAGAGCAATCCTGTCTTTGAAGTATGATTTTTCCTTTAATTTAGTCAACATTTACAAAGTCATGAAGATTTCTTCTCATTCTATATATCAGCACATATATTTGTACCATATAATGCAGTTAGCTACTATATTAGGAACTTTCTCTACCTTTCACTTTGGACTTTGATTCTCAAAATTTAACAGTGTCCTCTGTAAAGAATACTGGACTGAGCCATGAGGTTTGCAGTTGAATTATTTTCAGGAAGAGTAGAAAGAAACTTTTGGCCTTGACTACATGAGGAGTTTCTGAATTAAACAGAGCCAGAGCTTCTAAAAACAAACAGTAGGGCACAGGTCATGTGTGTATGATTGAAATCTGTCCTGTAGTGTGTTCTCATCACCCAAGACTTTCTTAAACATACTAACAATTCAACATTGCCCATCACCACAAGAGAGTTCATAAATCTATTTTGTGACATGATTCATTTGCAAATGCAAGTCTCTAAGGCCCAAGCACACAGTATAGTGCTACTAGGTAGCTGCTGTGTCGTTATCTCACAGTAATTTTGAATATGAAGTAAGTCTTGCTATTATGTTACCAAAATATTTGTCCTTTTGGTCAGGAATTGTGAAATATTAAAACAATATCCTGTTTTGGTAGGGGTTTTTGATTTTTTTTTTGTGGTGTTTTGCTTGTTTGTTTGTTTGTTGTTTTAGTTTTATGTTTTTTCAGGGTTTTTTCTTGGTTTTGGTTTTGCTTTGTTTTGGTTTTGTTGTTTTTTTTTTTTTGTTTTTTTTTTTTTAACCACAAATACAAAATAGTATTTAGAATAAAACCATCACATCAGTTCTATGTGTTCTAAGCATATATGTAATATGTACTAACAATGCTCTTAAAGAATTTACTATGTATCAAAGCTAAGGATGGTATGACTTTATGCTGTTTTTTTACATTTACATTCTTGCATCTATAGCTCTTTTATTATGAGTTAGTTGGGATGCTTCCACTGGAAATAGTGTTTTCTTTAACATTCTTCCATGTGAAATCTTTTCATGCTATTCACTGCTAAATTTCCACCAAATTGTATACAAGATCAGACTTGCTATTCAGTCGTTCTGTTTAATATGTAGAACATAAGGTGATCCTGTTTTACAAATAGAAAAGACACATTAAAATTAAAATCATGTTGGTGTTGATAATTTTTGAACAATTAGAAAATGATTGAGAAAGATCCTAGTCCAAATATATATTCGTGTTAATTCCTAGTTTTAGAATTTAATCAGCATATAATGCAGAGTATAATTCAGGTACTTTTTCATTTACTAAACATGGCATGTATGTAATCTAGATGAAATTAACTCAAAAGGGTTTCTAGAACAGAGAAACAAGTTCAGCAGTAGACAAATATTTGGTATTCATCATATTCATTTTCATATATGTTATTATTTCTCTTCTTTTTGCATGTCATTACTTAAGAGCAAGTGGAGTAAATCTGCATAATACAAGAAATCACTGAAGTCCTTTTGAATAGGTTGTGCCTCTTTCTCTGCTGAAATTTTCCCCTCAATAGCATGGATTTAAGCTGAGCAAATAAACCCTCACACACACTTTTCATAAAGAAGGCAGCACATTGTTTCTGCAAAATGTATGGGTACAAACATTTTCAACAGAATTTGATTTAAATCTTGCAGTTGCCAATGACCATCTACCCCTGTGCTCCATGATTTTTTTGATTAAAATGTATAGACTTCTTACTTTTCCACATAGGTATAAAATGAGTATCTCTGTAATGCTTTTGTAATGTACTTTTCTCCCCATACACGTGTGCATGTGTTGGTGGATGGGATATTATCAGATGAAGTTCATCTACCCAGTGGTTTACATACACACTTAGCTCTCCCTACCATAAACATCTCAAACTATGATGAATAAAGCTTAATAAAAGTACTTGTTTCAATTATGGAAGGACTTAAGTCTGACTAGCTCAAATACAGTCTTCATAAAAATAAACTCAAACAACAAAGAAATTCGAAGCATTCTGATCTCTCCTGTTTTTTCAACCAGTGAGAGGTTATCAACAATATTCTGCAGTCCTTTTGGAAGTATGGTTGGCTTATAACAATAACAAGTAAACAAAAGCAGTAAGTCATGACTAATGCTTGTTTGAAAGCTTGCTTCTGGTTAGGAACACAGTAAATGGTGAATCCATCAAGGAGAAATCCATCTTCTCTCTTCAGACACCTACATTTTATATCTAGACTAAGGTAAATTGTTTTCTTCAGGTAAAAGAATAGGAGAGGAAGCAAAGAAGAGGAAGTCCATCTGTGTTTTGGAGTTGCTACAAGAAAGGATCAATTTTCTTCAGAGATTGTCTTCCCCTGCCTTTAGAGCGATTCACTGTAGCTAGTTAAATCTAGATGCATCTTGATTTAGCATATAGTTAAATCTAAATGCTTAATTTCTGAGGGATATGAGTGACATAACTGTTCCATTTCCAGGTTACTTATGTTATGCCTTCATGCTATATGCAAAATGGACATCTCTGTTGCCTTATTTACAGTGCTGTGGCACTGAAAAATAGTATAATTAAAAAAATTATAAAAGTTCAAAGTTGATATTCCTTATAGTAGGCTTAAATACAAAGATTATAATTAAGAGCAAGATTGCTGTCATTATATCTGTAATATGAAAGCTTGAATTTCAAATTTGGTGTTTTCCATCTAGTCTCTCCATCTAGTTTCTCATCAGCATTTTCATCTAAAATTTTCTTTAGAAATTGCAACTTATTTTTTTCACCATCTGAAAACTCACATGAGCTTCAGTTTTGTCTTCATTTTCACTCTGTAGGTTTTAAGACTGGCCCTATGGCAATCATTAGTGTATGCACAATAGAAATAGTTTTAATTTCTCTGGAGTTTGTAATGACAATACCAGATTTATCATTGCTTGAATTTATCACAGGTAAATAAAATAGGTGCAATTTCACTTTTTCATTGACATAATCCTTGGAATAACATAGCTGAGAGGTATTACAATCATAACTTTAACATGATAATCTTTATAGTGCTTATATATTAAATACTTTGCAACTGAGAAATACAGCATTGTTGTGGTGGTTTGCAAATAGTTTAAAAATAAGATAGTTTAATAAATCTCATTGAAAACAAGCAATAATTCTCAGGGTAGACTTATGAAAGTTGGAATATTTAGATGTTACATTATCGAAGAACTAATATTTGCACCAACATATGTATAAACAGTCTAAAGGTACTATGTCCTTTTTTTTTCCCCTGCTGGATATTCTTTTCAATAGAATTTAGATAATAAGATTGCTCATGGACCTTATAAGGTGTCTGCTGACCAGCTATCAGCTCTTCCTGTTTTCTCAAGCCAAAGTTGCTAAAGTCAGCGTGAAATTATTGTTGCATGGAATCTTACCTACACAGCAAATGGTTTGGTGAATCAGAACCTCATTATTGTAGTATTAAATATGATTTCAGAGGATCTCAAAGATAATTTGTTTTCTTCCTACTTGTCACAGGGTTTTTTTAAACATTTGGCAACTTTCTTATTTTTCAGGCCTTGAACACAAAGGAGAGAAGTGAGTTCTTAATGATCCTCTATAAGCTTATCAATAAAAATAGTTTGGTACAGTTTCAGTAAAGTCATGGGACTTGTTTCCTTTTTTTTTCACAGACCTGTATCCCCAAAAAGAAAAAGCATGAAGAAGATTAAGGTAAACAATTAGTTTACATTGAAAGAAACACCAAAGAAACAGAAGGGGGGAAATATAGAGAAGGGAGGACAGGGGTATGATAAGAAATGCTTTTTGTAATTTGAGAGCGAATATTTTTTTCAAATTGTAGCATGATAAATTCCTTCAAGTTTCAGTGCAATCCAACTGTGTAATGTAATGCTTATGGTTACAGTAATTTTAGAATATAAATATACAGACAGAGATAAAAACAGGCCATTCTGTATAGAATGACTTGTCTATGACTCTAAAGTAAAAACTGGAGAATAGAAGATGATATCAGGGGCCTTAAAAGTCCAGGCACATGTTGATATCAGAGGCCTCAGGGCTATAGTTGTCATCTGTCAATATCAAGCAGATGCAAAGTGAGGAGCTAGAGCCAGTTTTGGTGATAAAAGGATGAACAAGGTCGGGAAGAAAAAAAAAAAAAAAAAACATGAAGGCACAAATCTTGCTACCACTGCATAAGCTTGTTTTAATATTACTGCTTTGGCGAATCTATTACAGATATTAGGAAATTATATAGCTATTTTTTCTGTACATGAACCTTCGGTTTCAATTTATGCTTAAGCAGTCAGAGAGGTAGTTGCAGTAACTATGGATATATAATGTACATCTGCCTCAATTAATGTGTGTATCTGTGCCTGTGTGCATGTGTGCATGTGTGTGTGTAAAAAATACATTGGAACTGAGTGTGGGTCAACCAATAAGTCTTGACTAACATTATGAACTAGACTAGGATTTCTCTTCTGCTTCTCCCTTCCCCAGCCTTGATTTGAGGTTGTGTAATTTACTTTTTAACTTTGATGCAACAAATCGTTAAGAGAAGTGCATGTAGTAGTATTATGTAAAGAAAAATATTTACCAGTGTTGATATTTCTTTGACCTACTGTCAGCAGATGGAAGAGGCCATGCTTACACAATCAGCAGAAATTGCAAGAACAGAAGAGAAGCCAATGGTGCTGGAATGGCACTCATGGGGACATTCAATACAAGCCTGGAATTACAAGAGCAATGTTTTCAGAACAGCAGCTTGTGCTTGCAATTTTTTCTTCTTCCTGGCAACAGTGTTAAAATATTAGCTTTGAAAAAAATCAAAGAAGGTTTTGGAACAGTAAAAAACACACTCACAGAGAAATTCTCTCCCCTACTAAATTCAGACTTAAAAAGACTAAAGAGATCATTTACCTATTTTACTTAATCTGTTTTTTCATTATTTTTTTTTCTCCAAGCTGCAGTTATAAGGAAAGGAAAAATAAAGTAAAATTAAAAATACTATAATAACAGAAATAATTAATACTAATAATGTGTAATTATTGATAGTAATTATTTATATTATTGCTATTATTATATATTAATAATATTATATTATTAATATATAAAGAAATATACAAAAGAGAGAAAGAAATTATATTCATTTTGACCAATAGGACAGATAGCTTATATACCCCTTTCTCTGAGAAGAAGTAATCTGCTAGAGAGGTGAATATATGGTTTGTTTTTTCCCTTGTTCAGTCATATGTTTGAAAATAAATATGTAGGAACACACATATATTAAAAGGCTATGAAACAGAAATCCAGACAAAAAGCTAACCCATGTAAATGCATCTCAGATTATATTCCCTATATATTTTTACTTTATATGTTAGAATGTGACATCCCATCTTTCCTTTTGTACAACACATGACACAATAACAGTTGTTATTTTTACTAAATTATGCTTTTGCAATTTAGATGATCCATATTCATATTTTCCCAATGGAGATAAAGTCAGTCAGTCTTAACTATCAGAAATATGCAGTGTAATGGCTGTTAGGCCCAAATACTCTGTGGGGATAGAGATGTAAATTTCAAACTTTACTAGACAAGGTAGGGAGAAACACTAAGGATAATTTTACTTCTGAGTCTGGAGATGTACAGCTGTTTCTATCCAATATGCAATTATGGTATTAAAAGGTAATAATGTCCCTTTGTCCTTGATTGAGATGTAAAACCCCTACGTTTTCAGGCAGCAGCATTGTAAGAGATTGAGGGTATGGTGGCACCTTTAGTTGGACCTAAATACTTGTCTGTATTTCTGGATCGTCTGTGGACCACACTTATAAACTTATTTGTTTTCTGGTTCTGGTATGTTACTTCTTTACTGACAAAGGGAGAGAACTTAATAAATTAAGAATAAATTTTTCAGTATTTTTGACAGTTTTATAACAACAATATAGTCTAATGACATTTTCGAGATTTTCTATATGTGCCCCAAGTTATTTTCAAGTAATCTGTTAACAAAATGATTACAAAGAGGAATCTTTGCACTTTGTGAAGCCTCCACATCCTTAGCAGCCATAAGAAAATAAATGTTCTCTTTTGGGAGAGGCTTCAGTGTGATATGAGTGTAGGCAGGAAAAAAGTATCAGGTTACTTGGTTACCTCTGCTTCTACTTATGTCTAAAATATTTAATTATGTGTCAATTGAAAAGAATCTTAAATCTTGGAAGACTTGTCCCTCCCTTAATTCCCTTAGCTTTTTTATTTGAGCTGATGTTATATGGAAAATCCCTTTGCCTAATTGGGGTCAGCTGGCCTGGTTGTGTCCCTTCCCAGGATTTTGCCCTCCCCCAGCCCCTTGGTGGTGAGGAATGTTGGGAGACAGGGCTGATGCTGTGTCAGCTCAGCTCAGAAGTAGCCAAAGCACTGGGGTGTTACCAATGCAAAGCACTGTGAGGGCTGCTAAGGAAAACGAGCTCCATCACAGCCAGATGCAGCGCATGTGGTTCTTTGTTCATGTGTAGATATTTATTTGATTAAAGAATTTCCAAAAGTGACATATAGTGATTCTTGTGTGTAGATGCAGTATTAAAAATATATATATCACTGGGAAATGTCTTCATGCTGTTTAGTAGTAGCTGTCAAAGGTGGTCAAGAGTTCTGCTGATAGTGCTCAATATTTGTTATTGTTACCTCATCAGAGGGTATGTGCACATCTTCTCTTACACTTTTACCATCAGAAGACCACTAGAATTAAATTACTAGAAGAATTGTTTATCCAGAGAAAACCCAGTATTTTTTTCTCCAGATGTTTTAAAGGCAGAATAGTTCTGAGAGGTATATATACACACACACATATATATTTGCAAACCTAAAAGCTATTTTATGTTCCTCCATTTCTTCCTAACACAATATTTCTAGTCCCCAACCTAGCTACATAAAAAGATAATAAAAACTCAACATTAATCTGTAGAAAAGAGTTTACATCTCAGTCACCACCCCAAACACTGTTATGATGTTAGTGGAACTTGTTGTCTTTGATATGTTATCATTTGCTGAGGTATTCCCCTTGAGAAGATATCAAAAGAGATGGAATAGTAAACAGAATGAGAGGCAGAGAGGCATAAAAAATAGTGTCTTAATTTTGGGAGTCTAGTTCTTGTTGTAGTGAAGATAACAGAGAGAATGGACACTTCTTAGAAAAATATGAAGGAAAAAATGTTCAGGTTTTATTTAATGATGATGAAGCCCAAATGTTATTTGAAATTTTTTAGTGATGAAGTTGTGGAAAACTTTGTATAAAGAGTATTTCTAGCAAAGCCGGTAAAGGGTTAGATGCCATACAATGCTGCATTCAGAGTAATGTAGAGAGTTTAATATTTTCAGGTCTTTCTTTAGCGCTATTTATGTTATGTCCTAGATGTAATGCTTCAGACTCTGTACTTCCACTAGATGATTTCATAGTTGCATTCTTTTTGTCTCTAGTATCAGAGTGTCTTCTCTGATCAAGGGAGTATAAATTCTGTCTCCTTTGGTCTCTTCAAAGTATTTTGTGGCTATCTACATAGACATTTATCCACACTTTCCCTTTCGTCCTACAAATCCTCTTAATGAGTCCCTGTTTCCCCTTTTCTAGATCTTTTAACAGTATTATTTTATACCTTATTGCAGCTCAGTCCTGCTGTTCACTACAGGTTATCAAGTGCTAGCTCTAATCAACCAGACCAGACAGCGATTCACAAGGCTCTTTTAAATTGATTCCATTATTCATTGACCACCATTAAGGCCATCTGTAGCACCTTAAGGAGTCACTCTATAAAATTTTTTGGAAGAATTTTTCCATCTAAAATTCCTTCAAGGAACTTTGAATTAACCAGATTAAGATAGGATTATGAGACTTTTGTTGTCATTCATGGAGGAAGGAAGAGGAGGATAAAAATACTTGTGAATTACTACATTTCCAAATCCTGGATCAAAGGCCTGAAAGATCCTGTAAGAAGGAGAGCAATAGATCTTTGTTTTATAGGACTTGTATCCTTGTATACAAGGATTCCTTGTATCTGTTTGCTACATTTTAAAGAGACTGTTAAAAAATTGCAATTATGCAATGATAAATTGAAGTTCTGTCTACCTTACATGCTCCATTCCTGTCCACTATGGGATTTACACAATTTTCAGTTTAGCACCGTCACACCCCTTCTGTATGTCTAGCAACTGTTTCTTACATCCAATCACTAAAAGATTATCAGATCCTCCCCAAGCTGTCACAGCACCCTCAACTGTTAAATTACCACTGATTGAATTGCTTTCAATGGATCAAGATTTCTTTTCTGCTCCTTGTGACTCTGCCTTCATTTGTCCCTGTGGTATTCTGTGTCAGATACTACATTTTCTTTCTTATTTTACAGACCAATTGAATAGACTTTTGAGCAGAAAAGAATAGTCTTCTCCATTTCCTGTGTTGTCTCACTTTCTTCTGGTCTTCCATTTACATGAAGAAGCAACATAACTGAAATATAGTTTGCCCTATTATTAAAAAAATAAAATAAAAAATTGTTCCAAGTCATGTATTTCTCCCTACCCACTAGAAATAAAGTTAATTAATGACTAATTTAGATGCGAGTGCACTGAATTGTTAAGGACTTCTCTCTTCTAGTTTTCATAGGTATATCCTCTCTTAATTTCTCATAACTTTCCTAGACACTTCCTTTAGATGTTTCCTTCTCCCCAAAGCATATATAAACAACTAGACACAATTTTGGTGTCTGAGTGTGACATAAAAATATCCCTCTCTATGTATCCATGGATAATACTAGTGGAAAATCAACTTTTAGAGTGGTGCAGGAAACAGTTTTACTTTCAATGAAGTTTCTTTAATTTTTTGGTTTGTTGATTTGTTTGTTTGTTTCATTCTATAAAGTACATTTCCTTCCACAGATAAAAAGAGTAAGAACACAGAATACCCAATACCTTGTAGACTAGAATACCATATTATAGTCTCTTAATTCCTGAGATGTCAGCCTGACTATATGCCCTTTGTCTAATCTTTTTGTTGGGAATTTTCCACTTTGTACAAGTAAAAAGTGTTAAATGGACAAAGACCTTCACTTATGTTTTCAGCAGCTCAGACTAAATATCACAACTACCAGAGTCTCTTCAAAAGTGGTACCTCCTATGAATAGTTGTGATGTCTACATTTGGTATTGACAATGAAATTTTGAAGCAACACAAAACTTTATGGAAATCATCTTTATGCAGTAGTCATGAGAGATATACTGGTTCATCAAATCTCTCCTTGGGAAAACATTGACCTACAAATAATTCTGAGAATTACTAGCTACTAGTAAGTCTGTATTTATTTTGTTCACTGTACCAATCCACTCTATTTGCACCATACCAATGGAACCTGGAGTAGAAGGAAGGAAGTGTAGTCTCAGCTCTGTACTCTTTCCTGTGAGAAGTTTCATATGAAGTGTTTGGTGTCTGAAAGTAGCCAAAGGAAATCTGACATTTTTGCTTTTAACATCACCAAAAAGGTTTATCACCATTAACAGTGGTGTGTGTGTGTGGGGGGAACCAAAACAAAACCAAAAGGAAAAAAGTGATTATTAAAAGTGACTATTATTATAAAAAGTTATTAAAAAATCTCTTCTACAAAAGAGATTTTACAACATTACCAAAAACACAGGCGTAAGTTATAAATTTAATTTTTTTTTAAAGAAAAATCAAGCACCCACTAAGAAAAGTTAAACACATGAGCAATAGAAAAGTTGTTTAAAGATAATATTAAAGAAAATAAGGAAATAACCAAAGTAGAAATTGATGTCTTTAAATCACTGGTAAAATATTTGTCATCTATGATCTTGTCTACACGTGTAACAAAGTCATTATTATTTGCTTACCAGATCCCCTCACCTCATACAACATTATGGAATGGTAAGGATGAAAAAATATTACTAAATCCCAACTTTGTGCCATGAAATAACAAAAGCTACAGCTGAACTAAAAAAGATGATTTTTTCAGTGAGTTTTACGGGGGAATTTTTAGCCAAAAACTTTTCACCCTAAAGAAAGTGCTGAGACAATCCATATATATTTATTTCTTTAAAAATTTGAGATAAAACAAAAGTAAAATGTACTTCAGTGATATCTATGAGGATTGAACATCTCACATGTAATTTCAGAGTTGCCATAATAATTATTTCAATAAATATTATTTTTATGCCAAATAGTGTTTTGAACTGTATGGAAAAACTCATTACTTCCTCAGTATTTTAGTAGAGCACTCAGTGCCGTGTAGCTCATGATGCAAATGTGTCTGAAAAAAAACACATTATCTAAAGGATTATTTTACAGTTAGTAAACTGAAAAGTGATTTGGGGATAACCTTTCACTGAGTCAGGTACTTACACAAATGTGTAAATGAACAAACATGGCTTCCATCAAAAATTTAATGAATTGACTACATCTTACCACCTGTAAATAGTGATAGTGATACTTCCTTCTTCCTGACATTACATTGCACTGCTCTTTTGGTTACAAGCTTTTGAGGCTAGAAGAAATTTTCAAGCAGCATGGTGTGTGTAACAAGTATCTAATGTTGGCAACAGTCCCTGGGTTTTGCTAGAAATCCAATATGCTTTTTGGATGAAAGGGAGTATGTGTAGAGCATTTTCAAGTGCATTTTGATGAAGAATTTAATGAAAACTAAAATATTTCAACAAACAATGAAGATCACCAAATGATCGAGTCTGAGAGATGTGGTTGCATTTGTGCACTTTGTTCTTGCACCTGATGTAAGATCACCCCCAGCTACTCAACCCTTGTGAGACCCTACCTGAAGCACTGTGTGCAGTTCTGGTGTTCCCTCCATAGCAAGGACATTGGATCAAGCCCAGAGGAGACACAAAGTTGATGAAAGGACTGGAGTAGCTCTCCTATGAAGACAGGCTGAGACAGCTGGGACTGTCCAGTCTGAAGAAGGTTGCATGGAAACCTCATGGCAACCTTCCAGGATCTGAAGGGGGCCTAAGGGAAGGCAGAGAGGGACTCTTCATCAGGAGCTGTAGTGATAGAACAAGGAGCAATAGGGACAAATTTAGGTCAGACATTAAGAAGAAATTCTTTACACTGAGGGTGGTGAGACAGTGGAACAGGTTGCCCAAAATGGCTGTGGATGCCCCAAGTCAGTTGGTGATCAAAGCCAGGCTGGATGAGCCCTTGAACAAACTGGTCCAGTGGGAGGTGTCCCTGCCCTTGGCATGGGGGCTTGGGACTAGCTGGTCTGTAAGGTCCTTCCCAACCCCTTTAACATTCTGTGACCAAGGCAGTTCACTGCTCCAGAAACTTTACTTTCTTTCACTTCAACAAAAGCATGTTAACTAAAAAATCTTGACAATGTTTGAAGCATATAGGTCATTTGCAATCACGATAACTTTCATCACTATGAGAGGTACCTTGATTACAACGTGACAAGGAAAAATAAAGTCTTGCTGGGGAAAAAAATATGAAAAAAAAACAAGAAGTAATAATTTTACTTTCAAATTCTCAGTTTTGAAAGGAATAAAAATCCTGCAGCATAAAGAAGCTGTCTGAACTGTCAACATTATTAAAACACCCCTTTTCTATCCTGTGTATGGCTGCTTCAGGACAGCAGCTGAAGAACAGCAATATTTATGGCACCTTTTCATGATGCTGATAGTAATGTCTCTTGCATGAAAATAAAGATATATTTCAGTTCAGATTCTAAAACTTTTCTAATTGTAATGAGATTGCAAACCCAAGGATTTTTGATAGATGTCTGACATTTCTGAGAATAACTCTGATAGGTTTTTAGTAGACATCACATCCTTTGTTAAAGGATGCACAAAGCATAAACCTTTTCGAAACAGTTCAAATACTTCAACCAAAGTCTTAAGGCATTAAGTCTAAAAGTAAAAGTACTCTTTTTTTTTTGTATCCTCCTATTAGTACATCATTTGGTGTCCATTAGGAATTTTTTATTTACTTAATTTTGTTAATACTGTTGTTACTACTTTGGTGAATTATACAAAGTTAAAACACATGAAGTAAGAAAAAAAATCAAGATAATAGATAACATGATATGATATGAAGTGTTGGATTTGGATAAAAGAATAAAAAAGAAATTAAAGTAAACCTGGTCTTAGAAACAGAGAAATAGGTAAATGGCTACTACTTAGTGCATTAAAATCTATTTACATCTGACTATAATGGTTGGTTTACTTCTCTGATCATTTTGAATAAGTTTTGACTGTTCTTTCTAATATTTATGTGAATATGATATCTAATGTGAAAAAATTACTAATTCAACACCAAAATGCATGGCTGTGGTCTTCCAGTTTTAGGTAACAGATTCTGAGGTAATAAAGAGTTGACTGTCAATCAGGCTTTTAAGAAAAAATCTCCACAATTACAAGTTTAGGTGATCTATCAGTTTTCTGAATAAGTCATTCCTCTTTTGGTAAGTATACCACAAAAATTAAAAAAAAAAATCAGAACCTGGATCCACAGATACAGCAAGGATGGTGTTTTACACTATGTTTAGCCCTTTCAACATCTTCAATGATACTAAAAATCTAAATTTATCTGTTTGCAATGTAATTTTTCTACATAAACTTGGACACCTAGTTGCCAGAACTTAAATGTGCAGAATCATTTGAAAAACACTGTGTCATGCAAAACACCAACACAGGTCTTGAAAATATCATGTGGAACCTCTTCTTGCTTTGCCACAAGCTACTAGACTCACTAGAGGTTAGGTCAATCATCTCCAGTTTCACTAAAATTTTTTTATTCTTGCAAGTTAATCAAATTTCTAGTCAATGTAGCAAAGAGCGTGTAGAGGGATTGTCATCCATCCAAGCAGAGATATCTAATTGAGGGTGAACTGAAGAACTGAAGCTTTTCTCATTCTGATTATGCTGTGTTTCTCAGTTCTGTGTTTCTACAAATGCACTGACATTTGCTGATGGTGTAACTGCTGGAGTCATATTGTAAACCAGATCAGTGAAACAACATACATTACAAAATAAGAAAGAACACATATTTTCATTTCCAGAGGAGAAAATGAACAAAAGACTACATTATCAGTCACATTGTTCTGATGATTGTTCTTTTTGTCTGTATTATCTCTGTGGTAGAATGATAGCAAGCAGTACAAAAATTCCCTTTCTACAGTGACTTAATTAAGCAGGCAGGAAACAAAAAAAAAAAAAAAGAAAAAGGTAATCCAGAACTATACACATTGCTAATTAATTTTCTGGGAGATGGAGAAAGCAGGTAAGCTAACCCTTCCAACATGAATTCAAACCAAATTTCTTTAACCTAAAGGAACTATATATGGGTTTTGTTACAATTAAGCACATTCATTGGATACAGTTGATGATCCAAATGGAAAGGTTAGACACTAGTCTGAGGCAGAGCTTAAAAACAGACATGTCAGTAATGTATATTAGTAGGCAATGGGTAAATACTATGGAAGATTCAGGCTCAGTGGTAAAAGTGAAAGGAGTTATGACATTGGAAGCACAAGTGTAATGGGATGAGACAGAGGAGAAATAAAGAAGCATGGAGTGACACTGAGACAAAGATGTTGTGGGAGAAGACCCCACACATCACTGGCTGGGAGAATCCCTAGTGGCTGCAGGCTGGCATTCTCCTCCCAAAGAAGGCACTGTTCTCCCTGCACAGCCCAATGCAGAGCCTTGGTTACCCCATCTATGCACCTTCCACTGAAGTCAGACACATCAAATCCATCTTGTATACACTCTGCTTGTATCATCTGCATTATCACATTCACAATCTCTAATAAACTGGAAAAAAAAAATCTCATTTTGGTTTTGGACGTGACTTTTAGGATGTCTGGGGCTTCTCTTGATGATTCATTTCCAAACAGATGCAAAAGATCTCTACCCACCTCATAAGAAAGGTTGCTCAGAAATGTCTCTAGGCTAAGATGTTACAGACATCTTGCTGAGAAGTTCTTTATCATGTGTGGCAAAGAGGGAAAAGGACAGGGATGGTGGCAGGTGACTAAAAACATATATGGAAGCTGTCTGTGCTTTCTTTATCTTTTTTCTGGTTTTGTTTGCTTGTTTGTTTTAAGTTAGCTTATGTGTATTTCAGTTCAAAATATGTTTTTAAGAAGAAAATACTGGAAGGGTACAAATCATGTAGTCTGATGCTACATATACTTCAAATGCAGTCTTGTGGATGTTTAAGAATTGATCCAAGACTTCCTGGTGAACCTTAACCAATTGATAATGACTTCTATAATAGATGGAATAGATAAAGGTTTTGTACTTCATATGCACACTGAGCATCTATATTCTTTTTCCTTTAGATTTATGAAATGACAGCTTTAATAGCTGCAATTCAGTGGAAGATTTTAATGCTCCAGGTAAAAAATAAAAGGTAGCTGAATATACTGAAGTATTTATTAACTGAGTCTGGTTCTCTGAGGATTTGTATCAGCAAGATCCACTGACTGAGCTGAAAAATTTGTTCTGATATATTATGGCACACAACTTTTTTCCCCGGACAGACCTTCTAAGATTTATTTTCAAAACCTCCTGCAGTCTGACATTCAAGGTAGCAATATTTAAAAGACACAAAGAGCTAGGGGGTGCTCAATTCTCATTTAAATGAGCTACCTCATCCTATCTTTTTCTCTTAATCATAATAAATCATATTTGCTTTTAATACATTTTTAAAATTACTTTGGAAAAAAAAAGTTATTCTATATTTTTACTGCTCTTGGCAATAGAAATTCCACTCTAAATTTCTCTTACTGAAAGGTTTTGGTCACATATCTGTGGCATGAAACAGATCAAACTAAATGCCATGTTCAAGCTAATGTCAAATAACAAAAATTAGGAAGCTTCAGATGAAAGAAAAGAATATGAAAGAGGAGTAAAAAAGAGATGTTTGGGTTCCATATATTTTGTAATCCCAATATTCTAGCCCAAGAGACAAGACCTAAGCTAGTTCTTACACTAATGCTTCCAAAGGTAGCCATGGCTTCTCTTTTTTAGGCTCAGTGTGTTAGGGTTGATCATAATAAAAATTCCTATGAAATTCTTGCAGTTCCTTTATCCTACAATGAGGTGAGATTATGAAGATGCATGACTGTTGCTCATCTATCTCTCAACGGGAATAGTATTCTAAGGTAATTAATTATTCATGTTCTAGCTACCATTGGTGAAAAAATAAGTCATGGGAAACTTGCACCCACTATAATCATGCAGTTGTAAGGGTCTACACAGTGCTTCTTACAAAACTGTAATTTCATAGCTGGTTTTGGTTGGGATAGAGTTAATTTTCTTCATAGCAACTGGTACAGTGTTATGTTTTAGATTTGCTTCAAAACCAGCACACTCAACAGTGTGCTTCATGAATAATAAGTGCAAACTTTTCCATAGAAATGCCTACCTCTAGGCAAAAGAGAAACATCTTAGAGTTTCCTATCTGACATTTCAAACAGTATTTGCTTTAGCATTCAAAATCCTTCCACTCCTACTGCTATTATACAGCCACCTCTGCAGTGCTTAGTCATCCTCAGAAGATGTGAGTGGAAGATCTTCAAGGGTAGTTTTCTATAGTCTTAGCAGTCCAAATGTGCAGATTCCCAACTAGATTTCTAATTTTGCTATTACTAAGTAGATATACAAGCTCTTAGTACTTTCCTGTTCTAAACTTCTGTCATGTTTTTGTTGCGAAGCATTCACCCTTTGAAATAAACTGCAAGCAGCACATTTAGAGTATCAGGAAGAATAAGCAGACGTTCAGACTTGAAAAAAAATTCACTTTCTGACAGGCTTTGTTGCCTTCTGTATTCACACCTGTCTTTAATAAAAAAAATCTAACTAATAGCTACCTAAAATAAGTCTTATTCTTCCTTCTACTCGTCATATTCTTTTTGGTTCTCTAAAGTAATATGCATAGTATTCACATTATTTCTCAACTAAGCAAGGCATACAAGAACAGCAAAAAAACAAAAAAGTGCAAGCTTTTTTCTATATTTGAAGAGAAGTTTTTAAAAATAATAACGAACTTAACTAATAAATCAACGTTAGGAAACAATGAAGACCACTGCACATTTATTTAATATAGAAGAATTACCATGATAAGCCCAGATCAATAACTGTGGGAGGAATAGTGGCAATAGTATTGATATTAGGTTTTCTTAGAGCTCAAAAAATTATGAAATTTGAATCAATTGTCCCCACAAAAGTCTTATTTTATTACATGTACATTCAATGAATTGAGCCACACAGTAGCACACATATGCACTCAAAAACATATGAGTTCTTTCATCTTGTATGGGCATGACACAGGAATAACCATTGTTTCCTGAATCAGACTAATGGAGAGCTCTGCCAAACATTATTTAAGCCTGGTTGAAGATTGTCCTCTGAGGACACCCTTTTCCATTTTTCTGAGGGAGTGAGCTATATATGTTGGTGTGAATATGTCAGACATCCTGTCAAAGACTAGTCAAGAATAGTTTGCCAAAAAAGCAGTTCTAAAACTCACTCCTCACCCTTTTCAACCATCTACCATATGGTGTAACTTTAAAGGGTCTATAGACTAGAAATGACACTAAAGGAAATTGATAAATCAAGAGAAAAAAACCAAAAAAAACAACAAACCCACTCCATTTCATGGTGAGAAGTATCTTTATGAGGCACAGCTGCCTCAGTAAAGGGATATGGCTCCTCTGACTAAGTGTAAACATTTGTAGATACCTACATGAGAACTTATGTTCCTGAGCTTCATTTGCTGCTGAAATCTAGATTACTAGCACCATTTAAGACATTTGGCTAGTTCTTCTATTTTCTCTTTTGCTTCTTCAAGAATGTATTTCTGATTCCTGTCTGCCACACTTGGGCAGATGCTCTAGAGACTGTAATGTGGATTAAAAAGCATAAGGTTAGACAATTGAATTGAGCCTCTATGTTCTTTTTAGCAGTGTGACAAGATATAGTTGACCCCAATAATTACATTTCTCTTTAACAGTAAAAATAAAAGCAAAGAACGACCAATTGATACATAGTCCCCCTTAGTGGAGATGACAAATTCAGATCATATGAATTCCTCCCCAGGACTTTCATGAAACAACTCCAAAAGGATTTAAACTAATGAAAAAATTTGAAATGGTGGATTTCAAGACCTATAGTTTTTTTTGTTTGTTTTAATGTTTAGGTACTCTTAAAGAAAAACAACTTGCCTGTCAAAAGTGAAATTGTTTATTGAAAAATAACCATCAACCATAGTTTTAAGGTAAAATAATTTGTAATGGTGTAAATCTAAAAATGAATTTTGGTGGACTCTCACTAACACAGAAAATATTTTTTCTCCCTTTATACATATTTTTACCACATTTAGATGCATGTTTAGATACATGATCTGTCATAAATAAAAACACAACAGAAAATAATTTACCTGAATGATTTTGTACTATATCTTGGCAGAGGTCACTTTAAGGCATTTCAAGAAGCAAAAGTAGTCCAGTTTTGAGGAAAGGAAGTTGGTGACTGCTGCAGTGAGGGATGTAAGAAGACTTAGAAAGAAAGCCTCAGTGTTACAGTCTATTTATAATTTATATTCACAGATGGCAAGATAAGTGGTGTGACAAGTAGAAATAATCACTCTGTCATATTCACTAAACCTACTCTAACAGATGTGATACTCACAATGCACATTTTCATCATTGTAAAAATGCAATGGAATGGGTTTTTTTACTACTTGCCTTGAAGAGAAACTTCCTGACTGGTTTGCATTACAGATTTGACTTGCACTAAGAACTGAACTTTTCTCCTTCTTGATGCACTAGAATTTTAAAATTCAAATAAATTCTTGTTTTTCAGTCTTGCAAATATTGTTCTGTCTTAGATTGCTCCATCATGTCTGTCAATCTCCAGCAGAAGAGAGACCTCTCACTCAGAGTGGTGACCTTTGTATTTGTACCTACTGCACTCCAAGCCTGTTCTTCACTATTGCTTGAAAGACACAAAGAAATTGTTGTTTGGATTTTTTTTCTATAATTTTACTTTCATACACAGGCAGCTTTTCTAAAAGCTTCTTGAACTTTTGCTTTCAAAAGCTATGCTTATTTTCGTTTCTTTTTTAAGAGTTATAACAAAGCCTGATTTTTCCTTTGTTCTTTTCTTAAATCTTTCACCAGTACTATTTAACTACTTCCAGTTATATTACACTTGTAGTGTCGCCAACATTTTTTCATAAAATCCTTTCTTTTAGGATTATTCCTTCTGGGGCCCCAGAAGAAGAATGTAAACAGCTGTTATCTGCTGGTGTGAAATGTAGCAGGTGCCCTGTGATTGGCTCACCGGGACAGATTCCCTGAACACAGAAGTTTGTTGTTCATTCTTTGCTTTCTATTCTTAGCTTAGCAAGCCTCTGCAGCTTCTCTTCTTATTCCTATTAGTATAGTAATAATTTATTATATATCATGTATCAATAAATCCAGCCTTCTGATCAAGAAACAAGAATCTCATCCTTCTCTCACCTCAGCAACCCCACTCAGGGTGCAGTAATATTGTAGTAGTAGTAGTAGTAGTAGTAGTAGTAGTAGTAGTAGTAGTAGTAGTAGTAATAATAATAATAATAATAACAATAATAATAATAATAATAATAATTTGGTATATTAATGCTCTCTGAAGTTAGGTAAATAGTCAGCTGATAAAAAATGAAGTAGTTATAGCCCAAAGCGATATAATCAAACAAAAAACTCTTCAAATTCACTAGCAAAGTCAAATGATTAGGAAAAAACATCAGTTTATTCCATAGTAATCAGAGGTAATTGTGACAAACTTTGATTTTAGAAAAAGCACAATTTCTTTACACTAACTCTAGATATTTGGTAAGATAGACCTATTTGACTTGATGTTTTCAGTTCTTCAAGTGATTTCGCTAAATTTCATTAAAAATAAAAAAGCAACTTTTCAAAAAGGTCAAGCAAAAATCATATTTTCTATGGAATTATGAAACCACGGCCTCACAGAGACTGGAGTTCAAGAAACTTTTTCTGATTATTACAGTAATACATATAGGATATGTGAAACATGAGAAGTTTTAGTTTTTAGGTATTTCATACTTTTCAGCCACGCCATAGAAATATTCAGCTGCTATCACAGTGATCAATATCTAGTAAAAAATTGAAAGAAACTGTCCTATGCAAGGCAAAAAAGAAGTCTATACAGATACACTTTCCTGTCCTTCTGTAATTGACCAAAGTATCATCCCAAGATCTCTTTACATTGTAAACATGGATCGTGGCCACAAGAAAAAGACATCACTGTTCATATTAATATTTTATGTTCACCAGTGGAGTACTATTGACTGCTATTGAATTTTAGAATAATAGAGTCAGAAGGGACCTGAAAGGATCATCAAAGTCCAGCTCCTGGCTGGTCCTGTGCGGGACAGCCCCAGGAATCACATCATGTGCCTGAAGTGTTCCCAAACACTTCTTGAACTCTGCCAGGCTTGGTCCTGTGACCATTTCCCTGGGGAGACTGTTCAAGCACCCTACAATCCTCTGCATGAAAAGCATTTTTCCAATATCTAACCTAAACCTGTCCTGACATAACTTCAGGCCATTCCCTTGAGTCCTACCACTGGGCACCACAGAGAAAAGGTCACTGCCTGCCCTTTCTCTTCCCATCATGAGGAAGTTGTAGCTGCAAAGAGATCTCCCCTCAGTCTCCTCCATGCTGGACAGACCAAGTGACCTCATGGTCCCCTTCACCGGTGTCATGTCCCTCCTTTGTATGCTGTCTAATAATTTAGTGCCTTTCTTATATTGTATCACCCAAAACTACCCCAGCACTCAAGGTGAGGCTGCCCAAGTGCAGAGCAGAGCAGGACAATCTCCTCTTTTGTCCAGCTGGAGAGCTGTGCCTGATGAGCCCCAGGTGGCCCTCCTGGCTGCCAGGGAACTGCTGACTCATGTTCAACTGTGGCTTCACATTCTCTAAAAAATCCCTTCACCAAGGATTTTTCTCCAGGGAAGCTGGAAGCCTCAGAGAAAAAAAACAAAACAATTTTTATCTCATTTGCTTCTCCTGTGTTTTGCTCCTATGGAATGTGTTTGGAGATTGTTTACCCACAGGTGATTGTTTCATTGGTTTCTGGTGTGAGTTGTTTTCACTCATTGGCCAATCAGTGCCAAGCTGTGTCAGGACTCTAGAAAGAATCACGATTTTTCATTATTATCTTTTTAGCATTATGTAAGTATCCTTTGTGTATTCTTTAGTCAGTTTAGTATTTTTTAATATAGCATAGTATCATAAAATAATAAATTAGCGTTCTGAGAGCATGGAGTCAGATTCATCATTCCTCTCTGCCACAAGGGTCCCTGCAAATACAATATTCACCTTTTCTTCAACGAGGATCCCCAGATCCCTTTCCACAGGGCTGCTTTTCACCATCTTTTTCCCTAGTTGGTAAATGCATCATATAATTTAACATTATGCTGACTTTAACCTGAACTATTATAATGTTCTTGCCTTTTTGCTTCCTAGAATGGGCTTTGAATAAGTAATTTTCTGTACAGGATGCCTGCAAGAGGTATGGTAGGTAGTATGAGGCACTATGCTGCTAGAGAGGAAAAGTGAGTTACAGTGTGATTTACTGAGCTGTGACAATGACCTTTACTGCTGCAAACACAAACACAATGCAATATGCACTGAGATATTTTATGAGTGTTTTCAGCGGCAGGAGCAGACAAATTCAGCTGTCATTATTATACATTCCCTGACACATAATGGAGAAAAAAGTGCTTCTTTCTGTATCTGTTGCTTCCCCAAAAGGTTTCAAAGAGTTTGGGCTGTATGTACAAGGCTGCAGGTCAAGCAGCATAAGTATAAAACAGTAAGCATGAGATTGCTGCAAGTTCTGAAATAAGTCAGCGACTTTGGATCTCCTTTGAGGATTTACATTTTTATTAGCATCCAGAGAGCCAAACTGCACAATGAGTCTGGCAAATGTACGAACTGCTGATAGATAGCCAGTAATTCCAGGAAACAGAAGGCACCTGATGTGAAGCTCAAATATTTATTTGCATTTTTAATCGACTTGTTTATTTTCTGGAACATACTGAAGATGTGTGTCCCGTTGTAAACAGATGAGAATCAAACAATTCTTTGAATACAACAAGAACTTATATGTGACAGATGCTTCTTTGTGTATAGCAGTATCTTTTGGTCTAAAGATTTCAGAGAAACTCGGCTTTTAATGACTGGCATTTTCTACTAAGAAGGCAAATAACGTTAGTCACATTGGGCATAATTGCATAAAACTCAGTAAACACTGTAAAAATAGATCAGTTCAAAACTGTCTAAACATGTAGGTAACTAAACTTGTAGGCATGTGAACATCCTGCAGGCACAAAAGTGACCATTGTAAGCATACAGGTGTCCATGCTCCACCTTTTGATTTACAGGAAGTGAAGAGTATGTGGTAATACGCATGAAGTGCTGAGGAACGATGGTGACCTTTTATATAAAGTTGAGCACAAAACTTTAAAGAAGATGATTTCTTGCCTCAGTGTCTGTTCTCGTTTTCCTTTCAGAACAACTTGCTCAAATTCATCAAAGCTGCTGTTCTCTTGACAAGCAGTTTTGAAGTAAAATCTGTAACTACTAAAACGTGAACATTTGACTAATTGCATTGTGGCATTAAAAAAGACAAAAATATTACCAAAAAATCTTCCTTGCTGTATACAGTTGTTTTTTGAACTCATCCAAAAAGCTTACAGGCATGTAATATTTTAGCTGAATTTCTCAGCTCTCTGTATGTGGGTGGACTAAAGGAAAAAAAGGGGCTTGCGTCTTTCCATAAATTGGAAGTTTATCTGCATTTGTCTGAACTGGCTTCAGGAAAAAAAAACTTTTTTTTTTTTTTTGTGAAAAGGGTAATTATGCCAGTGGCATAGAATATCCTGCTTATACTGGTATTCAACTCCAGTTCAAATTTCTTTTCCCAATACCTTTAGTGAATTTTGGGCCTTTCTGTTAACAAATTGCTTCTCAGTGGGCTAGGAAATGTTAGTCTGTCACAGAAGTCTATCAAGTTCTTTGCCAAACCACATGCATACTGACAGCTACCATTTACTGATGAGAGATAAGTACTGATGCCATAGATGCCATGGAATAAATGTTAAACACAAAACAGTATGATCCTCATCACAACAGGGACATTGAATAGTTCAGTGTTAATGTGATCATGTTTCACAGGGAGCCCTTAATTTTCATTGTCAGGTTCCTGTCATGACCTTCCAGAGAGCATGGCTGTTGTAAACCTTTCTTCTTTCTTTTGTAAACCTGGCCAGTCCTTGGATTTCTGCCATTTCAGGGAGCTGCCAGCCAACAGAACAGATGGATCTCACAAGAAACAGGCTCTTCTTTACTGAGCTGGATGGTGACTGTATAAGGTCGTGGGGCTAATCAATTTACTTGCACCTCCCAGGTGATACAAAGCACAAGTAAACATTTAGCAGGATCATATTAATTCTTGTGCAACAAGGAGTCAAGCATAGCAATCTGTGAAAGGAAGGACGCACTTTATGAAAGATATAAAAGGAATGTAGAACTCTTAACAACTTGCATTTAGATCATTTAAGACAGCTAAACATCTTAATGCCTCCCTTTATTAAAGTCCTCCTTTAGTCCTGATATTTACTTTGACCAGTTTCAAATTCACAACTCTTTTGACACTTCTGATGAATTGGATTTGATTTTCCGAACTTCATTTCTAATGTCTCTGACAGAGCTGCCTTCCTCATCTGATCCCTAGTCTCTGGCTGAACATACCAGTTCTTCAACAAAAAATTGTACACCGTGACAAGACTGGAAATTTCATAATACCACAGATTTAAGGTCAAAAAGGAACCATTAGATCATCTGATCTCACCTCCTACACTGTAGTGGTTATTTCATGCCAGTGAAATTTTGTTTATTTCATGCTAGCCTACTGTCATTTTAAGGATATTACCTTAGCTTTTTTAATCTTCTTCCTTAATTCTACATACCTCCAAAATATCTTTTTTTTTTAATAAACTTTTCCCTGTGTAAAATCTTCAAAATTACTATTATTTTTCACTAATACTATGAATAAAACAGTAAGTGTGGAATTATTCTCATTTTTCTGTAGAGATTTCAAAGATTCTGGTAACCTACACTGTGCTATGACACCTAAAGGACAAAATTCTAATCAATAGAATCTATCCTTAAGTGTTAGTCATAAAGGACATATTGAGAAATAAATAGAAAGATGTCGACAATTTAAAAGTCAGGAGAAATAAAGCAGCTAATCACTTTTTTCCCTTTCAGTCCACCCACACAATATCTAAAGGAGGCTGAGAAATTCAGCTGTAATATGAAATGTCTATAAGCTTTTTATATTATTTTAAAAACAACTATGCACAGTAAGGAAGTTTTTTTGTATATTTCTATTTTTTTAATCCTACAATGCAATTAGTCAAATATTCACATCATTGAAGTCACTCAAATGCATACTTATGGAGGAAAATGTGATTTTAAAATTCTTCATTACTTGTTTATGTATTAATTTCATACCTTGAGAGAGAGAACTCTCATTCTTTTGCAAATTAGTATGTTGTCATAAATTGCTTCATGTTAACATTCTAAGATATAGAATTCAGTTAAAATTATGTTGATGCTTTTGAACTGGTAACCAGAAAAACCCAAATTTGACTTGTTTCCAACTGTCAAAATGTAACATATTGAAGGCACTAGCCCAGAAAATGTTTATGGATTTGCTAGAATTAAATCAATATGTATGTATGCTGTATGTGCATAAACTGAAGTTCCAAAACAATTTCATATAATAAAGACTATGGAATAAGTTTCATAAACACCATTATTCTTGAAACAGGAATGACATCTATTGCATTAGGAAAACAGTACAATAACCATTTATGACATGGCAGCTTTCAGAAATAATATACTTAGCCATAGTAGGCATATAAAGTCTGTTTTGCAACTATTTAATTCTCAGTTTTCTATCCTGTTCTGGACAAAAAAAGGAGCAGACCTGTTTTGTATCCCAATTAAAAATGTTTTGAAACCCTTAATATATGAATGGTAAAATTACACTTGTATATAATAATTACTGGAGTAAGTAATTTTCTTCTCATCTATACCCAAGCAGTCATTAAAACCCAAAATCACATATTCCCAAGCAAGTGGTTCATGTCAGTATTTTAGTTTTATTTTAGTCCTCTGGAAGAACAGGCGTAAAGGAGCAAAAGTCCCATTTCTTTGAAAGTGCATAGTAGATAATCGTAAGTGTAACCATATTTGTGAGACAAGAAAATACATAAATGATTCCAAGGAGGTTTAATGTGTTGAAGAGAAATACAGACATTAGATACTTTTTGCAGACAAGACACGTGATCATTTTAAAGAAGACTGAGGGAAATTCTAAAAGATAAAGCCATAGAATAGAATTAGGAAAAAAAGAAAATCAAGATAGAACACAACAAAATAGAACATCTGTTCAGTTTTTAAAAATATTCACATTGTTTTATTTTTCAAAACATTTTAATAGACATGAAAAGATATTAGCATCTTTTAAAAATCAGCAGAAAACACCTTGTTAGGAGAAGGTTTAATAGACTCAACTCATTTTTTACTGGACAGCTACTCCTAAGTGTGCATGGAAAAAACAAGGGAAAAACACTGCCATAAAGTTTCAGAAAAATACAGCTGCAACAGCTTAGGTCAAGGGTTACTGGAATGTAAGTGAAAAACAAACCACTGAATGGAGAATAGAGGGGTCCTTAACATTACAAGATGAGGGAACTGTGACATTGTGCACTAATCCACTGCTTGATTTCCCCAAGGGAATCACTGTTGCTCAGGACACTGGCCAAAGACACTGTTCTCTCAGCACTAAGTTTTGTAACCTGGTCTGTCATCCAGGGCAGTCTGCCCTCCCTGTAAACTGTTCTAGGCTAGTTCAGAGCTGAGAGATCACTTGGGATGTAATGCACACTCCCTGCTCTCTATGCTGTTACCAGTGTACCACAATGTGATTATCACCATGGAAAGACTAACACTGTAGCAGTTATGAACTGTGTTAAGATAAAGTGAATTTCTGAACATAATAGTCCAGAAGCTGATGGCAGCCATCTGACAAAGATGAAGTACAGTGTGAGATGTGCTTAAGGGGAGCTGTGTGCTTTCTATATACTCTGTTAGGGGTTGTGCAGTGACTCATTTCAGCATGAAGGATGCCTTGATATGCTGTTGTGTACCACTGCTGCAATTCATTCAGCAACTTCTGTATCACTCGACAGAAAGAGTTTTATCCTCGAGTACATGGTCCTGCACAGCTCCCACTTGTCCAGCAAAGTCTCATACATTTTGATCATAATTGCTAATGGATTCTGTTGTTCTTTCTACGTCTTCAACAAGGTATCTGTGTATTACCTTCCACCACTCTACTGTCATTCCCATACTTCATGTCTGGGGTATGCTAAATTTGCACTTTCATCTTCCTGGGTGGGCACTGCTCAGATTGGGCCATTGCCATTATTTAGCACACTTGTGGATTGTTCCACCTGGGTTCATATGCACACAATTGCTATGTCACAGTCCTCAGAGCTGCACAAGTCCTTGAGCTTGGCTGTGGGTGCCATGCCATGGGTGGTTATGGGATAACCACTGCCTTGACTGGCAGTTTCACATCCTCAATGCCTGTTAAATGGCCAGAATTATCTGCCTCTTTTCCCACTGGATGGCTTGTTCTTTTCTGCCTAATTCCCCATTGGATATCTTGTTGACGTCTTGATAAATCATATTAGGAAAAAGAATACATGTTAAAAATCTATACATAGGTTTAATTACATATTATCTTATTTACTCATCTTTTATTTGCCATCCTTTTCTCTTCCTGGCAGTGATGACTTCAGTCCATTCTGTATAAGGTCGATCACTTTTTCTGCTTCCCTGTGCATTTTCAGTGCCTTGCTTGCATTGACCTCACAGGTTTTATCTATGCTAGGCAATTAAAGAGCCTTCAGCCATGCCCTTACATCTTGAGGTGATGCTACTGAAATTATCTTATTTTTAGAACAGTTCATTATTTATTTGCTGTTTTTCTGATGATTTTCAATGGTAATAATGAATCATTTTTGTCCTTCACACCATATGCTTGTTTTCTTAACTCAATTCCCATTGTAATATCCTTTGACTTCTGATCCTTAGTGAGGATACATGCTGCAGTTGCTCACAGAACATATTGCAGAGGAGGACAACATCTTGTAGAGGATGAGAGGCCTTGCTACATGTCTAGAATATGAGGACAGGGCTGAGAAGTATGGCCTAGCTTCAGGGTCGAGGACAGCTTGAGGTAGAAGGAGGGAAGGAGAGAGGGAAAAGTGAGCAGTGGATAAAAGGGATCTTTCACATCTTGTAATTAAAGGAAATCTTATTTTTGCTGATACCACATATAAAAAATGACATAGTTACTGTGATATGTCAGGACTGACCTCAGAAGAGACAGAGCTATGATAAAGCCACCCTGAAGTTCATTCGG
Organism: Ammodramus savannarum pratensis; assembly: GCA_020466415.1. Taxonomy (NCBI): domain Eukaryota; kingdom Metazoa; phylum Chordata; class Aves; order Passeriformes; family Passerellidae; genus Ammodramus; species Ammodramus savannarum. The sequence continues at coordinate 81,865,824 of JAHXMQ010012338.1, read as the reverse complement.
AGCAAATATATGAGGGTCAAAGAATGTATCAGCAGAAAAAGGTAGCTCATACTAGTTTATTTTTCTTTTTTATCTAGAACTCCTTGGAAGGCTTCCTTTGTTTCTCTTCACAGAAGAGCTGGGGGGATCTTATCAATGCCTATAGGTATCAGAAGGCAGGGTGCAAAGGGGGTAGTGCTGGGCCATTTTCAGTGGTGATGACAGGACCAGAAGCAATAGATGCAAAATGAAGTATGGGAGGTTCCCTCTGATCATCAGGTGGTACCTTTTCTTATGGGCAGGATGACCAGGTACATGTTGCCTGCAGACACTGTGGAGTGTCCATTCTTAGAAGGAGTCAAAATCTTTCTGAGCATGGTCATCAGCAGCTGCCTCTATGTGACCTACCTGAGCAGGAGACTTGGATGAGATGACCTCTAGAAGTCCCTTCCAACCTCAAATATTCTGTGATATTTAGATTCCATAATTACTCAGTAAAAATTCTAAAGATGTTTACTTCCAAATTCAAACATTTTGCAGTATCATCAGCTATTTTGAGGTAATTTCAGTCAGTTTCAAATGAATAGCAAAAATCCCCCCAAAACCACCTTCAATGCACAGAAGCTTATATAAATCATGTAATACGTATCCTTAATTTGACATTCCATTAACTGAGTACTTCATCATTTGGCATTATGCTAGACAGCCTTAAGACAGTTTTCTGAAAGCTCAGAGTTGTTTTCTCCATCATAAAATGTTACAGTCAGTAGATTTTATGTTTGCTTAATATTTTTATAATTCAGCATCGCACTCCTAATTAGAAGTAATATTAAAGCAATCAAAACAAGTGTAGTAAAGGGTGAACTCTGCAAGATATTCTGTCTAGTGATAGATCACATAATTTTCAAATAATGAAAGCGACAGGATTCATAACACAAAGCTGTCACATACATTGTATAAGTAAGAAAATATTTAGATTGGATTCTGTTTTTTACTACTGCACAAAATCAATCTGGTTTACAAATTCATCAAGTTTTCAGCCTGATTGGAAAGCAGAATTTTTTTTTTTTTTAAATCAGGGTTCTGTAATAATTGAAATAGTTGTTTTTTGCTATTGCTTTTTGCTAGTGCTTTCATCAGAGGCTCTCAAAAACTGATTACTGTTGACGAACATTCTTTACAGAAAGTTATCTTATTTTACAGATGGAAAAACTATGGTCCACAGACCTTTTGTTTTTTTTAAGAGTTACACAGAAAGTAAATTTTTAATATAATAACAAGACTTGGATTGCCTTGGCGAAGGCAATAATTGTGTGTTGTAATAAAATGCAAACAAGTTATAAAGTGCAATTGGGAAAAATTTCCAAATACAACTCCTAAACTTGTATTTCCACCAGGTGAATTTTCTCTGTAGAGGATTCTTTGTACTTCAAAAAGATTTTACATGTACGTCACAAATTAGAAATTAAATTCTTAAAGGTTTCCAGATTTTTGAGAAGAAGTTTGGCTGACACAAATTACAAACAAAAGTGAAATATTTCTTTTACACATCATTAGCAAGCTGAAATTACGAGATTTTTGTTTGCAAAACATTGGGCTTTTTAGATGCCTCTAATAATTGTGAAATTTTGCATACAATCAAGTAACTTCATTTCTGCAATGTTAGAATACTGTTTAAAAGGAAAATCCAAGTATTTCTAGAGGCACAAAACCAGAAAGAGGTAGTGAATTTTTGGTAGTGAATTTTGCAAGCATAATTTTAAGTTAAATATTCAGTATTAGGATATTGATGAGTACAAGACTGTCTAAATGCCACATTGTGGTTTTGGGAGGAAAAGCAATGTTGATATCCTAAGAGCACTAACAACAAAATTTATTTCAGATAAAAATCACAGTTATGATTAAATTATATTTAGAAATGTGAATGCAAATGTGGTAGTGCGTAATCATTTTAAAGACCCACTTTAGGCAGCATTCAACTGCAGTACATGTCCATTGCAGGACTCTAAAAATAGCAACCATTTTGTTTAGATAGATACTCTCATGCGTTTCATTAAAAAATCTCTTTTATGTCTTTCTTGATAAGTAAATTTTATGAATATGATATAAAAGTTGTGTTTGTTAATGAATATTTTTCCAGGTTTCCACAGAAATCTCAAATAGAAATGTAAATCAATCCACCTTTTTCTCCATCCATCCATCCATCCATCCATCCATCCATCCACCCAAAAACCCCAACAGAAAAGGGAAAAAATAAGTGGATTCTGGAGGTGAATAAGGAAAGGGTGCTAGCTTTGCTACTCACTTCTGACTTTAAAATGAAATATGATTTGGGGTTTACAATGAGGGTGGTTATTTCTGCAATAAAATGTGAATGCTATTAAAAAATGAGAAACTGCATTGATCATCTTTTTGATTGGTTCATTTCACTATGATCTGTAAATACCTTCACTGCAAGTTGAACACATTCAGCATTAAATTTTCAGTTTTCATAATAAAATATAGATCAATAGTGATTATTATTTGATACATGTGAAATTATTGCCTAAAATATTAATTTCCAGTAATATATATTTTTACATTATTTAACATTTTGTCCCTATAGATCTTTATTTTCTTCTTATTAAAAACAAATCTTAATAAAGTACAAGAAGATACCCTAGGAAAGCAATTTCTCAATATCTGTAAGCTATAATAATTACATTCTAATTAGTAAAAAATCTCTAAATTTCCTAAAGTGTTGATATACAATTATATTATTATACTTACTTCTGCTGTCAATTAAGAAGGGTTTTTACAATAAAAAAAGTTCACCCTAGCTCTTAAACTGAAAGTCTTCAGATTTTTAGATACTTAATTGAGAAAGTGGTATTAAAACATCAGAATTCAGGACCCAGTCCTAAATTTAATGTATTGGAACACACACTTTTTTCCTCAACAGTAGTGAAACTGCTTGTTCCTGGAATGAAAAATATGAAGAAGGATCTATGCTCAGAAGAAGTCAAGAATACCAAGTTGAACAATAGAAATTATTTTGAAAGGACTTGGAGAATGTTTCTATGCCACTAAACATATATGGGGCAATCTGTGTTCTGATCACTGAGAGCAAATATAGTCTCTTTCCCCTCTTTCCATAACTGAAAAATCCACATATCTGGAAAAAGTGCATAGAAGAGCAGGTATGGCCAAGGATTTGTGGCAAAGGTTAAATAAAACAAATGAATGATGGAATAAACAAAAATGGATATCTTTGAAACTTTGAATGGCATGAGGAAGACAGGTATTTATTGTCTCTCTCAAAATACAAACAAATGAAACCAGCAGGTGGTAGATACAGAATAAACATAAGGAGGAATCTTTTCATAAAATGAAAACTTCAGTTGCATAACTTCTAGCCACAACAATCTGATGAGTTTTAGAAGCTTGATGGATATTCAAGAGAAAATGGACAACTCTGAGCAAAAAAAAAACATCAGGAGATACCGAAAACTTAGAAAACTAATTTGGCAAGCTTCTCAGACACAGATTGCTGGTAGTTGGGAAACTTTTTGAGAAGTATCACCCAGAGTTTACCTTATCCTAATACTCAGTTTCTATTATGATCCTTTTTTTTCTGTTGTCATCTAGTTTTGGAGGCAGGGTTCTCAGTTAGATGGACCTTTGAGTTGACCTCTGATGTCTATTCTTATGCTGTGGTGTTCTTTTCTGATCTTATGATCAAACACAGAGCAATTTGTTCAGCAGCCACACAGAAGATGACAACACCAATCACAGGGAACATCAAAAGGAAGAGATCGAAAACCGAGATCAAAATTCTCTCGCTTTTCAGACCTTGTGAGATTAAAAAAAAAAAAGAATAAATTTAAAACTTCTTGGGAAATAATCTCATGAAGTTTAAAAGTAATTTATAACTTGATGAGTCAAAGTCCACTTCTTAATTAATAACATTTCAAATCACTTCAATTAAAGACCTCCAAACACCTTTAAAAAATACCATGTTTTTCAGAAATCATAAATCTATCCTTCAAATTAGGAAAAAGAGGAAGAGAAATTTTGAAGTGCATGAGGAAAATTTAAAATTAAAAATTGGAAGTCTTTATTTTAATTAAAATAGAGAAATTGCTAACTAACTAACTAAAGCACTATTAAAAAAATGAAACCAACTCAAAACTTTCCCTAAAAAATCTAAATTGCAGATTATAGAAAAATGCCGATCTCCCTTACCATGCAAATCGGGTTTAATGGTGACAATATTGTCACTATTTTAAAGTACTTTTGTGGCTGTGTGTGGGAAAAGTCTGGGTGTAAAATTACATTGTAATAAAGAGAGATTGAAGTTAGTATGGCTGACTTCCTACACACAATCTAAGGGAGACAAAACTTAGATTGCGTCTTGCTAGTGATTTACTTTGAATAGGTTCTTCCAATTGTGAGAGACTGAAGTGTTAATGGCTCAATCAATAGGCCATTTACCAAACCCCAGGCTTTTCTGGGGCCAGGTTTGTGCCCCCAAGCTGAGGGGATGTAGGAGAGGTTTGAAGATGTGGTGTGAAACCATCCGGTCTGCCCAAGAAGAGCCCATGTCCAGGGTGGGTGAGCAGCACTGCTGGTCCATGACCAGGACAGACTGACCTTTGTTTAGCAACAAGCTGGGTGTGAGCCAGATAAGGGAAGAGGCCCTCAAGAAGCAGATCCTACAAAGTGAGATAGTGCTTTTTATCATGCCATGTTCTCCCTCCTTTTAAGGCTCAGGTGAAAAACTCCCCACCAGGGGAGAGGCATGGGCATTTCCAGAACATGAACCTATCTTAACCCACTGAACTTCCTCTACCACTGGTGGACCAAGGCTGGGCCTATTACTTTGATCAATGGACTTCTACATAGCAATAATCAAGTCTTTTCTCTGGATGCCTGGGTGGTTATATCTTTCCTCTCTGCTATCTACTCTTATCCTTTCTCTTTCTTTCTTTTCCTTCCTTTCACCTATAGATTTTTTTATGTGGTATTTTATACTTTTATCTTGCTATATTTCTACAGATAAAACCAAAACAGCTATTTTCATTCTGTGGATTATTTCACTAATCTTCCCCAAGGAGTCTATTAATGAGAGCTTTAGTTGCCCACTTGAGGGGCAGGTTGTAACACCAGTCAGATATTGCCACTGGCAGTCCTCAAACCTTCACCTGTCCCAATTTTACTACGAAAAAGTGTGATTCCATGATCTGTTACTGTGAGACCTTCAGGGGTGCAGGCAGTGGCTGGCAGTGGGTAACAGGTTAGGGTAGAAGTGTGGAGACCTCGGAGGGAGTCTCACTTGGGGTGGGTGACCAGGAACAGGCCGTTTGAGCAACCCTTAGATCCAGCAGGACTGCTCAGTGAAGAGCTTCCATAGGGGGATGCTGACAGACTGATAGGGCACAAGTCTCTTGGCTTTCCTGAGGTGCTCACAGCCTAATCAAGGACAAAGGGTTAAAGGAAATATCCCCTTTTCACATGACACTGTGAAATACAGGGTTTTTTAATTCCTACTTTTATTTCCTATTCCTATTTTTTAAATTCCTGAAAAAAAGTTATTAAAAAAGATTTTCGCTGGATTTGTTTGTTTGTTTGTTTGTTTGTTTTGGGTTTTTTGTGGGAAAAGTTACTTTGGTTTTACTGGTTTTTTTTAATTAATTTGTAAGTCAGGAGTCATGTCCAGGTTTAAAAAAAAGTTGAGTAAATAATTTGAAGCAAATACTTTATACCATCTTGGTATAATTTATCCTACTTTTCTTAGACACCTATTTTAGAATGAGATTAGTTTAATTTTAGATGTAATTGCTTGTCTCCATTGGTTAATGAGGAAGTTTGATGACTAGACATTATGGGTGGAATTAATGTCATTTAACTTTACGTATCTTCACTGTATATGCCTACATCTGAGGGAATGTCTGGAAACTCCTTTGTAATCACTGAATTGATATAAATATTTTCAGGGAAAGCTTATGTGGCAATTTAATAATCTGTACTAGTTTTGGCCGGGATGGAGTTCATTTTCTTTATAGAGGCTAAAGAGGGGTAGTGTTTTGGATTTGTGCTGAAAACAGCATTGATAACAAAGAGATAATTTAATGATTTTCAAACTCTGCTTATGCAGAGTAAAGGCCTTTTCTGCTCCTCATGCCACCCCATCAGGAAGGAGTCCGGGAGTGCACAAGAAGTTGGGAGCATATTTGGGTGGGACAGCTGACCCCAAATGACCAAAGGGATACCCCATACTGTGTGGTACCATGGACAGTGTACAAAACTGGGGGAATAAGAAGGAAGGAAAGGGGTATTCAGAGTGATGTTGTTTGCCTTCCCAAATAACCATTACTTATCCTACCTACTTAACTACCTACTAACACCTACCTGCTGATGGGATGTGCTGAATGAATTCCTTATTTTGCTTTCCTGTGCACACAGCTTTTGCTTTCCCTACTAACCTGTCTTTATCTCAACCTACAAGTTTTCTCACTTTTATTCTTCTGACTCTTTCCACCATCCTGCTGTGGAGGAGTAAGTGGCTGTGTGGGTCTTAGCTGCCTAGCAAGGTTAATCTACAAGATAATCTATTTTAAAAAGAGATGGATTTCACTTCACTTACTATAAACATATTCTAGATAACTATCTCAAATGTATAAAACTTCGTACATTAATTTTTCTAAAATCTTTCCCTCTGTAAGAATTGAATTAAATTCCACCCACATTTCTAGAGAGGTCAACTCTGGATTTACTAAAACACTTACAAGTGGATTAAATGTGACTATACTTGTTGCAAATCTAAAAAAAATGTTACAGATTTTATGCTTTAAAATGAAATGTCTTGTTTGTGTACATTCTGATTTCACCAAAATTATCTGCTTCTTCCTATGGACTTGTTATAAAACTCAAAACTTCTCAACCAATGACACCCACTTTTCTACTTCAGAGATTTAGTTCCTAATGTTTTTTGGTACCTTTGAAATCCATGGAATACTGCAATGGTACAAATTCATTTTAGTCATCCTGGAAATTGGCACTGCTCACCGTATTTTGCCACTCTTTTTAGTGTATTCTCCTGGTATTTTTTTCTTTAAAGGAAAGAGGTCCCACACTTTTGGACACATTGTTATCAATATTTCAGATATTTTTAGTGGAAAAGAGAGGATTGTTGGGAGGAAAGGGTTAAATGATGAATAACAGTGAGGAGGGAGTAGACTCACTCAAGTGACCTTGCAGCTGGGAAAAACAAGGCCCAAGAATATCAGTGTAGGAAATAACGTATTATGCCTGCTGCTGTTTATCCTTGGTCTGTTTTGAGAAGCAGGATTTCTGTGTAGGGGTAACAGGTGTTTACAGAGACTTGGATGCCCTCTCCCAGGCTGCTTGAGCTCCCTGTTGGGAGAAGCTTCAAAGCAAAGATCATGAAAAGCACAAGGCTGATCACAGCATGACGGCAAGCTATGCATGCACAAGCCTTTTGTAAATGGGTGCCAACAGCAGCCCTGTCACCCACTAGGATTGAGCTGAGCCTGATGGGGCCTGAGTCTTCATTTTGTGTGCCTCATTGTCTCCCACTGCTATTTCAAGATTCTGCAGTCAGAGAGGTATTTAAATAAATTTACTCTTTGAATTTCATTTGGTTTTTTTTGTTTGTTTTTTTTTTTTTTTTTGTTCACCATCAAGTCAAAGTCATCTGTGTGTTGTTGATTCACCCAAGGATATTGAAAACATCCAGAAAAACAAGCACACTTCTATAGACCCATAGAGTACAAAACTAATCTGTTCTAAATCTAAGATAGATATTTATGGATTATTTACCATTTAGTTCATTCCAGGAGCAATCACTGCTTTTAAAACAGGTTTGTAATGAAGTAGGACTTCTGGATTCACCACAGAGCTAAAATAAAAACCCACCTTTTTTGATTCCCATTTTTAACACAATAGAAAAAAGGCTTTGCATGCACCCACACTTAACTACAAAATGATTCTAGGAGAGCAGAAAGGTAAATGACCATCCTCTTATTTTAAAATAGATAAATTTAGGGAAGAAGTCCTCCTATTTGTTCTCCACAAAAACTAATTTAGAACGCAAGTGAAAACTGCCATTTCCCGCCTCACATATTTAATCTCTTTTTTTTTTTTTTTTTGTTTTAATCATGCTGAGAGATTTCTGAAATTTTTTAAAGTGGAATACCATCACTCAATCTTCAGTATTTTCAGTGGAAACTCACTTTTCATATCATATATTAATTGCAAACCAAGTGCTTTAAGTGAAGCTATGGCTAATCTAAAGATATTGTTCTCTTAAAAAGAATGTCTTTTAACCCATTATGTCTTTGTAAAATACATCAAGAAAACTGCAACAAATCAGTAGAAAAAATTCACTATATTTGTCTTTACTGCTGTGGTACAGGCATCATATCTCAGAAGCAGGATACAATCTACTGTATAAGGAAAAAACACCCTTGGCATAACATTGTCTACTAGCGTCATCCGATTGCAGTCCTCTAATGTTTTGAGTTCAAGGCAAAATATGCATTCAGATTTGGGAAATTCTCTACCTAGAATGGAAGAAAAAAAAATCTGGAGAAAGGAAGAACTCTGCACATTAATTATTTATTCTAAAGCTAAATGAAGATGAGGACACCTGTTCTCACCCACCTGAATACCACAAAGTCTTCAATAAATTGCAGAGATGAACAAAGACAGGCTCGAGGATTACTGAACTCCTCTGAGTTTTGAGAAGACAAAAGAGAATTGAAGATTCACAGTGGGAGTAAAGGTGAAGGTAAAGGGTATAGAGATGCTATTAAAAAGACTAAGCAAGTCTTACTAGATAAATGGAGAAAGATCAGTAAGAGAGAGCTGAGCTGACACTGAAGAAAAAGCAAGATGACACAGTAAAATAAGAAGAGAAGAAAAAGACACAAAAATGTATTTATACTACATGTGGAAGAAAAGAAGTATGTGAGGGGTTCCTCCAAGAGGTATATTTATTGAACACATGAAGTTCCTATTCTTTATGTTGGATGTTAGCACTTAGGAAAAAAATCAGAAGCATAAAGGCTGAACACTGACAACAAAGGTTTTTTTTGCTTGAAGCATAAGTCATTAATCACAGTAGTAGCAAAACAAAGCAAACTATGATTTAGAGAAATTAAATTTCTCTAAATTTTTGAAAAAAAAAAGAGTTTAATCAGTTTATAAAATTATAGAGATGAACGGATTTGGCAGACATAGAGCATTGTGTTCATTGCTTCTTTTTTGTTCTGTGTATTTATCATCAAAACTGCTAGATATCCTAACTCTAGGAAATGATTCATCTTTCAGATGAAGATAAATTATTGTATATGCAGCAGAGAAACTGAATGAATTAAAATGCAAATAAAGGTTCCATGATGAAATATGCTAAGTTGACTTCTAAATAATTTGCTTACTATTCAGCCTTCATTATTTGTAAGAGTGGTTTATTATTTTCTGCCCTCAAAACCTGAAAGCATAGAAAAGTTCAGTCAATCTGAAAGAACTTTGTTTAAACAAACTACTGTTAATCTTCTGCTTCAGTGATAATTTAAAATTATTAAAATTTAACTGTCTCATCCTGAGAATCTTCTCAAAAGAGAGAAGTTAACATTAGGGTTTTTTTTTTTCTCATAATTTTGAAATTTGATATTTACCATTGTAAATAAAATTAAGACGAAAATACAAATTACATTTTTCAGCAATTTCTTGAATTTCAGGTATCATCCTTCCTGTCTTTGCTAAGGACAGAATCTTCATCAGACACTTGGATAAAGGGATGGAATGCACCTGCACTGCAATTTTGTGGGTGGTACTAAATCAAGGGGAAATTGGTGTGGTTTGGGGGCCAGGTTGCCATTTATACAGACCTCAACAAAGTTTTGAGAATAAACCAACAGACACCTCATTAAGTTCTGCAGCAGAAAAAATTCGAACTCCTTCCTGACTTAAAATAACTCTTTGTCTCAGCATAGGCTCAGAGTTGATTGGACAAGAAAACTTTATTTTGTGGATAAGAGCCTGGAATTCCTCTTGTAGAATAAGTTGACCAGGAGCCAGCAGTGTACTCTGGCAGCAAAAAGACTAACTGGGCTGTCTCAGCAATAGTATAGCCACCAGGTCAAGGAAATTATTATTCTGATCTATTTGACCCTTGTGCGATTGCCTGGAATGATGCATCCAGTTTTGGACTCACAGGTACAGGGAAAATGTCAGTGAATGGGAGAGACTCCAGCCAAGGGATCCAAGGTGCTCAGGGGTCTGAAGCATAAAATGTGTGAAGAAAGGCTGACAGAGTTGGACTTGTCCAGCCTGAGGAAGAGAAAGCTGGGGCAGGGAGCTCACATTATTCTAGAGCAACTTAGAGGTGCTGTACAGCTGATGGAGTTGGACACTTGTCATACATGAACAGCAAAGGCACAAGAGGCAAAAAAACCCTGTGACTGCAAAAAAGGAAAATTCCTACTGGATACAGACATTCTTCTCAGTGAGAGGTTAAGCACTGGGACAACTTATTTCAAAAGCTTGCAGAATTTTTGTCTTTGAAGATGTTCAAAACTCACCTAGATAAGGCCTGAGCTAATATTGAAGTTGCTCCTGCTTTGAGCAGGTTGTGTGAGTAGGTGACCTTTGGAGGTCTCTTTCAACCTCTTTTTTTATATGATTTTATGATTCTTTCCATTTTTAGTCTACTTCATTACTTTTTTTATTAAAGTAAGCACCTTGAAGGTCTTATCTGTGGGCTCTGTATGTGTATGTGTGTGTGAACCTATGACTGTATATGTACATGTACATTGTATGCAGAGACATAATGAGTAACTCGCTAATTTTCCAGAAGGTTAAAGTAAATCCTGTGAAAATAAAAAACTGAAAATAAAAGAATGTGTATAAACTGGAATGGTGTTTGTGTTAGGACAGCCATTTAGAGACTTGGACAAGATGTAGTTTAAACTAAATTAATCTTTCCTCACATCCTATGGTATAAATTAGCTTAACATTTAATACCAGCACATGGCTTATAAGCTTTTGAAAAGAAGCAAAGGAAAGTATATAAATTTTAGGATATTGAACTTCTTCCTAAGTTTTTCCTAAGTTATTTTAAGTTAAATTTTTCTTTGAAACCCAATTCTGATATCCCAACTGCATGAAAGCAGAGCTATAAAGTCAGGAAAACTATAAAGAGAATGTGTGATTCTGGTTGCTGCCTGCTAATGAGGATGGGCAGTATTATTATTTCAATATATTTCTGCTTGTTCATTGCTTGGCATTCTTTTTTATCACTTTGCACTGTTGCTTTTCAAAAAATATTGTACATATATAACTGGATGCTGAGAAAGCAGACCTATTTGCTCCAAAATAATCCAAGATCTTTGAGACAATATGTGAACCAGTTACTTGCCTTGAGGAACTTACTTAAATTAGGTTTTAGCTTTTTTTTTTTTTTTAATATTATTTTAGATATAATTTAGTTCCATATAGAATTATAAACTGAGAGAGAACAATTTTGGCAACCATTTAATGTCTTGTTTTTTTAGGTTCTTTTTATTAGGACTTTAATTAGGCTTCTTTTATTGGGTTAAAAACTGCTTTTGTAAGTTTCAAAGGCTTGTATATTTAATAGCTGTCATTCAAAGTTGAACCCGTGTTAAGTATTTATGTATTCTATTTATATTGTATATCCCTCATATCTTGATTAAATTGCTTGTCATGACTGCTAAAATATATCAAGTTATGTTTAATAAGAAAAGAAACCAAAAATATGTGTATAAGTGATTATGGATTCAGATAATTTTCAGAGGTATTGACAATTCTCATCCAACCATAAATTAAGATAATTGAATGATTATGTGATTTTGAAGTGTTTCTGAATATGATGAAGTGCGCGTACTTTCAAGAGGCTACAAAAAATCCCTACTGTTATCCAACAATGAAAGAAAAAGCTATTTATCTTTTAGAACTTTTGAAAAAGTATCAGAAATCATTTTTTATTTCCTCATTTTACCATAGAACTGAAGAAAACTTCTTAATTTGAACTTTTTCTTGTAACAAACAATAAGCATCTGTAATGACAATGTGTATGCCAAATATTTGGTGCAAGCCTTGGTTGCGATTCCAAATGGTGAAATTACTAATAACCCCTGAGAATAGCAGCTTCTGACAGAAATTAAGGAAGAACCTGAGCTATAGAGCTGCTGACGCCATTCTAAAATAACAGTGTATCTAGCTGTAAGAGTAATTCTAACTGACCTCAGCTGCTTTGTGCCAGAGTTGCTAGGGCAACTTGTTCCTTGTAAAATCTTTCTGAGTTTCCATGAAAAAATAATTATTCTTTAACTGTTCTAGTGATTCAGCCTTCTGCAGGATCGTATATGTTAAGTTTGTTCAAATTCCACTAAGGGAGAGAGATTTTCTCATCATAGGTCATAAAAGCAGTCAGTGTTTTGACATTTTCACCTTAAAAACAAGTCAACAAGATGACAATTTTCTTTATGCCTTGGATAGCCTGCTACGCATCAGTTTGATAGTGTTTTACAGCTGTTTCAAAAATATATGTAGATGTGTACTAAGGTACACATTTCTGCAAGTCATAGAAGCTACAACAGAAATCTGGACAAAAACTGCCAAATATTTTTCATGCTATTTACCTTTAGTGGTCACAAAGAAGGGCCTTAAACATAAAAAGCTGATTTAAAAAAAAAAAAAAAAAGTCAGCTTTGCTCTTCTGCCTTTGTTAAAATGAGATGATCTTACTATGTACTGTGTTTTGTATGGTTTAAGGGTGAAGTCATGTACTATATGTCCTCTACAGGAAGTAGTGAATTACAACATGTAGTAGCATAAGTACATTTATTTACATGGGCGAATTTTGCTGTACTTAACGTTGTATTTATGCTTCTAAAGTGATATATAAGCTCTTTAAAAACAAGTTTGTCTGATTAATGTTCCCTGAACATTTGCGCATACAAAATGCTCATATCGAAGTTTGTGTTTAAAACTACCCAAATGCTTTTGATAGACAAAGACCTTGCTAAAATTTACACTGTGGCTCCTTAATAGTGTTCCTGAAGACAAGAACATGTCCAAACATGGAACTAGAGACACATGTTAATATGTTTGAATGCAAGTACAATGTTTCATTTGCTAGCATATACATTGCAGGAGACAGCATAACAGCATTTTCAGCTATAATTTTCCATTTCAAGAGCAACAATATATGCAGGGAAAAAGATTCCAATATAATGCAGATTGCTATAAATCCACTGATTTCAATGTTAATTTGTGAAAGAATTCTTAGAAAACTCTCCTCACATCTGCATCTGAGCATAGGCAAAACAGATGATTGCCTAGGGCAGTGGATGGATGGAAGCAGCAGAAGCACCATGCAGCTGTTAAGATCTTTGCCTATTCCAGTGCCCTGGAAACCCAGTTCAATCACTCCCTTTGCATTTAGAAAAGGGAATGAGTATATGGGTTTTATTGGAGATAATTTTCCCTAATTCATTTTCACAGAGATCCATCCCAGCTCATTCTTTTCTGAATATCAGCCTTAGCCTCAGTTTCTGATTATTGGAGCAGCAAAATTTTGTTCTGTCTGTAACACTGAGAAACTATTAACAGTTTGTGAGTACTCTGTCCTTTTCCCATGCTGCCCCAAAAAGCCCTTTTGGTGTGACATATTTCCCACAGTTCTGCTAAGAAAGGTAAGGAATAAACCTATTCTTCTATTTAAAAAATTTTTCGTGACAGTTAATTCCCCAAAGGACTGACTCCCTCATATTCCAGCTATTAGCACCTTGTCACTAATTTCTGGAATTATATGATTATGCTACCACAATGCTCATTTCAACTATCAACTTATTTTCAATTTCATAGCATTTTACTATTTTACTTCACGGTTCTTTTCCTTTTTTTTTTTTTTTTTTTTTTTTTTTTTTTTTTTTTTTTTTTTTTTTTTTTCCAGAAGCACTCAGTTTACAGAGAAAGTTTTCCTACTTTCTTTCTGTTGTTTCTTAGGACTGAATCTTCTCCAAATCATGGCATTGCAAACTGTATGATTTTATTTGCATAGGCCCAAACCAAATATGCTTTTAAACATAGGGACAATTTTAGACACTGGTATAGTATCATACAAACCTAAGAGATCATTCACAATGGTAGATGATTGATAAAATAGCAATTGCACCTTTAGCAAGGTTGTTGAAAAAAAAATACAGTAAAGAGTTAAGTCACTCTGAGGAACTCATAAAAAATGCCCAAGTTATTTAATGTCTCAAAGCCCAGATATATTTTGTGTGAAATATTTTGTTTCAGACCATATGCCCAAGAGGCTGATGCTCAGTAAGTGTCAGACTTTATTCTGTCAAGGTAATTATCCACTTGTTTTACAACACTGCCCGAGTATGATTATCATTACCTATGGACTATTTTGTCTTGCAATGACTAAACAGCGTTGTAGCAAAAAATGCCAAAGGTTCTGAAAGAAACGTCTTCTAAGGCAATGCAAGTGGAAAAAATGCAATTTTTTTCTTTCTAATTACATTTCTAGGATTTTCTAGTTCAAGCTTGTCTTTACATTCAAAGGTCAGTGGCTCTGATTTCCTTGAGTTACTCAAGAATTTCACAATGCCCTAGATACCTATGGTGCCCATGTTATCTGGTCATATGAAAAATATCAGAAGTTAACTGAGCCTATGGAATTTCATATTCAGATGACTTATTCCTTCTTGTCCACCTCAATTAGGGGTAAAGGAGTTAACAGCAAAAAAGTTTTGTGAAAAGATTCAAAGTTAAAAAAATAATCTCAAATAATACGGAGTGAAACGCACAGAAATGCATTGACAAGAACATTGATCACAACTACTGAGCAGAAAATAAAATAAAGAAAAAAAGTCACTTGCTCCAAATGGACCTGAGTTAACATCTCTATAGAAGCTATTTGATTTTCTCAGGGTTCATACCCATATGAATAGAATTTAATAGACTTTTACCTGAGCTGCTTAAGAAAAAGAGGAGAATGAGGCTGGAGATATGGGCCACAACTGGCCCAGACATTAACTAAATGTTAGTTAGCCCACATTACATGTTTCCCAGGATTTCCCAGTCTAGTACAACCATTTAGCATCCAATTTACACCAATCCCTCCAGTTTCCATGGGAGCCACACAAGAAGGAAAGAAGCTGAAGATATTCACACAGTACACTTTATTAATGCAGATTTGGTGATGGATACACCCTGAAACAGAGTTTCTCCCCACCTTCAATACTTGCAGCTGTAGTACAGGGTTTCCCCTCTGTTCTGCAGCAAGGCAAAACAAGCAGCAAAGTGGCTGCCTGAACAGATAAAAATTGGAGTATTTAAGTGGTAATTTTCCAAGTCCCAGCTTGAGAATGCACTAGTGTATGGGAAATACTGTTGGGAAAAAAATGTGGAATAGAATTCAAGATAGGAATTAACCATCAATCTCACCCATGAGGAAAAAGCCCAAATGGTTGAAAAAATTGCTGTAAAAATCCACAGCACAGAACACTTTACTGTTTTACTCAGTGTGCAGCTGAGATACAGAGCCAGAGATCTTTGCTCACTAGTCTTGAGCTACGGGTGAGTATGACTGAATTTCAGACCATAGCAGGGGCCTTGACATGGGGAAAGATATTCCCACTATGTTGAGGACTTCCCATTAGGGAGAAATGTCCAGATGCTGCATGATTAGAGCAAGTGCATATCCTGACAATGAAAATCTTGAGTCTGTAAATAAATTACCCACCAATAGCTGAAGAACTGCAGCCCTATGAGCTGGGTAAAACAAATTTGAGGACAACAAAAAGAATGAAGAACAAGGATCTAATGTATCATATACATATGTAAGAAATATGGAGAGAAAATTTGAATGTAACATGGACTTGCAGCTCAGTGAATGTGGAGCCAGGTGTGGAGTCAGTTCACAAGTAAGTAAAATAAAACTATGCAAATCCTAGAATGAAAAAAGAAACCACCAATATCATATGCCTCTTGGTGAAGAGCTTAGGATGTAGGTGACTCATTCTAGTCACTCCTGTGGCTGAAGCCAAGCGCAGCAGAAGAATCAGCATAAAACCAGAAAAAGGATTGTATACTAATATTTTTAATTTTTTAAGCTTTCCTGCCATAAATAGATATGGGCTCCTAAAAAATCTTTGTTTAGCATGTTAATATTTCAGTTGTACTAAGAAGAAATTCTTGGGGTTTTTAATATTGAGTGTGCTGACTTTTTGCCTATAGCAAGATTTGGAGTATAACATAAAAGGAGATTTGTTCCCTAATCTCTAAGAGCTAACTTTTTACTGCTTCAACTAAAAATTTTGTAAAGAAACACTATGCTGAATTAATGCATAAGTTTCTCAGAAAAAAAAAAATAGCTTGCAGAGAACTTGGGGCTGCAGTCTGAACTGAGCACAGTCTGCTCGGTTTCCTCAAGCAAAAATGAACCTTCAACTGAATGTCTTGGTGCCTCATTTTTCAATGTGTGCCTCATTCTTCTGATAACAGAAACTGGGGACAGTCTCTATGACACTTGCTGATGTCAGCATTCTTAATAGAGCAAAGTTAATATTTATTAGAGTCACATTTGATACTAATTTAATGTAAAGTAACAAAAATGCAGAGAAAGAACAAACTAAAATAATAGATTAGTTTGAGGTACAGTTTTACAAATTCTCTTCGTTGTAATACCTTCTGTGAAGAAAGAAAGAGATAAGAGAATCAAGGACTGCCAAGTCAAAAATGAAATATTATAATGAATGTTGATGCTTCATTGTGGAGCAATGAACCATCTATCACTCATCCTGACATTAAAGAATGATGATGCTTGATAGTTTCATTCTCTGTACATTGTTTAACTCCAGTCCACGCACATTTATTACTGTTAGACAGACAGCCCTATCAAACATTTGGAAAAGTCTCAAACTTGTTTTAGAAGCAAAACTATATAAAAAGTCTAATTCAATGACTTTAAATAAAAAAATGTTTGTTAAAATCTTTTTTAAGGAAAATAAAGAGATATAAAAAATATTAAAAAGAAAAACACATCCTAGGATTGTTTACAAATATGACAAAGGGATAGATTTGTGGCTAATTTCTAAAGAAGTTGATCTGTTACATTTCTTGGCTAATTATACTTCTATGAAATGTCTCCAGGGAGGAATGCCTGGAGTGTGAAATCATGAAACCCAACCATTGAGGGGTTCTCAAATGCTAGATTTCACTCATAACTCCTATTTAGCCTGTATTTATTTGCAAGGTAAGGCAAGGTACCTCTTGAGAAAAAAAGATCTTCTATCACTTGATCTAGATAGAACCAAGAGACTAGATAAATGCATTTTATCTACTGCTTCCTTAGATTTCACTTTTTATTTCCTGATCCTAGCTTTTTTTTTATTCTCTCTAAATGCTAATCTTGATAGAAATGTTGAAATCCGACTCCATAGCAATTACGTTTCCTTGAATATTATATCATATTGCAATTCTCCACATTGGCCTGGAGTAGTACTTCATCTGTACTTTGTTTTTGGAAGAAGATTTAATCTTATGGGTTTTTTTGATCCATCTTTTATTTTTTTCTCTCCAGGCAAGCTTCAAAAAACAAATGTCAGAAAAATAGAATTCTGTTAATTATTTCACTTCTTCTCAGTGTTTGTGTCGAAAAGCTGAAAGTTCTTAAATTCAGACTTGTAGTCCTGGCTCTCAAACTGGATGTGGTTCAGAACTAACTCAAGCCCAAGTCCCGTAGCATGACTGTCTTATGTGACTAGCATTGTGATTTACTGACACGGGCACATTTAGGGAAATCTAATAGAGGGAATTAACCTGCAGGGCCTAGGAAAGCCAATGTTATTGAGTCACTATCAGATTTAGTTGCACATTCAATGTAACTTTCCATAAATTAAAGTGCTGAAGCTTGTGGGATATACATTATCTATCTATCTATCTATCTATCTATCTATCTACCTATTCATTCATTCTCCTGCCTATCTATCTAAATAGGAATGGATACAGAGCCATTCCCTTTGCAGTGGGATTAGCCACATTAATTGTGGGCATCTCTCTTGATAATAGGTGGCTCTAGCAGAAAGAGTTGGAGCAGTTCCCAGGACAGAAAGGAAGAGGATAATTGTGCAGTATGGATTGTCATTGTATTCATTCCTCATCCTTTTTTTTTGTACAACAGTAAAGAAATACAACACAGGAAGCCAGCCTTATCTATCACACATTATCCAGGCCCACAGTTCACCTTCGCTTCAGTTAATACCATTCTGTAGAACTTGTCCTTTGGGGCTCAGTAGTCTAGAGATTTATAGAACGTCTTATGGACATTCACCTTAATCACCCCTTTTTTCCTCTAAAAATACAATCAGGTTAGTTACAATTTTACAAATCAATTTCTTAAAAAAGAAGCACCATAAGGCTGCAAGATAAAGTCACTTTCCAGTTGTCCCCTTCAGTTAGGTTTCAAGCTTCCAGAACAATACTTACATTGAAAAACACATGGATTCTAACTCAGCCCCTTCCTGCAGTGCTATGGTCATGAATTCCAATGCCTAAAGTTATTCCTAATTATTTTTACCTTTGTATTAGATATTACACATGAAGAAAGACACCCTTCTATTCAGAAAAGTCAGCTTCATTATAATGAAAAACACTAAAGAATAGTATAGGGACTTATGATCCTATATTTTCAGAAAAAAGGGATGAGAATTTATCTTTTGGTGTTCTGTATAACTGAGGCTTTATTTTATCTCTTCATTTAAGCCTGCAGGACTAGCAAGGAAAAAAGGACTGAACGAAAAGCGTTCAAAGGAGCACAAAAGGAAGAATCCACTCTCTCACTCTCCTATCTGGAATCAACAGAATATGAATCTTCCACCTGTAACCAAAAAAAAAAAAAAAGTGCTTAACCCATAGCTACACAAACATTATACAAACATTATTAATGGAATAAAAACATATATTCTATATATTCTTGGAAATATATTATTCCAGACTATACTACAGAGGGGTAACCCGCACCAGAGGTGGTACTTATTGCAAGATAATATTTTTACAAATTGAAATGAGAAAAGGTGAGGTAACAAAGAATGAAGCTCTAAGAATGAAGACCAGTGACCGAGATGGAGATTTTTATGGTGTATTATGCAGTGCTGGAAAAGTCAGCCAAATGTTTATTTGAAAGCTGACTACTTCTGTTTTATTGCAGTTTGGACAAATACATAAATAATTCCTTAGATAGTTTAAAACAGAGTACCTCCTACAAGGGTCAGAATCATATCCTTATGGGCTTTTAACATTTCACTTGGAGCCAAGAAAAATTTAAGTGTTTCAGCAAAGTTTCACTTGCTTTTTAATTGCTCAGTCTTATAAATTAAAAAAAAAAATCAATTAATGATGCCAAGCAGAATAGCTGAAAAATGTTACATCAATGCCCATTAACTGAATTCATCATTTTAAAGCTTTGTATTCTGATAAAAGTTAGTCTGTGCTTAGAGACATGCATTCAGCTGCTCCTATTAGAGGTATATATCTTAATTTTAATGTGATTCTGAAAAGTGAGAGAAGTGATACAATATTATCTACCTATCTGTATCCAGTAAATATGTAAGTATAACATATACTACAAGGTCATCTTAGCTTTAGTTACAATAATTTGTCACTGAAAAAAATTGCAAATATTTTATTTTAGGTGTACTGAAAGGATCAATATTCAGAATTATTCATTCAAAACATTGCAGTTAGTAGATCAAATCATAAACCACATATATGCAACATTTATTTTTCTACTCACTTTTCAGCTATTCCTGAATCCCATCTTTAGAGCCGTATTAATTTACTCAGACAGACCTTTAACATTGGTAAGATTACAGTTCTATGCATGACTTTTTTTCCATACATTAGTTATTGTAGGGAATTAAATTATATTTCCATTTGTGGAATTGAAATAAATTGAAGCTAAATGTTTAATAATGTAAGCAAGGTGGAATTTTATATTGTTTTCTCTTTAAATATATATCAGAACATGGTTGCACAAAGGATGTGAGAGAGCAGTACCGCTCCATGATGTGCTAAATCTAAATGCATATTAGATTTTGTGTTTGTGGACCTTGTGGACTATTTTGACTTACTATAATTTAGAAAGTGTAACTACAAATTAAATTTTCATGTCCAGTTGTTTGCAAAGACCTTTAACTCTATGGCACTAAGCTGACATATTACTGAACTTGTGAAAATGAAGTTACATGTCCAACCTGTACCCTAAAGGACTCATGCTGCCGCCTAACTAAATAAATTGAAAATCCTGTGTGCCTAAACAATTGCTCTTATTTTTCCTAAAATCAGTTTGGCAATTAAGTTTGCCTCATTCCTTTTGAAAAGTAAGCTATGTTCAGATATATTTAGGAAGAAATGTACAATGCAGAATTAATACATATATTCCTCGGTATTTAATCATCTTAAAACAATTTCTGAAACTCTCCAAGAGGCAGAAGTAGCCTATGTAGACACCTAAATAATGAAGTCAATTACCAGAACAACTGTTCTGGTGGAGTTTGAGTTAACTGAATTATAGAAATATAGACTAGAAGGTCAAGTCTTTACTGAGAATTCAGTTCTCCTGATGAATGATAGTAATAAAAATATTTGGAGTACTCTTAGAAATATTCTAAGTTATGGATTCACTGTGAGGTGTTTTGCTTCAATTGTTGGATTGAAAAGAAAAATGTATTTTTTTTCTCCACTAGAATCTAATATTTCCAACTATGCTATGGGAGGAAAGTTAATAGAACATGGAAAATAAATCCCAATTAAACAGAAGAGAATATTTTCAAAAAATATAAACTTCTGGGTACTAGAACTGGTTCTCCTGATACCAAAGCCATTAGTGTTAGCACCCTTTTTTTGTAGAGCATTTGTTTAACTACATTCAGAATGCCAAGGTCATGGGTTTGATCCCTGTATGGGCCATTCACCTCAGAGCTGGACTTGAGACTTGTGGGTCTCTTCCAACTCAGAAGATTCTGGGATTCTGTAATATAAGAGTTACAAGAAAACAAACAAACAAACAAACAACCAGCCACATACAGTCTGTTTTGCACAATCTGGGAGATCCAAAGTTAATATCAGAATAGAAAAGACTCATGATGCAGAAAAGTCTTTATCCAGTGGAAGTGAAGAATCTTCAGAGGGTGCAAATTAAAGCAATGAAGTTCTACAGGTTTTCTTTAAGAAAAGACATGATCTTCTAAGCTTCTCTCCATATACTTCCATATTGATTGTTACTACCTCTGTGTAGAGTATCACAACTGTCAAATGTCACCAATCAGACCGACTGTCTGATTACCTTCTAGGATTTTTAAATGCTGCATTTTCCATAGAATGATCATTTATCATAATAGTTATAATAATAGTTGACTAAATATTAAGCCATTCATAGCTGAATAGTAAATACTTTGTATTCTGTTTTTATCCAATTAAATACAGTATTTTCACCCAAGCAAGGGAGATGAAGGGAAGAGTCAAAAACTAAAAGACAATATTTATCACAAAAGAGGGTTTTTAGGTTTCATAAGCACTGTATTTCATATGATCTTTTATTATTTCTTAACTAAGAAGCAAACATTCAGAGATTAAAAATAGCATTTAGAATATTAATTATTTTAATTTTAAAAATTACTAAAATATTTGAATTTTTCTTCACAGTTTCACAATTTTCAGTTTATCAATATTACTCTTCTGTCCTCTCATGGGAGAAACACAAGAGAATCCAGAGAATCTGAATAGTGTGATACCCAGAGTATTTAAATAAAAAATTTAAGGCAAAAAAAATACTGTTGCTTTTCAACTGTAGTATATCAAGGCAATTAAAAGAGACTCAGTATTTTTATTCAGATTATGTGAATGTTTAAAATACTTAGCCAAGGTGAGGGGGAAAGGGAAACATTTTACATCTTAAAAAAGATGTAATTTTTAAATCTGATCCATTTTGGAGGAAAAAAGTAAGTGTTGGAGATAAAAAACTTGCATGTAATGAATCCTTAAAATTTCTCCCTAATGTATTCACACTGCTTTCATCCCCTGATCAAAATATGTTACTTGAAGCACATAAAATATTCTGAACACAGACCATTAAACCTAGCCCTTATTAGACACAGTGTATCTTCACACATAATTTGGATTTTTGCTGTCTGCCCAACTTGTGGAATCATGATAAAATATGTCTAAAACCACAAGGATCTTAGTTTCCTGAAAGAAAAAGGATATCACCCAAAACTACTGATTTTTTTTGGTACCTGTATTTTCTAAGAATCATCTTGTACAGATTCCTGTTCAGAAGCATGGAAAACTGCAGACTAACAACCTCTTATCCAGAATGAGCAGAAGAATGCAAAGGAAAAAAATTATACCCCCATGCAAACAATATGCCTGTAAACATGCAAGTACTTTAGTGATTTAATGCTTGATTATCTAGGAGAAAAAAAACTTGATTCTGTCACTCCCAAGAACAATGAATGCTGGCATAATCTCAAAAGCCAGACACAGTCAACTGTCAGCTATATCTAAGGATTTTCTCTAGGGACTAATTAAGCAAAGTAAACCATTGCCATGATGAAGCAAAACAATGTATTCAAATGGACAAAAAGCAGGAGGAAGCATAGCTGGGACAGAAGACCTGAACTGACCAAAGGTTTATTTCACACCCTTCAAAGTCATGTTCAGTACAGAAAGCAGGAGAGTTGACCTGAGGGCTGGGGATAGGATTTGGTATCTGTTCGTGAGTAGTGAGGAATCGTATTGTGCATCAGTTGGTTTGATTTTTCACTTTATTTTCATTATTTTATTTACTGATATAATTTTTTTTTTACTTTATTTCAGTTATTAAACTTTTTTTTTTGTCTCAACCTAAAAGCTTTTCTTTTGATTCTCTTCCTTGTTTCATCAGAAGAGGATGGGAGGGGTACCACGTTGCTCAGTTGCCAGTTGGGCTTAATGCATGGCAATCGCAACAATTTATTATACTTATCTTTTTTTTTTTGCCACCTAAGAGATAATTGTCTCAGTAAAAAGTCAGCTGGATTTCATTTGAGAGGCATTCAGAAAAAAAACCCACAGTTCCATGTGCCATCATAATGTAGATGTCTTTATAACTACAAGATTTATTTCTTTTGGTGTTTCTGTTTTGGCTTGGTTAGTCTGTTTATTTGTTACTAATGATAAATAAGTCAATAAATTAGTCAACTCATTTATTTTGCCTAACTCCAAATTTTATCCTTATTATATATAAATTTCTCCTTATAATTCAGGTATTTAACTTGGTTTTAGTCCAGATCTTTTGGCACTTTTAGCTTGGATCTGAATTGGACCTGCTAGGAAGCTTCAGCCACCATTATGAAACTGTTTCATGTAGGTTTGTCCCAAAGTTTCAGCTAGAAAAGAGAAGACAGGAGAGAGTGACAGTATTGGGATTTTCAATCCAAGTGGGTAGACTGAACAGGGACTGGTGCAAACCAGGGAAATAGTGCAGTTATTGATCAGGGAGCCACCCACAAATCATTGAATAGCTAGACAAGACATGGACTAGAATGCCAGCTCAGTTCTTGACAGATCTGGATTAGACAGGGGTAGCTATCATAGGGAAATGTAACACTGTTAAAGTTAACAGGTAAAGCTGTCAATGGCTCTCCTATATATAACCCCATCAGATGGCTGGAAGAACTATGGATGTGACCTAGAAAAAATATTATCTGAGCCCCCTAAGATTTCTATTCATATTACACTTTCTCAGGCATCATAAATTGAGCCTTAATAGCCTTAAGCCACCTCAGTGCAGGTAAAAAAAAAACAGTTTGCCATGACTTTTGACACAGGCTATGTATTCAACCTTTGACAAATAACTTTGTTTTTCAAGTTGTGCTTCAAACTTTTGTGCAAGGTCTGATCACTATTTCCTGCTATTTCCTTTGGCTTCGTGACTAATATCAGGCAATCAATGACATGCAGGTTCTCATGGAAATTCAAGATATCCCAAGAGAGTGCTTAATCAGCTTTGCCTCAGGTGGAATGCTTAAAAGTAGTCTCTCTAAATAATCTTCCATCAAGGCAATTTTCCTGGAGCAGGACTCTGTATTTCAGTGTCAGGAGGACACTTGCTGATAGACAGTGAACAACAGTAGTATAAAGATCTTCTCCTTGGGCATATATTTCTCTATCTAATTCATCTACTCTTATGGTTTTTAATAAATGAAAATTAATCTTCCTAGGAGAAGTGTCCAAATGCATTCACATGATTAAGGACAACATGAGAAACAATAATTACTAAAATAAAAAAATTCCCAGTGTTCAGAATGTCTATGCATCACACTGAAGTGACGGAAAATTCAGAAGAAGATCCACTTGAGACTAATATGTGTGAATTTTCATTAACTTTGGAATATATTTTTATTGTTATTGCTAATATTGCTTTAGATGAATATGTGAATGCACTTCTTTGTGTAAATCACAGATAGCTTCCTTTTCACTTCAGCCCATTCTCATCTGCTGGTTGAGAATAATTTCTGCTGTCCACTTCTTTTGTAGGACTCAGTTTTTTGTGCTGATAATCTCTTCTTGAGATGTAGTTGGCTGATCTGTCAAACAACATCTTTCAGTTTAAAACCAATCACAAAATATTGGTAAATAGTTAGACAAGCGATTATTGATCATACATATGTAAAAAGTTAAAATTCAGCCTATCCTAAATTTGGGGAGTGAGTAAAAATATGCCAATTACTTTGAATACACAACATGTAACTGTTCCTATAATATACCAGCTTCTTCTTATAAATTCTTCCTCAGAAGCAGGAGGAAGGATGAGAAAAGCAAGACACATGTAGAATTGGGTGAAGGAAGGGTTTCAGTTACTATGGTGATAATGAGCATATCCTGACAAAATGTCACTGAAGGAGGTGCTGCCGAATGGCTGGGTATTGTGCAATTCAGCAAGCATAAATGCCTTTGCATTTTTGCAAAAAAATTTAAAAAGCTGCACAACAGAAAACATAGTTAAAAAGGGCAGCACACAGATCAAAGGTACTGAAGAAATTATGAGAGCTTTTTTTTTCTTATTTTAAAGCTTAGCTGAGCCCCATTCACTAACATCTGAGCACTCATGATGTCAATAAGCTGTGACAGCACCATCATTTTGTCTGACCTCTCTTGCTTTTGCTCCCTCACCTGAATTCTGGGCATTTTTCTGTTTAAACACAGCAAGAACAAACTTAGAAAAGAGAAAGAAATGTGTATGTCTTCATATTTAACAGATTGGAATGAAGAACAGAGGACAGGGAAATAGAATCATAGAATCATAAAGTCACAGAATAATTTGGGTTGGATGGGATATTTAATGGTCTTCTGGTCTAATCCCCCTGCAATGAGCAGGACATCTTCAACTAGATCAAGTTGCTCAGATTGCTGTCCAATCTGATCATGAATGTTTCTGGTGGTGGGGTATTTACTACTTCTCTGAGGAAGCTGTTTCTATTATAATAATGAGAAAATATTTTAATCAGAATTATTTATTGCACAGTATGAGTGCTATAAAAGCTATTATAATATAGTGCACTATGATGAAATATCGAAACCATTATATTAAAGCACTTGTATCAAGCCTGGCAAAGCCATTTACTAAGTAGATGTTGATGTTATTCACCCATACCAAAGCTCTTGGGCAAATCTCTTCTGCTTCATCTTGAGGAATAATCTTGCAGGTTTATTATTCCTCCCACTCAAGAGAGGAATCTCTGCACATGCAATACAAGGGATACATAGGAGGCTAAAGCACAAGAAGTTCCACCTCAGCATGAGGGAGAGATACTTTACACTGGATGTGGCACAGCACTGAATGTAGCAAAGGGAGAGGCTGCCCAGGGAGATCATGCAATTCCCCTCTCTGGAGACACTCAAATCCCACCTGGACACATTCCTGTACAACCTGCTCTAGGGGATGCTGCCTTCACAGGGGGTTGGACTAAATGATCTTCAGAAGTACCTTCCATAAAAATGAGAAAGTTGAATGCTATCTGATGCCAGCAGATCTGGTGCCATGAAGACAGACCCAGCATTGAAAAAGCCCTAATTGTGGTGGTAACAGCAGCCATGGAGTTCTATATTAGTAGACCAGGTCTACCCAAGAATATCCGTTCAAAACTAATAGGTGCACAAAAATCATGCTTTAAAGAAAGTAACAACAGTACTAAGTTGTAGAATTGCAAGACATAGAGTGAAAATGAGACAATAAAATGTACCAGATAGTACCAAGAATTGATTAGGTAAGAAATGTTGAATAAGGAAAATTATGTTGAAATAATAAAGAAAAGGTTTAAGCAACAGAAGCCTGACAAAGAGGATAAAAAGATTAACTTTGGAAGATGCTGAAGAGATTTAGAAAATAGTGTGTTGATCCAAAGGGCAGTAAAAACAGATTAAGTTAGTTTTCTTGCTTATTTCTTGGTAGGGAGAGAAGAAAGATGGTAAAAGGTCAAAAAGGCATGGGGAGCAAAGCAGATAAAAATGGGGACCACCAAAAGGCAGCAATGCTGTCAGTAGATTTAATGGAAAGGCTAAGATATTTTAAAGAGACAAGTGGCAGGTATTTGTATCAGTGTAGATACTGGTGAAGGAAGAGTTGAAAGAAAACAAAGGTTGTAACTCTGTCAAGTAAACCACAGCTACTGACAGTGGTGAATAAGTAACTGAGCAGAGAGATTTGAAGCAAAAGCTGGAAAGCTATTTTTTGAACTTTTTGGCGTACAAGTTGTTTTTTCCTTGTATAAACACAATATTTCTTGATTTCTAGGTTTTTCTGGAAGTAGTTCATCTATCTGGCACTGTAAGGTAATGTTCACCATTTAGGCAAAAGCAGGTACTTAATTTTAAGTGTCTGGGTTATTAGTATATTCATTAGGAACTCTCTTAGGTTAGGAGTTTTTTGGTTATTTATCTACTTACCTCAAATTCAGCTAATGTATTGTGTTATGTATTTTAAATATTATTAAAGTAGAAATGTTTTAATGTATACCCATAAATAATTACTTTAGTTAAGCAAAAATAATTACAATCTATGAGTTAGATTAATCAATTCCATCTATTGAAGTTTAGAGGCACTCCTATCATTTTAATGGAATCCTCTCCCCCCTTTAATTGGCTTATGAATCATAATTAGTACTATGAACAGCTCATACATGCTACTTTCTAGTCCTTGTCCAGTGCATATGATAGAAGTATACCAGTCTCTAATATGAAATACTTATTAAACAGCTCAATATTACTTCAATTCTTGCGTAGATCTAGCTTTCTCAACATGCTTAAGATTCCAAATCTTATTTCTTTTTAGACAGAACTGGGGAGTAAAAGGGAAATAAAACAATGAAAAACTAGCCTAAATAAGGAATAGAAAACATGAAAGTAAATAAGTTCTTAAAATATTATTTTACTGCTGTGGGTGTAAAAAGGAATATTTATTTATACCCAAATTGAAGTTAAATGAAACAAAATAATTCTTCCATTTGAATATAAAACAATCTACCTGCTCATACTTGTCTTGCAATTACAATACACTTGAGGGGCCATACATTTGCTTTCATATGCTTGACAAGTCACTCAACTGATAATTATATTATTGTCATATTTTTGTTACATATATTTTTTTAATTCTGTGTTCAGCGAGACCTTATTCTGACTTCTTCAAAACACATTAGCAGTCAATGTCCTTCTTTAATGTTTAGATATCAAAATCAAAACAAAATCAAAAACTAAAAATAAAAAATAAGCAATCTATTTTAAGGTTAAAAATAAACTTGCACTTACCAAAATGAAGCAATGAGGACCTGGTGAAATAGATACTGAAGCTTTCATTAGTTTGAAAGATTTGTATTTTAAAATAAATCCTTTATCTCATTACTTCTTAATAAGTCAATTATCTTTATAAAAGTTCATCTTGTGCCATTTTTTCTGGCATCTGGGGCTCAACTGACTTGCCTGCAGGTAAGGACAAACACCAGCTATCACAGGCAGGTGAATGAAGCTTAAAGCACACAATATTTCTAATGTAGCATCTGTAGATGTTAACCAGACAGCACTAGACTAGGGATAATTTTTTTCACCTTATTATACCATCAGTTGGAACATCATTCATGCTACATATGGTCTAAAATGCTGAAAAATGTTCAAAAAATATTTGTACCCTTCTCATTCCTTCTATAAGAAAATACAGGTAATGATGTTTCAGTTTAAGAAAAAATAACAATGCAGAGAGTAGAGGACCAAAAAATATTTCAATCACATGTATATGGGAAATTTGATGAATTTCATTACTTTCTTATTCTTTGGGAAGGACGACATACTCCAAGAAAGAAAACCTCTTGTTTGTGTTCTTAACACAATCTCCTTATACTATTGGGAAGGTTGTGCAGTCCAGGATAAGTCTTGCTTCTGCTGCTAATATACCTGATACAGAAAAACTTGCTTGGATCTGCATCTGGCAAGGTCCATGATCAATAAAGGGCTTCTATAGATAAATCAGCAGCAAAAGGAAGACCTAGAAAATGTGAGTCTGTTGCTAAGTGGCGCAGAGTGCATGGCAACAAAGGACATGGAAAAAGCTGAGATATTCAAAATCTTCCTCATCATGGTCTTTATTGTTAAGACTAGCTTTCAAAGATCCCTGGTTCCTATAACCTGCAGAAAAGTCTGATCTTGGAGTTGTGCCATTCCAATAAACTGGAACAACACAAATCTAGGGGATTTGGTAGCATGTACCCACAAGCACTGGAGAAGCTGACATTAGCCAGCTGATATCACTATGAGGACACTAGAGATTATCCATGAAAAGTAATGGCAACATGGTGACTTAATGAGCTGTTTTCAGAGCACTAGAAAAAAACATACATACCTCCTGTCTTCCAGAGGGTCAAGAAGGAAGATCCAGGGGACGGCAGGTGAATCAGCCACATTCCAGAAAATTATTATCGTCACCATGATCTAGCCTTTGAAAAAAGAGAGGAGGAGTACAGCTTAGTACAACCTAAACATCCATGTATTAAGGAATGGCATTCAGCTCCAAGATGCAGAGCCCTTAATGTTGAAGGCTGAACATAATTGTTTACATATGAATTACATACCTAATTTTTCTTTATATTCAATGGTGATGTAGCAAACATAGCCAATGGAGAATTAATATCAGTACCTATGTCATTCTTATATCAACAAAAATAGTTCTAGGGATATAAATTTTGCAACTAGATCTGACACAACATGTGATAAGAGAAAAAATATTTCTAGACTTGTGGCTGTTTACAAAGATTATTTTTTGTAATGACATTTTTTTGTTAAGTAAGTGCTATTTTCTATCTTTGAAATCAGTGCAAAAATACTATTTCCACTATTACATAGTTGAAAAATATAAATCTCTGAAAGGACAATAATAAATTTGTCATATATTAATAATAATTTAGGGGTTTTTTTTACATTATATCTTCTTTGTCTTTTCCTCATTTTATATTAACCATAACTCTACTAGTAACTCTGGTTATGAATACACGTGTTGTCTGGAAAACAAGCATATTCAAATAATTACCAGCTCCAAATCCTGCTAAAAATATTTGACTGAATTGTAACTGTTAGAATGAATATGCATGTGGGAAAAAAATATACTAAAAGAAGCAGATATGGTCAACTTGAAATTGACTTTTTCTTTAAATTTATTAGGAAAACTATGTGCATTTAAAATATTTGAGCTGTCCAAACATTTATCTCTTTTAATCATACCTAAAGTAATTAGAAATTTAAAATCAGCTCTTATCTATTAAAAACAGTAGCCAGAGTTCTTGTATTGTTTCTAGTGCAGCTGCTAAAGTGCATGTACAGAGCATGAAAAATTTACTAAGAATATAATGACTATCTACTATTCAGAGGATTAATTTACCAAATATCGATGATCATTCAGCTGTGTTTTTACACTTAGAGTCCCTATAGATTTCAATGATATACCTTGAAATTTGCTTTCCAGTTTAACAGCTACACTACAATACCTAAAGGATTGAGGGATTGGCTTTTGAATATTAGAATAGGTCAAGCAGTGAGTCACCAACAGATAAATATTAAAAGATAGTAACAAGAAAAGAAAAAGGAAGTTCAAGTAGTTTATAAAAAACATTTTCCTCATTTCTCCATTATAAAACAAGTGTAAGTTTACCAAAAAACATTACAATGGCAGTTTAAAAATATTTATATGATGAACTGTATCTTCTTTTATAGCGAAGATTAAAAATATGGAGCATTAGTGCTACCAAGTCCTATTGTGTTTGTAGAAAGTTTGAGTTTGGGTTTTTTTTTTTCCAGAAGAGGAAAAAACTTTTTCAGTGAAGATACAACAAAATTAGTGCTAGGGGAAATAATTATAAACTTTCTCTGTTTTTTAAATCTCTAATGTGAAATAAAGCAATTTGCAAATTTCAGTTGAATCTGTCAAACCACTTCAGATACACGGAAAGCAAAAAGGTATGTTAACATACCTAATATTATTTTTTCTTTAAAAAACATTTTCAAAACATTTAGGTCAGATATTTCATTAGAGCAAAACCAGGGCTGTGGTATACTCAAGGAAAGTAAGAGCTAAGGAAGAATGTGGAAGTATTTGATGTTATTTCTGTTTAGTTCAAAATTCCATGATCAGAGTGAGTCTCCGGGGTGTAGGAAATCATCTGGTTTCAGGTTCATTTTCCATTCCATCTAACTGAAATCACTCTTCTTACTGAACATTGCATATGGCACCAGATAGTAGAATATTGGGAAGTGCAAGGCTTTCAAACATATTTTGAAAGCTCCTCTTCTTTTGTAAAACTAGCCACTTACTGATTAAAGTAAGGGCCAGAATCGAATTATAAGGCTCCTCTTAGACCTCTTCAATGTGTGTCTCTACAGGTGAGCTAATCTTTCTGTGCTCCTTCTCTGCTCAGTGAAGAGAAATCAGCACTTCTAGGGCTCGATTCATTTCATCCTAAAGTAGGTGTCAGAAATAGGTCAGGTGGATTTCTCCCTAAATAGTGCCTCCTTTTCTCTATTGACTATAAAGAGAACCCAGGGTGACTAGCTCAGCTATATGGTAGACAACTAACACAAGATAAAATTCCTGCTACCTGGGATGTGTCAGCAAGTAATACTACACAAGTTCAGATATTTAGTAATGGATAACCTAGTTTAGGGATACAATTAGGGACTAGGACTCTGTTTTTCTGCATTGCTACTATCCTGTTCTTCCTTTTCAGGAAGAAAGAGAACTAGTTCCTGTCAAGACTCAAGCAATCTTCTATTAGTCTTGAATTATTCAGTATCTTAGATGAGTATCTCTTCATGGAAAATATATGCAGAACTGCTTTTCATATTACTTTCATTATTCTGTCATGATCTGTAACACAGTGAGAAAGAGAATTAAATGCTAATCAGAAGATATATGTCTGATAATGTGAAAGGTTTGTATCTTAAAATTCATGAAAAAGTTTCTTAAATATTAAAAGATTGGTATGGCTAAATTATAGCAGCATTCTTATAAATAAAATTATTTTGATTAACATTCTAAAAATACTTATAAAATTACTTCTATATGAAACCTTGATAATAAATTTTCATCCACTATATGAAGAACAACTTCAAATTAGATCTCTACCAGAAATTTCACTCTTCATGAATGTGGAATCAATCTGCACATGAGGTAAGTCTAATACTTGGAATTTTCCGAATATATACAGATATATATATTCGTGTCTGCCAATTGTAGAATTAGTCCAACATATACTGAGACCTTCCATGCATATATACTTGAACTATGCATGTGCAGTAGGATCATTGTGAAGATGACTACTAGGATTTTTGGTCAAGGAAATATCATTTGTCTTT
This sequence comes from Ammodramus savannarum pratensis, assembly GCA_020466415.1. Lineage (NCBI taxonomy): Eukaryota > Metazoa > Chordata > Aves > Passeriformes > Passerellidae > Ammodramus > Ammodramus savannarum. The sequence continues at coordinate 81,833,871 of JAHXMQ010012338.1, read as the reverse complement.
GCTGAAAAGATTTAATCCAGATTGTGTTGGATAAACATGTTGTAAACCTTCCAGCATTGGTTTGTCTGACTTAATTTCAGTCCAGCTGAATAAAACCCTGACTCCTATCTTGAAGTTATGATTTTATGAGATAAAGTTCAAGCTAAAGTAAAAATATAGCTAGATTAAAATTTCAAATATGTAAATCTCTAAGGGCACTATCAAGACAAAAAAAAGAAAAAGAAGAAAATGCTAAAATCCTGTGAGATCTGCACATGCCTTAGGTTAAGCAAACTGAATCATTTCTAAATCACCACAATAAAGTCACTACTTTTACACTGTAGCTCTCCATTTCTCTAACAAAGAGTCAGAAACTTAGCTCCTTTTCGTATGTAGGGAATTAAATTACTGTTTTTGTACACCATTGCCTCAGTGTCACTCAGTATTCTGATTATCAGCTGGTGATTCAGCCTTGTACTTAACCACTTGAGATTGTTTTGCTTTGTTGGATCTCTGCCTATAGCATTAGAAAAAAAAAACCAAAAAAAAACCCAAAAAAACAAAAAAAAAAAAAAAAAAAACAAAAAAAAAAAAAAAAACAAAAACAAAAAAACCAGCAAAACCACTTTCTCTGCCTTCCTACATGATGGTCATGCTGAGCTGAGAAATCATCCAGTAGAGATTTACTCCCTTACCAGCTTTACAAGTGAGCTAAAGAGGAAGCAATAAAAATGTTCCATAGCCTTCTATCTGCCAGTATCCCTCTTCTTTCTGCCAATAAAAGGTAGAGACAGAGAAGAAAAATAAAAGTGTCCAATTTGATATTTCCCTTAAAGAGTATGGTGGGAGAAAATCTGGATCCTGAAATTTTAGTTCCTCTGTAGCTCAGGATTTCTTTTGGCGTAAATTTTAAAAACTGATGCTTATACTTTCTGTATCTGCATTTCTTACATAGGTTAGCCACAAGAATAAAATAAAATATCTGTTTCCTAGATACATAACACCATTGAAATGCAATGCTTTTATACAGTAGAGGCAGATTGGCAATGGGCAGATTCCAAGGGGAAGAAAGTAAAACATTGCTTTCCTTTTAGACTAAAAAGCATGGACCCTTACAGTAAATGACCCATTAGCCTCAATGTAACTGAGTGTTCATACTTGATTGGTTTGAGAGTCTTCCCTTTTTATATTTGGATTTTTTTAAATCAAATTATGATTTTCAAGGTAATGAATTGTAACTCTAGCTGCAAATTCAACAGAATGAGAGAAGAAGTTATTAAGCTTTTGATTTACACTCTGTTGCTGACGCCATCCCTTTACACAGACTTGAACACAAATTATAACAAATCAAAGACTTATTACGGAGGCTTTTATTGCTAAAAATAAACAAGCAGTGATTTAAATAGAGGATTGAGCTGTTTGAAATCTAATTGCTAGGTGGCTTTTGGACTACTCAATTTGGGAAGGATTTTTTTTTTTTTTTTGTCAGAAAAAATGCCTTATTGCATCATCCACTGTTGAATATGAGTCAGCAGTGCCCTGGCAGCCAGGAGGGCCAGTTGTGTCCAGAGGTGTTTTAGGCACAGCATCGCCAGCCAGGCAAGGGAGGGGGTTGTCCTACTCTGCTCTGCACTTGTGCAGACTCTTGTTGAGTGCTGTGTGCGGTTTTAGGTGCCACAATATAAATAAAACACTAAGCTATTATGGAAGAGTCCAAAGGAGCGCAAATGGTGAAAAGTCTGGAGGGGAAGCCACATGAGGAGTGGCTGAGATCGCTTGGTCTGCTCAGCCTGGAGAAGAGGAGACTGAGGGGAGTCTGCAAATTCCTTCTGAGGGGAAGAGGAGGGGCAGACACTGATCTCTTCACTGTGGTCATCAATGACAGGACCCAAGGGAATGGCCTGAAGCTGTGTCAGGGGAGGTTTAGCTCAGATATTAGATGAAGATTCTTCACCCAGAGGATGTTTGGACACTGGAAGAGGTTTCCCAGGGAAGTGCTCCCATCACCAGCCTGGCAGAGGTCAAGAAGTGTTTGAACAATGGCCTTGGGAACATTGTGTGACTCTTGGGAATGGCACTGTGCAGGAGTTGCACTTGATGCTTCTTTTGGGTCTCTTCCAAATCAGCATATTTTGTGATTCTGTGATTATAAAAAAGAAGAATGTTAACCTAAATGCATTATCATACAATGGATTATCATATAATAATAAAATGGATTATCATATACTAAATATATCCAAAATTTACTATCATATAATAATAATATAAATCATATAATTTTACCGAAAAAAGGAAAGAAACTTTTATTATTAACATTCTCATGATAGGATCTTCTACATCGTACTTTCACATGAAACTTCTTAAATCTTAATATTCTGAAACAAGTGAGAGGCCACAGATTTTACCAACACAACAATCACTGATGTCAAGTTGTTGCAAATGTGAACTAGACAGAATTCAGTAGTAATGATAATTAAATTTATTTCTCCTGGAACACAAAGGAATGATAATAAAAGGTATTCAAAGTCAAAAGTTTTGAATTTTAATTGGAATGTCTGTGAATTTCTACTTGTACTGAAGCCATGGCTTTGTTACATGGGCATAGAAAATTTTAAGAGTTATGCAGTTTTTAGACTTATTCATTTGAACACAGCCAATCTGAAGTACAGAGAGAAATAAGGTACATCTGTACCCATCTGCAGACACACTTCAGAAAGGCCAGTATAACCTTGAAAGAGTGATTCAATAGTACATTGATCCACTATATGCACTAAGTGTACAAGTGGGAACAAGACCAAACTACAAAACACAGGGTACTTCAAAAACTTTTAACTTTTCAGACTGCTCAAAGCATTTTGCAAAACTTTTACTAAATAAAGTTGGAGTATCAAGAAAATGATGAACTGTCAAAGAGAGGCACTCTGGCTAGACACGATTTCTCAGTCAAAAATAATATATTAAGAAACGTCCAGAAAAAAGGAATATTAGAAAATAGTGTAGTATATACTGAGATGTCCTGTAGTCTCATTGTGACAAGCTACTCATAGACAGAGGCAGCAAATCAAATGTCTGCCAAAAATTGTTAAATTGCCATAAACAGATGTGTCTCTTTGTGTTACCTAGGCTAGCTGTTTGGCTATCTTTCTGATTTGCTCCAAATTCTTAATCCCTGACTGTGCACATTGCATGAAAGTTAATTCATATTAGTATTCTGTTTTTGAGCAATGACTGTGATTCCTTGAAGTAGGAAACTCATACTTACCTAATGAAAAATTCTTCACTGGAAATATTGGAAAGCACTCTGTCAAGTCTAGCCCCATCTTGCCAGCACAGAAAACAATAAAAACAAATCTAGAGACTCTTGATTCCCCAAGTCAAATATCCTTACTTACTAGAATTTCTTGTCCTTAGGCCACACCTTGCTATTCAATATCTGTCTTTAGGGTCACTTTTGCAGATGTTGGCACAATTAAGGGAAGACAAACACTATGTATTTTTACCTAATTTTGAAGTGGGAAAAACATCAGTAGCCAAAGGTAGCTTGATTTTTTTAAAGGAACACGTGAACAAGACTACCTTAAAAACTATACAGCTTTCAAAAACTAAAGGTATCATTGGCCACAACTACATAGTTTGCCATCTGGTATTAGAAGTGAATAAATTTCCTGTCATTTCTGATAAAGTAACAAATACAAATTTCTTTCTGGGATATGGTACAAAATCTGTAGTTTCTTTTATTTTCTTTACTCTAGAACATATTTCCCTCTTGTATAGACCGAATATTAGCCTACTGTTTTTTGGGTTTTTTTTTCGTCTGGAAAGCAAAGTTGAATATAGAGAAGGAATTTATTTAATTTCATTGCCATAAGGAAATTCCAAGGACACATTTATTTGGGCCTTGTCAGCTCTGAAGAGATACTAAAGAAATCCCCTTAGTAGTCCTCTATGTGCTCCACAAATACATTGGTTAGCAAGGCTTTGGCAAGCTACTGCCTCAAGGTCAGGAAAGAAATTTTTCTTATTTCTACTATTGTAAGGCAAGGAAAAAGATAAAAGAACTTATTCAGAAGGTGGATAATGAATGCAGACACAGATTCTGCATTCTGCATAGATATCCTGAAGTCTATTTGATACATAGAAATTTGTATTTTATGAACTGCAGCTCAGAAACTTCTTCACACTGGTGATAAACAGAGCTGCTGGTCACATGTTCTTGTTATCACAAACAGATGAATCATATTTGTGTTACTCTGAAATCTAGAAATTGCCTTGGATTCATCTGAATGTTTCAAAGTCTGTGCACTAGCTTATAATTTTCTTCTGGAGAAGTCAACCAACTTTAACCATATGGGAATAATAAATCATAGAGGAGGGAGAGGGTGTTTGACAAGCCAACAAATGAAGAAAAAATGCAGGACATAAATAAATCTAATTTACTAATTTTGTATCTTTTTTCTTAGAGGTATAAACAAGAGATTAAAACCATTGCCTTCTGACTGTTTTCTTCAGTGTTGGTAAGTTGAAGATGCATCTAATAGCAATAACATTTACAATTAACATAAGCTAACACTTCATTTAAGCCTCTTTTTAATTCATGCATCTTTAGAGAACATGACAAAGGATATTCTGATTTCTGACCATGGTGCATGGTTTTCCAACAGCCCTTGTAATTGTGAAGATCTGTCAGATTTTTGAAAGCGAACACATTTTACCAGGACATTAGTGATATACAATAACTCCTAAATTTTAGTGTCACATTTTGATGCCATCAAAATACATATGGACAGTCTAGTTAAAGAAAGGTCAGAAATATATTTGTGTTTACTTAAGTATGTAATTAACATTTAACCAAGAATTGTTGTTCAGTCCAGAAGTCCACATGCTCACAAATTGAAATTATGAAGTGATGGAAATTGTGATGCTAAATCATCAGAAAGGTCTTCCTAGATTTTTTTATATTCTATCTTTCTCTCAGGAATTACTCTTTCCCATTGGGGCTGCAAACTCTAAGACAATGTTTTGGTTTCTTACATTTTAATATTTACTGGAGGAAAAATTTCTGGTTTTTTACCTTCTTCCTTTTTCTGACGCAGTGAAAAAATATTCAGTCCATTGCCCTTAAATTGCTGCTACTAGGCTGTGCATGTGGCTTCCTTGAGAGCTTTAATTTGAAGGTAATTCTGTGTCCAGTAAGACATTATATCAAATTATCAAATTTGTGGTTTCTGATAATAATACTATCCCTATCAATTTAAAATAGTGAGCCTTTCAGCTCTATAATCAAAATTGTCATCAAAGAGACAAACCAGAAGGCAGGCTGGATCATCAGCACACACAAAAAAGTATTTTGCCTTGAAAATTTATTTTAAACCTGTTCTATGGGAACATCTGAAAAGTACTTGAAGATTTCTCTCTTTCCTGCATCTGATTTAGAATGAATGCTGAAACTTTTTCTGAGTCAAAATCAGGCAAGAGAAGCCTGAGGAAGAAAAGAAAAATGGCAAAATATAATTTCATCATTTCAGACATAGATATTGTTGATTAAAGACTGATGCCTTAAAGCTGACCTGGTGTAAAATCTTACACAAGTTTCATAATTTCTCATATGTTTACTCACAGAACCATGGTGTGCTTGATACAATATAGTTATCAAGAGTAATTTGGACATGAAATCCTGGAATCTTTGACTTTAATTCAGAAGAATCAATTAAAAAAAAAAAAGCCAAAGAGTCAAAAATCTTAGCAAGGAAGTCTATTTCTTTCCTTCTTGCTCTTTCTCAAAACAATTTAATGGTACATGATTATGAAAAAATGGTGGCAATAGGTATTATTTTGAGAAAATGGTAAATGGCTGACAAACACAAATATTGTTCCAAGTAGCAGCTGGACAAAAGACAGGATGTCCTGGTGCATGACTGCTGGCAGTGGACACCCATGTTTTGGTAACAGAATTAAACAACTTCAAAGTTTAGATGTTTAGTGATGTTATTAGTGAGATATATTTCCTGACTGGATAAAAATGCTAAAATACTAGCAAAAAGACAAAACTTTGCTATTCTTTCTATGTCCAGGTAATTTTGGAGTGCATGACAATGCTGATAAGGGTTGGTGGAAAATATCCTGGAGCACTGCGATATACAGAGGCATTTATTTCTCAAAGATGAAGACTCCAGCTTATGAAAACTTTATATGAAATTTCAGTCTCGTATCAATTGTGTATAATAGGCAAAAAGCTATATTTTTTTATTGGTAGAAAAAGCATCAGATGGGGAAGGAAAATGAATTATGGAGGAGTTTTTTACTTTGCTGTCTCTGATCAGAGAGTCAGATATCAACTAGACTCCTTGCAGATGGTATGATAAGTAAAATAACTGCTTGAGTTTTGAGGTAGTGAAATAATCACTTCCTGTAAGTTTTACTGTTAAAAACATTTGTGAGTCAGTTTATGATGATAGATCTGATCCAATGTTGAATGAGTTTAGACAAAAGTATTCAAAAGACCTTAAAAACCTTTGAAACGTACCTTATATGTACTAGAAAATAGCATCTAAATCAAATAGTTTCTCATAAATAGATTTACTGGAAGTGAAACCCAATAAAAAAGTATATGGCCTCATAAATGGTACAAAGTGTACTACAGATACAGGCCTACCTAAGTAGAAAAGGATGTCAAAGAGCCATTCATTGCAGAATGAATTTTAAAGATAATCTATATGTATACTGAAGGCTTAGATTTATGATAAGTCAAAGGTAAAATTGACTAGATTTTAAAATCTCTGTCTCTAAATGATTGTCTAGTTACTTGGTCATGGACTTAAATTCCTATTAGCATCATAGCCACTACAAGGTTATACTGCCGTTCTGATTTTACTGAAGTTAATAATTGTTATCTAATGTTATCTTTGTGATTCCAATAAATACATGTGTCAAGCATCTTCACAACTCTCTGTTATTAAAATGTTGTGGCCATATTGCAGTGAGAAGTGCTTCAGAACACCTTTTAGAACTACTTCTGAAATTTATATTGTGTTTTTCAAGCACAGCATTTTTGCTTACATTCAGCTCACAGGGCACTGTGTCCTCATTTGCAGAGAGTGTGTCTTCCTGAATCTGAAAATTAGCTTGGTATGAAAAACTGCACACATGTTAAGTTTTATAAATTTAGTGGGTGTTTGCTTGCTCTAAACATTTTTGAAAGTTATTTTAATGTTGTCTTCTAAATGCTAAAAGATGGATATTTTGTACATTTTGGAAAGGAAAAATTATTAGGATAGTTATATAGGCACTCATTTTAATTAATGAATGTGGAAGATAAATGCAACTGTTACATAGTGGGATGGCATTCTAGCTGTGTTAAACACATGAATATTTAAGGCAGTCATTAAGCTGAATCTTGGCAGTATTTCTTGATATAAGAAGTTTGGCCCAGCCAAGCTACTCATATAAACCTTCATGCTGGTGTCATGGTGTCAGTGAAACTGCTTGCGAAATATTAGATCACACATAAGATTCTAAAGAGCTGAATATATTTATTTCATTGCTATGTTGTGAGATTATTGTGAATAATTAATCATGATTGGCATAAATGAAGTCCATTAATATAGGCTCATGTGAAGATCTGGTTGCCATTTTCAGTCAAGTATTCGTGATCTGGTCCTTCATTAGTGGGAGTTTTCTAGAATGACTTTGAAATTGGAAATTATTTGGTTTTATATTTAATTCTTATGGCAATCTTTTACTTACAAAAATTATGAGAAAATTAAATTTTTATATATTTAAAAACTGAGAAGAGAATGGATATGTGTAAATGCTATCCAATGTGTACATGTAGTTGTTAACAATATTGAACCATAGATATGTATAAGTTTTTCATGTCATTCTGTGTGAAAATGGATGATGTATTCATGGGAATCTACATATGTGAATATGTATGCACATATATATGGGTATATTTAGATGTAAGTATGTGTATAATTAAGGTAATATTCAAATGTTTACCATATATTCCATACACATATGTCTGTTAATTAACACTCATTTTTGTTTGAGGGTAAAACTGAGACATACATCAAAAGAAGGAACAAAACACCTGCTTTTCAGAGATCTGAGTTCAATCTTTATTTTTGTTAGACTGATGTACTCACTTATTTCAGCTCTCAATATCTCAATGTGCAGCCTCATCAAGTGTCCAGGTAGAAAAAAGGAAACACAGCAGACCGAAGCAACTAAAATGTTCTAATCTTCTATCCAGATGCAAATGAGAAATATCTTTTGGCTCCAGCTGGTGAATAATATTCCAAAAATATTAGCATAAAGGAAAGATTCTATGCTCTTGATCTAAGAAAAAATGTTTTCTGTGAGTCAAAGTACCTTAGAAAGCAGATGATGATGTGCACAGTAGTTTTGAATAGGGTATATCATTTGGATTATTAGGTTTATTCTGGTTATATTCTTGTTATTCTTGTTAGATTTCCTTTTTTTTCCCCAAGGATATTTTTCTATTTCCATTTTATTTCTTTACTCTGTGTCCTTCTACTGCCTTGCCTTTCAAACCATCTAATTTGCATCCATTTGTCTGTTACATCTTTGCTGTCTCTCTTGATTATAACGCACTCAGGTTAAACCAGGACTTTTGGCCTCCAGCATGTCAGAGCAGGTGTGAGCTATCAGCAATGCTTGTGGGATGTATGTCATAAGACAGAGAGGTATGTGTTTTCAAATGTGTTTTCTTGTCCTTGGCCAGAAGTTCAACAATGTCTCCACATGTTGGAGCATCCTGATAACTGTTTTATATCACACAGCAAGCAGTGGTCCTGAGTTTCTGATATGACAGGAAATCTTGCTGGAATGATGTAGCTAAAGCTCTTTTCATAATCCCTCCACTAGTTACAGAAGAATGATTTCTCCAAATCTTTGCTGAGCTACTGAGACAGCTCCTTGAAAAGCTATTTATAGGCTGGCCTTATACTCTGTCTTTGCAATAGTGAGAAGAATTCAGTTTCAATGCAAAAGTAAGTGATCGACCATTCATCTCCAGCAAGACATAAAGCAGTGTATTCTTATACATAATACTTCAGAATAAAAAAGAACAGAATGAAAATAAAACTCCTTTGTTTCAGTATATTGTTAATTCCTTAAAATAAAATTATTGTTGTTCTAATAGACAAGCCACAGTTCCACCTGAGATAGATGATCAAAAGTGCTGATTTTTTCACCACCATCATTATTGTGATAAGAATTTCGGGTGAAATTTATGTGGAGCAGAAAACTAAAACAAAAAAAAACCAAACCAAAAGTCCAGGCAGCAGTACCAATTCATATAGACAGCAATCTGTTACTGCATAATCTTCTAAATTAGAAAAAAAAAAAAAAAAGGAAATAAAGAAAAAAAGCAACAAACAAATCAACCCTAAAAAAATCCCAACAAAACGAAAACAAAGCCAAAAAAACGCCACAAACCAAAAAGCCCAGTCATTTACAAGTACACTTCATCTCACTAGTTTTGTTAAGGGAGAACTTAGACAAAACTGTTGCTGGATATTCTAAAATTTGTACTGTAAAAGGGTTCAGAAGGCTATGATTTCCAGAAGGACCAGCAGGCTTTCCTAGCCATGTACACATCCCTAGTAAGGGTTCTGAACATGTTTTGAAGCTTCATGGTCTTGTGTCAAAGGCCTCCAACTCGTGTCTCTTGAAAGACTTATCCTGTGTTGACTATCCACAATTCATCATATGCTGTTCAATGAATCTACCAGTAAGGTAACAACAGGTTATAGTTTTTGTAGAACCATATGGTAAAAGTAGTTTTCCCCATAATGAGAGCTTTACTGCTGGTGCCCTCTACCTTTTTCAGAGATTCTTGATTCTTTTATTTGATTACACATTCTATCTTTTCTCCTAACTTAGATGATATGAGTGGCTTCACTAGAATTTAAAAACTAAATTGTTATTTTTGTTAGATTTCTTTTTTTTCCCCCCACAGATATTTTCCCACTTCCATATACTTATACCCACTTCAGGTGTATAAGTGCTGCAGTTCTTATTTCTTAATCCTCAGTCCTTCATCTATATTAGTCTAATATACTGCATTCAGGAGTGCCTGAGGAACTTGGTGAACACTTGATACTCATCACTGATGTTATTTTCTTGTTTGGTTCTTTCTTAGAATGGGCAATCTAGTTTCTTAATCCTTTTTCAGTAATCACGATTTTCATACCCCTGATTATTCTTATTGTTTTTTGTTACTCTTATGCTCATTTTCCCTTCCTTTGACACTTTTTTGGAGGTATGGGTAGAACAGCCAGTTTCACAGTATGACACAGCTTTTACTTGGCCTGTGCTTGAAGACACAGACAGAGCAACATTGCATTAATAAATGGATGTCCCACTGCCAGAGTACCATGAGGTCTGAAGGCCCCCTATGGAGAATAATAGAATGTCAATATGGGAGAAAGGAAGCAGTGTGTTGGCACAAGCTTTTAGCAAAATTGTGCTGCGTATTTTTGTACCTTGAGAAAATAGAAGGCAACTATGTCTCCATTACAATGTCTTGTAGAACTATTGCTTTTTGATAAAACAAACAAAAAGAATATTATACATAAGAATCTAAAACCCCCAGAGTTATCTGGTGCTTAAAAAAATACCCTTACTGGCTCTATTTCACAGCTGAAATAGCCAACATCTTATTAGGCTCACTTATTTTGTTTGCAAATTGAAGACAGAATTTTTTATCCACAGCCTTCTGCGTTTCCTTCTGTTGGTATAAAATAACTGTAATCTTCCATGTTTGTGTCAGAGCCTTTCCCAGCTGCAACTCCCCCTTGACTCTGAACAATTCTGTGTGATATACATGCCATTCAATTTAGGAAAAACAAGGCACTCAGCAGGCATGACACAATCAGTTATTATATTCTGCCTGCTCAAGACTAAGCAAGTTCGTGTCCTGCAAATGTGGACAGAATGTTGGCAATAGCTCCTTTTAGACACATGAAAAAGAGAACACAGAGAGCTGTGTTTTTCATAAATCAGATAATTGGTAATTGCATTAACATGAGTAAAATTACATCTTGTTAGTTAAATCTGCATTTCAAGAAACCAAAATGTATAGATTTAATTAATTCTATCCATATGTAAAGATATAATTATTAGTCAAAAGTGACAGCTAGAAATAGTTTGGTTGCTTGATTTGGGCTTCTTCCTTTTCTTAAACAATTATGGATTAAAAGAAAACAACTGTAAAGTGATGAAAGATGTGCTGTGCAAGACCATACTAAAGAAAAGACAACAGTAAATGTCTCTTGAAAAGAGGAACAATGAATCTTGAGGAAATTTCTGTCAATCTGACTAAAAAATTATTCAAAGATTAATCTTTCTCTAACATCAGAATCAAAACTGAGCACAAGGTAGTGGAATTTACAGATGACACAAAACTGGGAGTTAGAATGTCAGAATGCATCAGGAGGGTTGTGTTCAACAGGAATAGATCTCACAGCCATTGTATGAGAACCTGTTCAAACTTATGTCCTGTGTATCAGTTTGGTGATCCTCATTCAAGGAAGATGAGCTTGAACTGATGTAAAGAATAAGGAGCATCATAAAAAAACCTGGTTTACTTCAGGATACCTGTAGTTTATTCTACTTCAAAAGCTAGAGAAGAAGCACAAGAAGAAAGAAGAAGAAAGTTAAGACCAAATGTTTATCAAACACATTACAAAGGGGATATCACAGAAAAGCAGAAGTACTCAAAATTCTTGAATAGTACTGATACAAGAACAAATGAGTACAATTTCACTATAAATATATTTTAAAATATGTTGAAAGAAAGTTGATAAGCCTAAAATAATAATTTCCATAATAAAAAAAGTAGAAGAAATCTGACAGATTTTAAATGAGGGTGCAATAAATTAACAAAGAAGGTAGCATAAGATGGTTACCAAGTACTACATTCTGCATTTCTGTGGTGAAGAACAGCACCATAAGGGGTATTTCAATTTGGCAGCACTTAACAAAGACAAGGAACCCGTATTAATCTGCTTTGAATCTGAGAAATGCTACTGAAATGCTGTGGCAGTAGAATTGTACTGCTCTCAGTGCTCTAAGCTGGAGTTCAGCATACACATAAACCAGAAACAACAAAGATCTCAGCCCTCTTTTAATTCTGGAGACTCAGTTTTATCATTTAACTTCTTACACCATCAGATCAACCTTAGTGCTTACAAGACTGCATGCTGAATCAGAACAGAAAAGAGCTGTAAATTAAACAAAAAAAGATAATAAATTACTCTTTTATGCTCAAGCCAAAACTCAGTTCACTTTACAGTCTACAAGAAGTAGTTCAAACCTAAGGGAAGGATGAAAGCAAGAACAGCATAGGAAAATGACAAAAAGACTTCTTGTACAATAATGTTTTAATCATAGAAATATAGAATCATAGAATATTTTGGGCTGGAAGCAGTACAAATTTTGATGTGGAATTAAAAATACCAGAAACAACTAGAGATTAAATAAGGTTGTGTATGAGAAAAAAAAATAGCTTCAACTTTAATGAAAACACTTCTAGAAATATTTTGTTTTAAATTGCCTTTCATTGCCTTTTTAAATCTTGAAAAGCCCTAGAACAGTTTAATCTGGTCAATAGAATGAATACTGGGCTAGAAAGAGATTTCAGCTCAGCTTTCCCTCTAAAGCACAAAACTTTTGATTGTATGACAGGGTAATGTCATCATGTTCATGTATTTTCCACAATACATTTGAAATTGTCCTCATTTTGTCTGGGGCTTAAAGACTTTAAAAGTACCATTAAGTTTTGCTAACCAATTAAGAAAAGCATTTTGGTTTTAGATTTCAATTTCTTCATTAACCCTACAAGATTAATTAATTCTTCTTTGCATTTTTCATATGTATAAAACCACAAGAAATGCTGAGAATGACAAATTATTAAGGAGTTACTTCTATTTTGAATATTCTTTTGTACATAAATGCTCTTGTCAGCTGTACATGACAATGGAGACATAAAGTAGGACATATTAAATAAAATTGCAAGTCAGGAAAATGCAGGAGCTGAGATGCAGTAAGTGCTGACGCTTTCATTTGAAGAAATATTTTAGTCTATCTAGATAAAACTTGGATTTACATCAACTGAAGCATACGTGAAGAGAATATATGAAACATAATGACCAAATAAGAAGAATTCAAGAGCAATGTTTTCAAAAAACTCAGCTAGTGTTTCAGTTGATTTGTGTCACTGAACATTACATATTCCATACATTTTAAATGAAAAACCTCATCTCCTTTAATTGCTATGCAAAAAGAGGAGCTGAAGAATTTATTAGATGATGACTCTTTACCTTAGGACCCTATGAATAAATAATCACATAAACTGATTGAACATAGGCTATTAAGAAAATGGGACTGAGAAAAGTTAGATTGCATATAGCAATTTGATTTTCACTCAAAGACAAGAAACAGTAACAACCATGAGATGCCTATTGGCTATACAAAATAGGGATTCTACCTTTTAAGCACTGGAGATCTTAATGCTTAAATGGTATTTTAGCAGGAATGAAAGGAAGAGTTCAGAAAAAATCATCCTGTCCTAAAAGTGCATAGCTCTGATCTCATTTCTTTTTTCTTTTTCTCAGAGAGACATGATCTATAATTATAGCCATGATCCCATTTCCAGTGATTGAGAGAAACAAACAAACAATCAATCCCCACCGCATCATTGTATAAATGTTTTTTCAGTTTGATTGAGTGTAAGAATGAGCCCTGTCTAACAGATGTGAGCTTTACTGCTTCACATAGTGCAGGATGTACTTTCACAGTCAAGTGATGAGGATGGTCTATACCTCCCATACTATATAATTCCAATTAAATGGAATAATCATGAATTATCTTTGAATAGCATTTTCAGTTCAGATAATGAAAAATGAAGTAACAAAAATAAGTTATTCAGAATCACTGGAAAAGTATATTTGTTTAAAAAAATCATATAATCAGAGAATGGTTAGGGTTGGAAAGAGCCTTTGGAGATTATCTAGTCCCAGACATAAATGTGTGCCTCAGGGCATTGGAAGAGTTTTGTGGTTTAAATAAAAGATAGTCTAGAATTAAGACAACAGAATTTAACCTAGGTATTTTTATTTTCAGTTAGGCAAATCATATTAAATTTAGAATTATTATTGAATTTAAATATTGATGCAAGTGAAAGGAGACTTGCACATCCTATTGATGATCATTTGTCTCAGATTCATTGATCCAGCTTACACACTTTTATAGTAGTGTTAATTAAGCTCATACATGTTGCAAAACATGAGCTCATCATTGGTTACAGATTACCAGCCAATCCCTCCTTTGTTGCTAATACCTGTGGTTTCTTGTTG
>JAHXMQ010012338.1:81750008-81811736 GCA_020466415.1 Ammodramus savannarum pratensis | reverse complement strand
ATTTCCTAAAAACCTCTAACTTTAGGGATTCCAACAGACCCTTCTTTCAGGAGGAAGTTGGACTAAAGACCTCTTGAGGTTTTGTGTGCATGCTGTAGAGCTGGTTAAGGTTTTGCCTTAAAAAACTACAAGTAGCCAAGAATGGGTGTGTAGGAGGATTAGGGTATGGGGAGGTGGAAGCAGGGAGAGGAGCCCAGGTGGAGCATACATTGAGTCAGTGAATATGAACATCACAATCTGCAGCCATCAGTGCTGACTGCACAGCATTGTCCTTGTGATTTCGCATATTCACATCTGGTGCAGTGTGGTTGTTGAGGGAGAACTGCTTTCAGTATGCAGTGATAATGATTAACAATGTGCAATGACTAATTATTATCAACATGTGATGTTAATTAATGTCAATCTAGTAAAGTGTTGTCTTAACGGTTTGAGATTTTTCAGTCTTCTAAGCACTCCAATCACAGCTCTCTAGTTTCTTGGTACACACAGCTTGTAAGAGCTGGAAGTGAATTGTTACAGGATGTCTTAAAAATTCTGAGTGTTCTTGACTGTTGATTAAAAACACGCTGAAAAACTAATACATGTATTCTTACTAAAATTATACGAGCAATTATTTCTTAAATAAAAAGAAGACTATTTTAATGAAAAATTGAACTAGATTACTTTTTGCTGCTCTCTTCTTTTTGTTTAATTTTTACTGCAGAAATGAATGAAAGAGCTCCATCTCAAGTATAGTATCCAGTACATGTTCTGAGAGAGTTTTATAACATCATGAATTAAAAAGAGGGCAAATATGGACTATCTTTTAATGTTCCAATGCATGACATCAGGGAAATTAAAAAGAACTATTAAAGCAGGTGGAATTATTAAAATAAAAAAGTAAAGACATTATTTTACAATGAAACATGTGTTTATGTGAAATGGTGAAGGTAAAAATTGTAAGGATCCTAAGTCCTTGGCCATTAGAGGCCATGATTATCCCAACATGAAAGAACACATATTCCACTTAGGAAAACCTGTGGCCTTAGCCAACTGGACATTACAAGAGCGTATCTGAACCTTATAAATATACAGTTAACCCTATGACCCACTTCATAATGTCTTACGACTAAAAGAGACTGAACATATTCAGAACTTAGAAAATATCAGTTACAGCTGACAATTTTACTGCTGACACTCCATCAAGTGAATGTCTTTAGACACTGGTGGTAGTGAAGTGAGTAATTTCTTCAGGGGAGTGTTAACTTGGTCAGTAAGTGTGGTTCCACACTCTACACACTAATTTGTTAGTAATGAAGATCTCTGCACCTGAGCTAAACTTCCTAGATTTCTTTTTCAGTTAGAGGGAAAAAAAAAGGTACTTATAAGGAAAGATTTATCAGTTCTGTTTTAAAGTCCACATTGGTATGCATACACAAATGTAAAATAGTATCAGCAACCAGAGGGAAAAAAGGCTGCATTGGCTGGAGCTCCAAGGAATATGTAAATTCAAATGGTGAATTTCAATGCATTTCAATGCAGATGTTCAAGTACGTAAATCCTCCCAGCACAGGATCCAGGGACCATCACATGCAGCTAATAAGAGTCAAATTCAAACAAACAAATAAAGCAATAATTGTCAAATAGAAGGTTGGAGGAGAGTTACTGATTCTGTTCTATCAGCTCATTTACAGATCTAAGAAAGGAGCTGCAACTTGTGTTTCCAACCCTTGCAAAGTATGAGTATCACAAAGAGGTCAGAATAGACAAAAATATCTATTCTGGACTGTTATTTTCTGACAAGTACTGAATCTTTCAAGTATGTTCTGCCCTCAGTATGATAAAGATATGTTTTGATGTAACCAGATAACATTTCAATGTAAACAGATAATGTTTCAAAGGGTGATGTAAATATTTTTTTTTATTTCCATTTTATCTGGTGTGTATATAGTAAGAAGAATGTTAGAACATACCTCTGAGAAGAGCAGTAGATATTTCGTTGAATCAAGTCCTAGTCCATTCTTCTCTTCACTGACCAAGCTGAGGCAGATTTGTGTCCTAGAGATTATTTTTCAAGTGTTGCAATCACTGTGAAAAGCAGATATAAAAAAGCCCATACATAAAATCTCTCACTGGGATATTCCCTGGTCTGAGTTGCCCAGACTATTTTCCTAAACTACTGACAATTTTTTTTTCCTGTGAGGTTTAAACATAGTGTTTGAATTGAATGCTAGGAATGGTTATTCACAAAACATGCAAGATAATATGCTTTAAAATATGAAAATGGTTTTCTACAAACACTTTGAATAAGTGGTTTGAAATCTTTTAACCTTGCTTCACAAATTATAAAAAGAGAACTGCAGGGAATTATAATCCTTACATTCCCTAGTTAAGCTATTACATTGTTAACAAATGTATCAAGAGAAAGGGAGTAATCATTATTTTTAAGATACATCTCTTTAAAACTCAATCAACTTCAAACCAAATAAAAGGGTGATTTAACATCATATGTCCAAATTCAGTTAGTTACACACAATAGTGGGCATGGAAAAGGGTGTAAGAACACCTTGAGCACAACAGACTGGAAAAAATGGTCAAGACACAAAATCCTGAATAAAAAATAAACAGTTTTACTTCTGCTAAAAACAAGAAAAACAATTTCTATTTTAATTCAAGTTAAATTTGGTTGAAGTGAAAAATTACAGCAATTCTAAGTAACTAAAACACAGCAAAATAAAATAATCAAGTTCTGATTTTAATTGCACGGAGCAGAAAAAAGAGGCATTTGAATGTTCTGTGGCTCTTTAAGCCACTTAAACACAATTTCATTGCTTGCTGTAACAAAAGGACAGACAGAACATCATAAGAGTTTTTCTATCATTTTTTTCAAGAGAACCACTACATAACAAAAAGAACCTGAATCAGTTCTTGCTTCTGAAAATAGGTAATAAGTTATATTCCATAAAAAACAGAAGAAGAAGCAGTTGGAAGAAAAAAACATTATTCCCTTCTGAAAACCAGAGGTTCACTATGTTACTCCCGAAGAATACAATTCTGACAGAAACAAAATTCCTCTCTCCTGTTTATGCTCAAGGCTGTACAACTATCAGTTCAACTTATGCATGTTCAGTGTGTCTCATGGCCCCAGAGTCTCTGACTTGAATCTCCTACTGATTTTCCTGTGTAGAGCAGCAGACTCATCTGTCTCTGTCTCCAATGGAATGCTTGGTCAGGTTTTTAGCTGTCCACAGAGCTTCTGAAGCTCTTTTTTCTCAGCTTTCGACAGGTGAACACAAAATACCAGAGAGAAATTCTCAGGCTGCCAGCCCAGGCTTGAGGGAACAACCTTGGAGTTTGGTTCTTTGGAGGAGGGCAGTCAGAGCCCTGAACTAATGTAAAATACAAACATATTGTCTACCTTGACCATATTTCTCATGTGAAACATTTTGTTAACAAAATGTGAAAAGGAACAGTTGAACAACTGACTTTTATTTAAACCACATGACCCAGTTAGAGACTTTGCTGCCATGTGTTCACTAACATATTTTCCTGCTTTTTTTATGCTAATAGCAGATAGATTTTTTTTTTTTTTTTTTTTTTTACTTATAGCAGCTAGATTTGCTACTAGCAGCTTAATCAAAGAAGACTTCAGAATTATTAACTACTAGAAAGTATGAAAGCTGTTAGTCTTGCTTTTCAAGGGCTGAGCAGGTATATTTGTATTACTCCAGATTTTGTTTAGGGTGAACAAGTTAGTCTCAGAAGTCAAACACAGCCAGGAATGGCAATGTTTCCATTGGAATGAAGTTGCTGATACTGTAGCTCTTACTGGTGGCCTTAAATGTAAACAGCAAAAGAGCAGAAGTTTGACAGGTTGTTTGTATACCATAAATACTGTAAATCCCAAAGACACTCTTACTTGTTGGCAATATTTATTGAACAATCTGAGAATTTAAAAAAATCTATTTGGAACTCAGTGCCCAGAAAGACTTCATTGTAGTAATTACAACAATTTTATCAAAAAAATTCAGTCTAATACTATAAACAGTTGACTTTATTGAGTCTGCCAGTCTAATTTGGCTGCTACCATATATCTTCCATGGGAAACAGGCTAAGAGGTGAGCACTGCTCTATTTCTGTGACCTTTTAGGGTTTATGGCCAAGACTGTGTAATCATACCTCACGTGTAAACTCCAATCTTTTACATAAATCTCAGAAAACTTTTCACTAAGATATCTGGTGGAGCAGTTTCTTCTCAAATATCATGTATGTCTCAGTGAATTTCCAGAAGGATCCAGAGGAATAACATCTGTATCTATTGCCTTTTTACTAATTGTGGAATGGTCAAATAATCCAGATATATTTCAGATGTTTGTATCACCTAACTTTATTCCAGACAACAATATTTGCAGATACCAAGGTTAAACAAAGAGGAAATGCCTTACTACCAAGGAAAAGCAGCAGAAATAGCAGAAACTCTTCAACTATCTCAAGTTCTGCTCAGTAACTGACTGTGAAGCTGTTCATGTAATAAAGATTTTTTTGATTGCTTCTTTAAAAGAATAATTTACTTCATAGGGTGGAACATTACAGGTGGTATAAGGAGAAAACAAATATATTTTGATGACTCAAAGATATTTAGGGTCTTTTCCAGGGTAAATTATTCCATGACTCTGTGATTCTTTGCAATAACTATTGATAAAGATTTCACACTGGCTGCCTCTATCTAGTGGAGAAACAGTGGGCAATTTTGTGAAGTATACTTTTACACTCAGGTTAGGATTGGAACTCCTTTAAGGAAGCACTTTTACTTCATAAAAAGAGAATAAATATTCTGGGTGAGGGGGGCTCAGGGGGTGTTTTTTGGGGGTTTGTTTTGGTTAAGTTTAATAAACCTGAAGAGTTGTTACTCACTGATCCTGCCAAGATCAACACTGCAAATCAGGTAACATTGTAGTAGTTTCTAGGGGTTCATACTCTTCTCCAAAGAACCTCTTCCAGAGAAATTTCCTTCTATAAGTTACAGATTCATGACATACTAAATGACTCAGCTATGTTTTTGAATTCTATTTCGTTTTTTGCTTAGAATTTCAAGCTCCATGCACAATCAACTTGGGGAGCTAAGTCTTACTAAAGAGAAATCAAACTTTCTTTTAGATCTGGATAGGATTTTTTTTTTTTTTTCAATCATCATGGCTAATGTTTATGTTGTATAATTTAGGGCTTAAAGTTAACTTTTAAATTTAAGCAGTAAAGGTATTCCATAAAAGAAATTAATAAGGAGATGAAAGTCAATAAGAAATCTTCTCATCATAAAATAGATACACCAAATTCTTTCCATTAGCTATAACCAAATTCTTTCCATTAGCTATAAAGTGAACCTGGAACTACTAGCTTATATTTAATTAGCTTAAATTGCTGTGTGAGATAAGGCTGGCCTTTCATTTAGCAGGGCATCTTTCTGCTTTGAACTTTTTGGCTATTAGTCTAGGCTTCATTAAGGCTTTGACAGATACAGGCTTACACATCCAGCTGTTACAAATGAGCAAGGCACACTTCTTTCCAGTTTTCTGACTAACTGCTTCTGGTCTCCATCCCTCTCTCTCTGCTGTCAAATGCCTTCAACAGACTGGATTCAGTGCAACGTCTATCAGCTTCAACTACACTGGCTAGTTTTCAAAATAAATTCCAAGAATTTTCACTGAGGTGGCTCATCTCCTTTCCTCCTCTGCAATAAAGGTGGATGCTTCAAGAATGGAAGCACTAAAAAGTTGAGAAGATAGAAAAGAGCAGGCAGTAGATATTGATGTGCTATGGCTAGTTAACTAATTCAAAATATGTTATCATTTACATGCATTTGAATTCTCATAATAACCATTCTTGCATTATACTAAAACAACTAAGCTAGAGAAAATTATATGTTTTCATGATGATAGACAATATTAATTCTGTTAACCTGACTAGGAAATAAGGGATTGCACATAGAGTGCTTTCATTCATCATAGCTGAAGACAAATCCTGAGTCTATAGGAAAAACTGAAGGTGTCTTTTTAGGGTGAAAGGTATCTCTTTGGGTAGAGCTGTTCTTAGAATTTTAGAGAGGTTCTGACCCTCTTAGTCATGACAAAGAAAGCCATTTAATAATTTTTTTTCCAGTAAAAGACATGCGAATAGTACTCCCCAATTTTTTTCAAAATACTATTTCTCATTTCTGAAAATAAAATTTGAATCTAAATATGTGCATTTGCTAAAAGGAAATATTGTTTGAAATTGTTGAAATGTTGAATTATTGTTTGTGGGAAAATAAAAAGGTTAATGATAAATAGAACAGACTAAGATGATTTATTACTTTAAAAAATATTGAATATACAAAGAAATAGAAATGCAGAAAAATTAGTATAGTTTCTAATTTTTTTCTGTGATATGTTACACTGTGTTGAATTCAATACAGGGTGGGGGTGAAAGGAAACAGGAAATATCCTTTTGTTAATGTGAGAAACAGGTAACTTTGGAAAGCTGACACAATTTGCAATGTCTTTCTTAGTTTAGGTTTCATTTAAGACAACTTGCTTCTCTGCTAAGCCATTTCTCAAAGGATATTTTTACAGAAAGTGTTCTGATTAGGTGTACATGTTGTCTCTAGTCCACTGTGGAGCTACAAGTTACAAATTAACCAATTTGAATGCCCCACATTTGTGCTTTGTTTAATGCAATAGAGGTAAGGAATTGCATTCTATATGCTATCTATATTATTGTAATAATATCGCATAGCCAGTGTTTGAATATTTCTTTAAAATGAGGAAAGAATTTGAAGGAATCATGAACCTCTCTGGACAAAAAGTAATAAAATAAAAACCGACTTGTAAGCCATGTTCCAAGGAATCAGAAACTGAATAATTACTGTAGTTACTGTCTCTTAATCAAGGAGGGGCAGAGCAAAATTGATTCTGGCTTTCCTTCATTGTCATGTGGTCAGTAGATACATCATATTAAGAAGAAATGAGCTGAAAAGTTCTACCCATAAAATACTTGGCAGATCTAAAATAAAGGACTGTGTCACAATTGTAAAAAATTTCCTTTGTTAACTGAGAAGTAGACATTTCTATGCAGTAATTTCTTGATTGTCATCTGTGGTCCATAGAATGCAAACAAACTCATTTTATTTATTCTATTTACACAGGAGAAAAACAGATTTGTGTTCCAATCTGGTCTCATACAGTTGCTCTGAGATATTTTCCCAACTTAATTTTGGTCCTCAGATTTTATGGATTAACAGTTTAATACTAAGCATTTGATTTACAATGAATGGTGACATTCCAACATTGAATAAAATGGAGAACCCACATCATGAGTTCACTTATTCCATAAGCCCTTGATTTTTGCTAAATATTCTGGCAACAGCTAGGCAAGTTACCTGTTTTACCATTGAATAATCTATATTTACTGATGTGGTCCAAGGATTTAAAGTGGATGTTGATGGGCACACTTAGCATAGTTGACACAGTGGAAATAAGTGCTGAAAAAAAAAGGTGATTTTAAAAATACCATGTGTCTGGCATTATGCCAAATGTCAATGACACATTTATTATTACATCTTAGTGACATAGAAGTCAAGAATATTTAATGCTGTAGATCTTTGTATATTGAAGAGTTAAATAGCTGTCTGTGATTTGGTGGGTTTTTATATTTTATTGCAATAAATTTCAGGTATGACTGACAGCTTACAACTTTCACTTTTTCCAAGCTAGATTTTGCTTACTAGGAAAATAATTGATCAAAGAAAATATGTTTATATTTAAAAACCTTACTTCACAAAATGTGTACAAAAATACATGAATTTCTGAGTTTTGAAAAATATTTATTTGAAACTCATTTTTATTGGACATGAAGTGAATTAATAGGAAAAAATTGAATTTTGTGAGAAGTTCTCATTTTGTCTGATTAGCATATTATGTGTGGATTAAGTAAGAAATATAGTGAGTACATTATGAGTGATCCCATAGTTTAGATTTGCTTAGCATTATCATCTAACTTCAGGAACAATTTCCCATTACCAAAAAGCTCTAGCATGTTGATATATTCAGTCTTATTTCTCTCATGTACTTATCAATCCTTTGGCATGTTTTAAAAAACACACACTTTTTTCTCAATGATGTTCAAAAATAGTTGTATTTCCTATTTTTTCTTTTTACAGAATTCATTATTTTCTCATATCTATAAATCATTCATGTCCTTTGATTTTTATGTAAGTATTCAGTTGTTGGTCTTTGACATGCATTTAAAATGTTCTCTAAGATTTTTAGAAAGCAAGAAGGCTACATTTGAGGTCAAATTGATGAGACTACTCTTTTCATCACACATGTTGTTATATAATTGAAAATTTTGTTTCCTCTTTAGCACAAAAATTAATTTAGCACTCCTTCAGTTTCCATTTTGTGTACTTTGGGCACACTGATCCTTAGCAACACAAAGAAGAGTGGATGTTCTGCTGTTTGTCATTTCTGGGAGTATCGTGTAGTTCCATGATTTAATAATAGCAAAACACTGATGAGCCAGAATGTTTGGAAATCTTTGTTTAATGCCTTTCAATGCATATTTCCAAAGATATGACTTTAGTGTCTAAAATTACTTGACAATTTTTGACAGTTTTGAGTGCAACTGCAAATATAGAGTCTATGTTTACATCTAGAGGCATTTGCATGTTCCACATCCAACATTTATATGAAGTAACTTTAATATTTATAAACCTTGTACAAATCACAAGGAAACTGCTGTGAACTTGAAGAGTGTCATGTTTGCATCATGGGCTGCTAATCTCACCATATTTAAGCAGTTAAATATAACTATATAAAAATTATCTTTCTGTAAAAAATACCACATGCAAAGAAAAATGGGAAGAGGTAAATATTTAGGAAGAATGTATATATTGTCTCTTGGTAATCATAATGAGAACATCTTGGAAATTATCTGCTGCTTGGATTGTCTGCTGCCAGACTCAGAAGAATTATTCTCTCAGTTTGTTTGCTGCTGTTCTTGTTTATATTTCCAGCAAGTGTTCCAGAGATGCCAATACACTCACACACACACACACACACACAAACACACACGCTCTCACAAAAAAAGGAACACTGGTAGCCACATATTTTCTTGTTTTTTATTTATTTTTTTATTAAATACTGAGTCCTTTTTGACTTTTCTTACTAATCAGAAGTTTTTGCCACCTTGCAGGTGACCATGTACCCTTTAATTCCACATATCATTCCAATTTCACAGAAACTTTCAGCCCCATCTTGTAAAAAAGGGGACTTCATTTGTTCAGAACATAATAGAATATTATGATTAAAAGAGTGTCATGGACTAACTATATGTAAATTCAGCACGAAAAATTTGCCAAATTAAAAATAATTTTCTTTCAGTTAGAAACAAGGAGATACAGCAATCTTAATGCTTAAGAACTTAAGAACAGAATGAAAATAACCCAATGACAATAATGTGATGCAGGCATGAAAATATAAAAGCTATTTTTAGAATATGTGAGGTGAGCTATTTCAGGCATAAATGGTAATATATATAACTGTCTAACTTTGCTTCAATATATCTCACCTGGTAGGATGACACTTAAATTGATATGGACAATTCAGGTCACCTACATTCTAAAAACAGAATATATAAGAAAAGGGACCTCAATCTTTCAGGATGAGACAATAAAATTATAGCAAAATAGGAAAACAATATTACAGGACTAAGACTGATAATTCTGTTCACTTCTAAAAAAAGGTATGCAAGCTAATGAGCAATGTAAGCACTGAAGTAAATGAACACAAAGTGAACATTAATAAGTCTGGTTTTTAACCACCCTTCAAAAAGCAGTTATTTTAGAAGGTAACTTCCACATCAGAATAGCCAAACAAAGACCTCAGCAATTTTAAGACTGATTGATATCAGACAGCACTGGATTCCCCAACAGAAGATAACCTTTTTAATCCTATATTTTTCTCATTACAAAATGATTGTAAACAATTATCTGGGTCTTGGAGAATGCAATTAAATTCTTCTAAGAGAGTTTAGTAGGGGAGGATTGAGTGATCTGTGTATAAGCATCTACCCTATTGAGGATGTTTTAAGCTGTGTCTCTGCTGTAGGGGAGATTGATTCTTTGGTGATCCCTACAAAATTTGGATACAGGGTCTGACGAGATGTGATTCTTCATTTCCCTCAAAGTCCAAATGGAAATAAAGTAAAAGTACATTAATTTAGGAAACAATCAGGACATCTACTGCATAGTGCTATGCATTTTTATGAATCAGTGTGGTTCTTTTTATATTTACTGAAGAATTGGAGAAGAAGCAGTGTGTGTGTGTGTTTGTGTGTGTGTGTGTGGCATAGATTTAAGAAAGGGATGGAAAGTATTTGCTTGTAGAAAAGAAAAATAAATGCTTCAGATGGGACTTTCAAAATAACAATAATAAAACCATAATACATTTGATTGAATTCTTTGTCATTCTTTGCTGAAAACTTTATTGATAATATGTCCTGGATTTTCAGTTTCTCTAGATATTCAGAGCCATACTTTCCTAGACAGCTCTGATTTTTAATTAGATATCCAGATAAATGTAGCAAGTTGCAAGACCTAGCGACTTTTTAGAAATTGTGATGCTGACATGCTGGAAATAGAAGTAAACTGACTAAGAAAACCTTTGTGTCTCTTTACTCCTCTCCTAATGAGGCAATGCTGCTGAAGTACAACCAGTTGATTTCCAGTAAACCAAGAATATGAAAAGGAAAATAAAAATACTATAATGGCTATGAATTACTAATTTCATAATGAATTTGAAAGTCTAGGAATGCCAAAGTAAACTTGGAAACCAGCCAGGTGTTTACCACAGGGACTGTAAAGATCTGTCACTACTTTAAAATACTTCCAGCTGAGATTTAAATGTTTCTGATCGAAGTTGCAAACTGATTTCATTTATGGAAATATAGTATCTGTTTGCTAATGAAATACTTCTGCTGCTTCCTTTTTAATGGTGTAAACCTCTGAAAATAATGGATCAGGGAGAACCTTACTAAAGCTATAGAATATATTTAAACAAAAGGGTCAGCAAGACATAAAATATGCTTCCTCAAAACCATCCTGAAAGAAACCAGAAATCTCACAGAAGACAAAACTACTCTGAAAAACAGGACAATCCATCCCTAATATGGATAATATTTTAGGGTAATGTGAAATGAAAAGCAAAGCCATTCATGTAGTCAGAAAGAAACCTAAAGGTACTGGCTGCAAGGGACTGGAGGAAACAGACAAATAAAGCATTGTAAACATAAGCATCTCACAATGCATAAATCCCAACGCAAAATGCAGTTAGTGAGGAGAGCCTGAGCTCCTCGTTAATGCACTTTAGAATTAAATCAGTCAGAATGACAGAATTTATAACAGTGACTCTATATTTGGCTGAAGCAGCTAGGAGGAAACTCTATGAAAAAGAGCTGTGACTCCATATCAGCCCTTCACAAATGCCTAAAGAAGTGGGCTGCAGGCAAAAGCTTTGCAGCACAGAAGTTACAGCCCACAGGCTCCTCCTCACTTAGGGAGTTTGAAGGAGGGCAGCAAAGAATGATTTCTTCTTTCACCGATAAGACAATAGAGAATATTCTTTTGGAAAAAGGCTATAACAGACATCACACTTGTGATAGATATATAATATGAGATTCTTGTTCCATTGTTTTAATAGGAAATTTTGAATTCTACACTTTAAGAAAGTGTCACAACCTGAGCTAGATGCTGTTCTACTATGAAAAACACAATCTCTTTTCCTGTTGATTCTACATTTGAAAAATAGCTACACTGAATAAAAAAAAAGATTGATAATAGAGGAGATGCAAGAATTATTGTCAACAATCTAATCCCATAAAAAAGAGTGCTAATTTGAGAGAATAGAGACTTATGTTTGGTACATGCTTAGGTGGAATTTTTAAAATTTATTCAATGACTGCCATGACCTGAATCAAATCATAAGCTATTGCTGCTGGATAAAACACTTCTACTTTTTATTTTTTAGTCATGTCAGTCTGCCTAAAGTATAAGTCGGTAAAATGATCGTTTGAGCATGACTTCTTTCAGGGGCACAGACTGAAAGATGAAAACATGAAATAGAAGTTATTGCTATTATTTTTTTTTTCTCTGCTTTCTTTGAGAGTTAATCTAAGGATACATTAAGAAAACTGCAAACTCTTAACCCATATAAAAGTCTGCTCCATTCATGGGAGACAGATGCCACAGCTGTGCACAATAGAAGTGTCCAGGAGAAAAAACTTCTGTATCATATTGACCAGGATAACTTCATCCCATTTCTCATCTTGAGGAAGGCTGGATTTTACCATGGAGGAGAAAATACTCACTTTTTACCAATTAACAGAGAAAATTGTCAGGTAAGTCTTCAAACAGTTTTCTTTTACTCATTTCCCACATTTCTTTTTTTGTAAGGTATAAAAAGAAAAGAGAAAAAAAGGACAAACCAAAAAAGGTAAAAGATATTATGAAACAGAAAAAAATATTTAAATTGTATAATTAATAAAATGGTAATTTTAAATTAATTATGATTTTTAAATAATGAAATGTTTTAAGGAATAAAATTATAATTTAAAAAATTGTTAATTTTTATACTCTTAAGAATTTTAGCATTCTGAGACAAATACTGTCTTCAGCATAAAGGTATCATTTGCTCACTTTTTTTTTCCTAACTACAAATAACAGAAACTATTCTGCATTACAATGTAGAGATCCAGTTTGTTTTAGAAAATTATTTTAAGAAATGGTGAAAGGTTGAAAACAAGATGTATTTTGAAAACAATATGAGGTATTGGCTTCTGTTAGTAAGAGAAATGTGTTTCAGCTTGACGAAGCAAAAAGAGTTTGAAGCAAGGCCCTGTAGTATTTTCCTAGTAATTATTCAAAATTATTTGAAAAGTTAAGGAGCCAGTGATTTAGTTCTTGCCCCAGAAACAATCAAAGTATTCCCTCTATAGAAAAAGTACCAAAAAACCCTTTCTAGGCAGAGCCTGGAATCCTATAAAACTAAAAAAAATAAATCTGAAACTCCTGTTCTGTTCAGAAGAGTCTGCTGTTATACTAAAGATGGGCCTCTGGCATCTCAAAACAACAGCAACAACATTGCAGACACGTTAATATTCTATTGGGTCTATCCCATTCTGCCTCATTTCAATTTTTATTTAATACTCTTAATGTGCCAGGAGGTCTTAGAAATTTACTCTCAATACATTAATAATTTAAATATAATCAACACTTTGTGTAGCATCTGTCTTCCTTCTATCACTAGAGCTAGCTTTAACTCCTCTGGCAGTTGAGTAGAACTGGGCTTTGAGGTTCACAGTAGAACTAACTTGAAAGTTTGTGTGAAATGAAGCTGCAAAGTTCAACAAACTATCACAGAGGATTTATTCAAGTATATGAATATGAGTCAACAGTATAGGAAACAGCAAAGTAGAGAGGAGAAACACTTTTTTCTCTTTGAAGTCCTTAGCTGTTATCCTTAGACCATGCGATAATTAGATCATGAGCTAATTGAAACATACAAATTAATTGCACTGATTACTATTTATATGAGATGATAGTCTTTTCCTGACAAATTTGCTTTGATGAGGCAAAGGAAGCACTTGACATTTTGCCATTGAAAGTCAATTGCTCTCCTGCACCAATTAAAATGACACAGTATTTGAACTCAATTGCTCAATGAGCAATTCCAAACAAAAAAAAAAAAAAAAAAAAGAAGACAATGCAGAACCTAAGGTGTCCATGCTTTTAAAACACAGTCTGTCATTTTAACCAAAATTTTAATAAGCCTAGAAATCCTTTAGTTGTCAGTGGGTTTTGGCAGAAAGTTCTTAATTTATTAGGAAAAGAAATTATGGTCTTTCAGGAAACTGATAGCAGGCTGTAGATTTCTCCATATTGACAACAGCTTTAAAGGAAATTTTCTGTGCCTCCGTAGACCTAGAGATAGAAAAACAGGTAATGCACATAAGAAACACTAAATTTAAACAAGAGTCACGGAGTAAAGTGACAAGTGGAACAAATGAGTTTTATCACGACTATAAACTGTTATGAACTTCTCTTGCTGTTCATCTTTCTTACAAAAGCAAGGGCAGTAGTATATTTTAAAAAAAGTTATATTATGATTCAGCATATGAACATGGATCATGATGTTCTGATTTCCTTTTACATCAGTTTCCCCTATGTAATTCAATTCATAGCCCATCATTTGTGACTCTTCCACCACTGGTTACTTCCAGAGAAGAGCCAAACAAGCTCTCAGCCAAATTGTTCCTTCAAATTCAACAGTCAATGTAGAATCTAAAATAAGAAATATTCACAAGACCACAATAAACACCATTTTATCCAACAACTGTTTGTTATAAAATGTACAACCAACCCTGCAAGACAAGTCTAGAATCCAGGTTTCTATTTTGTACTGTAACAGCTGATCTAGTTAGGTTTCCTTAGCAATGATTTTCTTTCACTGTGTATTGTTTCATTATTAACCCAGGAACTTAATCTCCTCTTTCTCGTTAAACTGCCTTCCACCTTCATGTTCATTTCTATCTGTAGCTGGATGGTTACAACTTTGAAATAGACATTAGAGGACAGCACTTCTGGATGAGAATCATTGGTAGGCACATGAATAAAATGGAACCACTTATGGTGTGAGGAAGGTTTCAGCTCTTCCTGCAGTCAGGAGCTAACACAATGTCAGCATTCCCAACCACAGAGCAGAGACACCACCACCAAGTCACTGCCCTCTTCCTATCATCATTGTGCACACATATTTCTTTGAGTTGATGGCCTGAAGTCATAAACAGATTTTGTCTTTCAGCTTCACAGAACACCACTGGGACTGCTTACTTGAATGTTTATGGCACCTTTTCTTATCTTGGTCTGCTGGGATACTACTACATGGTGAGAATTTTTTCCAGTGTTTGAATGTCCTATAGTGTTCGTTGGCAATTTACCACTTTAAATAAATTTTGAATCCTACCCAAAGGCAGGTCTAATTATTATCTACAAGCAAATACAAAACATCAGTGTTACTATTCCTAATCTTTTGTCAATATGTTGCTGTTTATTTTGAAAGTCACCCATGTTGAGCATCTTGGGTGATATCTTTCGGGTTTTCTTCAGAAATAAATGACAAAACTTCAGTAGAATTCAGTAATATAGTGGTTGCATACCTTGTATTTTTACTTACATTCAATCTCTCATTTATATCACATTAGTCAACCAATAAAGCACATTTATTGTTAGTACCATTATTATTCATTAGGGTACTCAATTATTAGGACTTTAAAAATACTGGTAGCACCAGATCTAAAATTATTTTAAAATAACTTGTGTTTTCAGCAATTATTAAGTTAAAATTATTAGAAAAATTATAAAGATCTAAAGATAAAATAAATTTTTAGAAAACTTGCTCTGATTTGTATTCTTTACAGTACATTTACTCTGTTTCTGCTGCAGTTGAAAAGCTACCAAAAAAAATTCTAGATGTGCTAAATCATTTTTTGACATAGTCTTCATTATCACATTAGTCAAGCCAATACATGCAGTAAAACTCTCCTTCAGATAACATACTTGCTAATGCAGCTAATACCTTGCAAAATAGTAAAAGGACCTATGAAAATTCAGGGTAAAGAGCTGCAAATATAAAAAAAATGTCTCTAGATTGCAAACTACTAAAGGATATATTTTGACATTAAGTCTATTGAACTTTTGGTTGTTTTTTTTTTTTTTATTTTAATTGCATGAGCTAGCCAACACAGAAATGCTGAATCAGGTTGTTTTCATTCAGCTACTCTAGAGAAGGATGAACTCAAGGTGGGTGAAACCAGAAATTGATTAAATAAAACCCTGGCACCCTGCTCTGTTTTAATAAAGCTTTATTAAATCAACTCGGGAAAACAGATGACTCTTCAGAATCTTTGCTGAAAAAACCCAGTGCACCTCTAGAAACACCTATTGAACTG
This sequence comes from Ammodramus savannarum pratensis, assembly GCA_020466415.1. NCBI lineage: Eukaryota > Metazoa > Chordata > Aves > Passeriformes > Passerellidae > Ammodramus > Ammodramus savannarum. Next base: position 81,795,719 of record JAHXMQ010012338.1, on the reverse strand, counting down.
GGCAAAGCAACAAAGGCATTTTAATTGGAACCATTCAACTTACCTAACTCTCTTGCAGTAATGGGAAACTTACTGTAAAAAGAAATAAAATATCACTAAAAAACCTGTTAGAGATGAAATTATGATTTCTCAGAGTCGTATGAAAGTGGGACACTGAGATCTAGGAAATGAACAAGAAGCTGCTAGACAAAACATATTCCTCAGCAGAAGCCTGATGAAAAGGTGAAGCTAAAGAAAGCCATGACAGCTGCTTCTACTCGGGTCATGAGTGTTGGATGAAAAGATGGTTACAACAGAAATGTGTAAAAGTGAGATTGCCATGAAATGATTTTATCAAACTTTTGCATCTCACTATTATCATAGTTTTATTTTATCTTGATTCTATGATCCAATTATAAGAGATGCCTCTTCCTGAGTTAAGGTGCAAACCAGACCATATGCCAAAGTCAATAGTATGGAGTATATTTAACAGTAAATGAGAGGTAGAGAGAGAAAGAAATAGGAAGGGAGAGGGAAGGGATAGGTAGGAAGGAGAGAGAGAGAATACCATGAATCCCTGTGTTTGTGGCAGCCTTCTGCTCGTTCCTCAGTGGTGAGAGTCCCCAGTTCTCCTTGAGGTACCATTTCTATACACTCCAAGTGCCAGGTACCCATGAGGTGTCAATGCTGTATATTAGTGACCTTACTGTCTAGGATCATGCTCCTAGGATCATGTCAGACCATTATATGCTCTAAAAAATTACTGATGAATGTAGTACTGAATGAATACTGAGTGGTATTAGGATAAAGATGGGTAATTGTACCTGCCCTTATTCTATTCCACAAAATATTCCAAAATAACTTTCCAATTGAAAAAGATAAAATTTCATGTAAACTAGAGTTGAACTGTATTACAAAGAAAGAACCAATCTGATTTTTCACTTTCCTAGGATTTTGCTGCATAGTCATGAAACCTCCTCTATTTTGATCAGTTCCTTTTCAGTACATTTAAGACGTACAGAGAGCTGCAAGAGAATTTTTAACTTCAGATACTGCTTGGAGCCATGAATCTCTTTTTGCAGCGGAGCTTATTATGCCTCTCTGTAGAGGGAGGAGGTTGCTCACTCTTAACCCAATTGTGGCTTTCAAATGCCTATCACAATAAGAAGCACTTGATTAAGAAATTAAAAATACAGAATTTTGATGTAAGGATATGATAAACAGAACAATTAAAGCACAAAGTACTGAGAGGGAGAACTACTCATCCCTTTTTTTTGCTATTATTCTATAAACCTTTCCTCAATATTTTCTTTGTCACCGTAAATATATGCATATGTTCAGTATTTATATACTGAGTTCTACAGTTGCTAGATAACACTTTTTTTTTTTTAGGTGAATCCAGAATTCATATCATGAGGCTGTACTGAGTACATGAGTGGTCCAGGAATGGTTCACATGAGCAGTGGGTTCAGTTCTTTAAACACCCTGAGGCTCTCTTTTCTAGGGTAAACCACCCCATCTCTCTCAGCCCTTACCCAAAGGAGAAAAGCTATATCACTTTTCACTATACTATATCACTAATCATTGGTTTAGTCACCCTTTGTTGAACTTTCTCCAGTGTATCCATGCCACTCCAGTACTGAGGAGCCCATAACAGGACATAGACGTGGTCTCACCAATGCTGAATAGAGGGTAATGTTCATCTCCCTTCATCTACTAACAATACTTGGGCCTACACAGCCCAGGACACCATTATCTTTCCCCTTGTTGAATTTCATGAGGTTTCTACTAGAATATTTCACCAGACATGTGGTTTAAAAATAAAAAAAAAAAAAATATAAAATTTTCAATCTCAGACATACTAACTCAAAATTTCAAGGTTATGTCATCAATAATATAGTTGTCATATGTTCGGTAAGGTGAATGAGAAGAGTTTGATGCCTTAACAGAACGGTTTACCCAAATCACACATGTCAGGATGAACAGCATAAGGATGAGCATATCCTAATAGCGGCTTTACAAGATAACTAGGAAAGGGCAGTCAGGGGAATTCTTTACCCAAAGTTTCCTGAATTTCAAAGATTCCTGAATTATCTTCTGTGGAGTGGTAGAGCTTCTACAAGTTGGGAAAATAAGAGACTATGGGCTAGATTTCTATTTTGTAGTTAGACTACTCTCCAGAATTATAAAATTGAAAATTAATAATGCAGGAAATAATCCTGGATATCCTGTGATACATCTTAGTCTATATCAGGATGTGGATCACTACCACAAGTCAAAAGATATTGATTTCTATAATATTTATGTGGAGCATGGTCCTATAGATGTGTGTGGAGTGCTACAACATCAGAAATTTGCTAAAAGGCTCCAAGATCTTGGTTGAGAAATGTGCCATTCCTCCATCTTAATCCAATTTTTGTCACAATTCAGTCCTCCACAGAAAGACCGAAACATTACTTTAGACTCCTACAGAAAAATCTAAAAAAAAAAAAAAAAAAAAAAAAAAGAAAAAAGAAAAAAAGAAAAGAAAAAAGTGAGATGTTGATAAAGATTAGACATTTATGGGTTCAGATGGCAGTTGAGCTTTAAATCCCACCTCTAATTTCTACCGGTATTGTTCATAAGGTACAAAACTGCTTTCTGGCATCTGGCCTTCATTACCCAAGCAGATCCATTGCTGTGCTTTAGACGTTACTGGAACTGCTTTTAAAATAAATCATTACTCATAGTCTCTGTCTAGAGTGGTGACTGTATCACTGTATCCATCTTAGGAGAGATGTTACCCCACTTTGTGGTACAGTGATTCTTGTATATTTAGCTATTTAGGGCTAGCTATCTCCAGAGCAGATTTGTGGTATCTGAACTACAGGCCAAGTAACCCTGGGCAACCAGGGTCACATGTAGCTCCTGAGAATCAAAGTATTCCTCTTTTCCTGTTAAAAGCATCTGACATGCTGTGCAGATTATGTTATGGAAGAGTTGAATGCCTGAAAGAGTCTAAGTGTACTCTTTAATGTAGAAAGGACTAAGTCTGGTGTTATTTCACCTATGCTAGATTTGGAGACCAGCACTGAAATCATCTTCTAAAACCGTGCAAGAATGTCTTGGGGTAATATGTTGATTCACATTCACAGAGAACCTGGGAAAAATTTAATATTTATTAGAAGGTGTAGATGTGTAGAGATGAAAAAAAAAATGGTGATGTGAGTAGCCATAATTAGTAGCCTGATTAGAACAAGAATGTTACAGAAGGAAATATCTGTTGAAAAATACTGGCAGACAAATTGTCTGCCAGCCTAAAAGCCTGGACTCTAGGCCTTGGCAGCCAAAATATCCTTGAAAGTACAGCTGGCATCTTTGAAATATAGCTGTGTACACAGAAACAGGAGGCATCCTGAGATATCATCAGTAAGTGCAGAACCTAAGAAACTGCAATGGCAACTTATCATTTCAAAAAGTAGAAACCATCTGAGAAAATGAAGTTGGTCTGAAAAAACACAAGACTTCATCACATATTAGCTCTTACAAGTCAAAAAAAGAGATCCACAAGACCTAGTGGCTGTTCAGAATGCTGGTGATTGATGAGGTCATGTTTCTAGGAAATAAAAAGGACTTAATTTTGCTTTCCTAGACAGGCTGAATTCTCCAAAAGAAATTTCTATGGGATCTTGGACCCAGGCTGGGGATGCCTGGATGACTTCAGAGTCTGTGGTGTAGGTCATCTTTGAAGAGAGACTCAGTCTATTACTGCATTGGTCCCACTTCTGGGGTCAATTTGGTTTGTCCTCTACCTCTGAGATGGTTTGGTTCCTTTCTTGTATCAATGTCCTCCTCTCTGGGTTTATTTCATCCCCTCTGAAATATGTCTAATTCACTTGATACTGATTAAGCATATCCATGTAACTCCTCTATTGTAGCTACTCACTATTATATTGTTGCTAAGTTTGTTTCACTAATTATAAATTTCTGGTAGCTGGTAATAGAACACAACTGTGTTGCTGTTTTACGATTGATTGCTGCTGTTATTTGATTGATTGCTACCATACTATTGATTTATACTATATAATTGATTGCTGACAGTAATATTAAATAGTTTGATATATATGCATAGATACATATATTTATATTTTATTTATATTTATATATTTATAGACTATATAGATATAGATTATATAGATATAGGCATAGATATAGATGATATAGATATAGATAGATAGATAGATAGATAGATAGATAGATAGATAGATAGGTAGATAGATAGACTCACTTTATTAATCATAGCTTTACTTGCTAGTGGTGATTTTGTGGCAGTATACCCGCTAGTGGTGATATGGGGGAAATAAATATATGTGGTGATCTGCAATAAAGAGACTTTTAGAGGATTGTACCCTTGTGTATTATGGAATCCTAAGAACCCACAGTCACGATTTTTATACACCCACAGAGCAGGTTATTTTTTTGCCAGTGACAAATAATGAGATAAGCTACTTGACAGATTTACCAATTTTAAATATGTCAGAGTGCAGTACACTTTCACTGGGTCCTTTGAGATTGTGGAGGTTGTAGTATTTAATATCAGTTTTGCTTATTCTAAATATATCTGATGTCGAAAAGGAGTTCTGATTTATCAGAGTGATTAAAAATAAACTGTATTGCACCACCAAATATAAGTCACAGTTAACAAAACACAGCAAATGCAGTGCACACTTCAATCACAATATAATTGTGCTTCCCATTCCCAGCGTCTATGATATGCTCTTTATCACCATCCTGGGTGTCATCAGTCAGCAGGAAGAAACACATGGATTGAAGCCAGCTCAAGCCTTTTGCTGTCTTAGAAATTATTTTACCAGTTGCTTTGTTTCACTACTCTGTGTTGGGCTGAGCCATATATTCACTCCCCTTCTTGTTGGTCTGGCTGACTCAGGGAAATATTTACATTTTTAAGGAACACAGGGAAAAACATTTACGCCACCAGCTAATCAACTCAGACTCAGCTGTTGATAGTGGTTCATCTGAAACAAAGGCCACTCTGGTCCTTTTTGTGTTGAGATTAGGTGAGTTTCTCTGCATTACTCCCTGATTTTCCTGGACACTGAGATTTCTTTCATTGCAGGAGTTTGTTGATCAGTCACAAAGTGCCACATCAGGTCTCGCAATAGGATAAAAAATTATAAAATGCAGGGAAGTCATTAGACTTTCATTAGTGATAAAATATGAGTTTGTCTACTCTGTTAATGTTGTTTCCTAAATAGAAAATTTTCTGCAGTAAAACTAAGATTTATTTTACTTTAGATGATTAAGAATCATGAGACTTTCTGTAAAGTTAACAGGGTGGCTGTATGACTAGGCTTTAGCTCTAGATGATTGATTGATTTGGGATGATAGTGAGTGTATAATTATGTTGATTGTACTGAACACGCCCAGTCATGGTAATCTTTAAATATTTTATATCAGCCTATTGTGTCATTATACTACAGTTTATATTTAGTATGCTCTAGTAAATGGCTAGTTATTTTTTGGAGCAACTTAATAAGTTTTCTAGTTTTCTCATGATGTCAACAACTTCTGTTTCAGCTGTGGACAAATTTGCATCTGCCATTCAGTTGGGATAAGCCATTTTCCTTCCCTCATCCTCTCTGGCAAAGACAGAGACTATGGGTTGAGATAACAATTTACTGAATTTACTGAAAGCAAACACAATGAAAAAAGAAACATGCAATATTAGCAGTAATATTGATAACAAAATATACCAAAAAAAAAACAAGGGAGAGAAGGCGCTTTACACGCAAAACCTGTTCACCCCCTCAGCTTAACTCTGTGTGGCTACTGGAAAAAAGACAGCACTCATCACGGTGCTCTACCTGTGCCCAAGCCTGAGACAATGGAAAACAAACCCCTGAAAGCTAGATCATCTACATTTGTTAGGTATTAAACAAATTTCTCAACTCAAATTAGTTCAATTCTGACAATTTCTAAATTAGATATAATTTCTAAATTCTAAATTTCTGTTTATTTATCCTGTGTCTGATGGTATTTGAATGCATGAAAATATATATCCAGAATATATAATCAAGTGACTATTACCTTTTTTTTTTTGAGTTATCAGGAAATTGTTCTTAGCTGTTCATATTTATGCATTGCACACAAATACACTAAAAAATCCCCAAATATTTTGGGTAGGTTTACGCATCTTCTTAATGTTAAGCTTTCATTTCAGTTTTTGCAAAGATGGGGAACAGAACCTAAATATGCCAAATCATAACAACACTAACAATGTATTTCAACACAACAATTTACACAGACATTACACATTACATCATTTTCTCAAAGAGAGTGATCCATAGCAATAAACATAAGGTTTGTAGGAGTGAAAGGGGAGGCTGCTGTATTCAGGTAGTCTGCTAAATTTAAAATAATTTTTCCTTTAGTCAGTAAGATCCATAGTAAGTATAGACTTTTTAAGGTGACTTATCAAAAATAATTATGAGGTAAGAAATGTACCCATAGTGAATGTTACAGGAAATTACCTTCCTTGTCATATAGAAACCAGCTATTTCAATGTCTGCAAGAGAAAACTATTGTCATTTAGACAATAGATGACCTAAAATTTCCCCTGCCAACAAATGCACTGCAGTTTAACTGAGAGCAAGTGCTACTAAAATCAATTATCCTGACCTTCAATAGAATGTTCATTTTTAGTCTTTCTACTCTTCCTGCATTATGCTACATGTGTACTCCTTCCTGGAATGCAACTCTGAATATGCCTCTTAGGAAATGTTGCTGCTTAACCACAATTTTGCTGAAAAATTAGTCCAAAGTATTTACCTTTATTTGTGTCTGAGTAGCTGTAGATCCCACTGGATGAGTCACTTGTACTGGTCTTTTTCATCTCCTTACATTTTCTTCTGAAGACCTTCTCTTCAAGGGTGAGTTTCATCAATGATTTACATAAACTTCTTCTGCTAGCAGATGAACATGGGAATGTTTCTTTTCTACAGTCCTATCCTAAGATGACTGATGATGAATTACATGCTTATTGTGTTCTCATTTTCTTTAGATGGGAAAGGAAGCTAAAACATGGACAAAAATATCCTGCTAAGTTTTAACCTCATCAAAAGCCTACCCTGGAGAAAAAAAATACAAAAATGCATACAATTAATAATTGATGACTAAAATTAAAAATTATTTGTAGAAAAAAAAAAATTGTGCTTCATATGAAACTTGTCTATGAAAACCTATTGTACTAGAAATAATACATAGCATCCCCTGAACTGATTTATTCAATTTTTTATGTCCCTGAACCTGTGTACCAAGCAAGGCACAGCAATGACACTCTAGAAGGAGTGAAATCTTTCATTGCTTCCATGTGCAACTTGTCTATTCTATATCCTGGGGCTGAAAGGGAAAACTAGGCTACAGCAAAACTGGAACAATATATTAAACTTCTACTGCTCATTGCGCTTGGTGTGAAGGAGCACTCCCAGTAACTCCCATTTTCTCTCTTATAATTCCTGAATACAGATGACTTGCATTTCTGGCCCAATGCATACTGTGAAGCATAAAAGCTATGTCTAGAAACTAAAAGTATAAGATACACGTGTCACACATTTTTAACTCATTGTTCATTCATAAAATGTCAAGGTGAGTTTGCAGTGAGCAAAGAGGGATTACCAGAAAGAAAAAATGTACCAAAAAAATCAGTTTTTTAAGCTGAAATTAGAAAAGGCAAACAAGCAGACAAGCAACACAGATTCTAGACCAAGCATGTGAATAACGATGACTTCAATTATCATTCCATTTTTCTTCTGGAAGTGTGCACTATTATGGAGAAACAAAATATTCCCCAGTGGCTGTTGATGTTCTTTCTCTTCCTTATGTTCTGCTGGCAAGTACATTGATATATATTTTTAATGTTAGTATTGTTTTTAGAAGCCCTAATCCCAAAACATAGGAATAAGAATGTTATACTGTGAGACTCTTAGTTGTATATTCTCAGCAGATTTTTATTGACCCTATGTAAATTCATTATTTTTCTTTTCTTGTCTCACCATCCTTTATTCATTCCTTGAAGCACCACATGATTTCACTTAGAATTTCTTTTGACAGCATGATTTCTTTGATCTCCATTTTTGTGAGATTTTAATGACCAGCAGGTATGTCTTACCCATGCTCACTGCCTGAAAAATTGTTTTACTTATAATTAGATCCCTGGACTCCATAGAGTTAGCATTTAATTTCATGTACACTAGTGTAAATCAACAGCAAATTACAAAAGCAAACTGGAGGTAAATCTGAGTGAAACAATACCAGAATTTGACTCCACTATGCATCAGTTTTGTATCTTTCTTTTTGAAGTTAGGGACACATTTGAATTTTGTTCTATTCAAATATTGCACTTTTCTTTCTTGACAGCAAATCAAAGTAAAACAAAATACAGTAGATGAAATCACAAGAAGAGGTTAAATCTAGATTTCGTACTCTTATCATGCTGAGATATCCCCTTCATATTTGACCTCTGAAATTAATCGTATTTTCTGTATTTAATGTAGATTTTAAATTAGACAGAAGCTGTCCCTGACCACAAAGTTGAGACTGAAGGATAAATGGAGAATGGGACAGAAGGAGAAAGCATTTTTTATTACTTCAATCACATAATAGCTTGAATAAGGCTAAAAGAAATGATGCAAAATAGGACAGCACCTCTATATTCTGGTCAGCTTTGAAGATATGTCTATTTTGATTCAGAAAAAATAAAATATCTGTTAATATCTGTGCTACTTCCCAACTCATTAAAAAACCATTGCTACAAGGACTTCATATAAAAGAAACATTTTTCCTCTGTTTCCATCAAACATGTCTGTCACAATGCATTTGCTGACATGTTAAAAAAGTAGTATTTCTGGAAAGTAGTACTTGTGGGAATTACATTACTCTTAACATGGTAGCTGGCTAGTATAGGGACTACCTGAGGGCATTGCTTCCAGGCAGTTGTTTGAAATATTTAATGCCACATAAATCAGTTCTAGTATGGCTCTGCAAATGTTCATAGCATATTAATGCTGCAATTCTAAAAGAAAAGTAAAAATCAAAACTTTATTTTTCCTTACACCTGTGACTTGACACTGAAGAAGACAACACTTATATAATTTATTTCAACATATGAGAGTCCACGGTTTAAAATAAAAAAAAAATAAAATTGCTAATTGAGTAAAAGACACAAAAAATGTCTTTCTTGAAAGGAATAATACCTTGATCTTTTAATTTTCCTCTTCTAAAGATATCTACATTCTCCAAAAGACAGTGAAGAATATTAGAATTCCTTTCAAATCTTCTTGGACCACGCCAAAATTTGTGAAGCTGTGCTATTAACTACTTAATCTTTTTGTTATTGTCAAAGGAACATTGTTTCAAGCTGAAAGTGAAAAAAAAAAGAATTAACCTTATCCAACAGTGCTAGATAGTGGTTTAAAAATTTTGTAGTTTATTTGAAGTTAGTGCTGCAGCAAGGAGGAAAGACACTCGGAAGCAACCAAAGCATGTTCATTATCCCTGTGCTCAGTAATGGGCAATGTAATTTCAGCTTTCTTAAGTGGTGCTTCTACCAGCATATTGCTAGCAGGATACTGTGGAAACATGTACATTTACATGTTCTGGATAATGGATAAGTATTTTCTATGATCTGTGTTTCATCGTGAATACAAATAGGTATTATTGTAAAGAGATTTATTTTCTTCGCTGATGTATTTCAACAGCAGAGAGAAGCTAACATGAGATCCATCATTTGCAATATTAAGTAGTATTTGTAATGAAATTTTTAGGATTAAATAATATATTCAATATCTTAGAAAGAATTAAACATATTTCCTTGTATTATTGTCTCATGTAAAATACCAAACCAACTAAAAACCAAAACCACCCTCGCCAAAAAATCCAACACAACCCACACCAACCAAACAAAAGATTAGCAAAATCAAGATGTCTTGTGATGTCTATCATATGTTCATTGACTGTGTTAGCCATCCCTTTTTTATAAAATTGCAAAACAAGTTCCTGTCAATGTTTGATACATATAGACATGGATGTCCCATAAGACCAGAAAGATTTTCCCCAGCTACAGGAATAACTGTCTGATCTTGTTCTTTCAAAAAATGGATATATATGTTTCTAGTGGACTACACCCTGTTCCTAATATTAAATCCATCCAAATGTTGAAAATCTGAAGTTGAAGAGAACATGGAAGGAAAAGGAAAATCTAGTCCCTACCAGCAACACAACCTGCAATACAAGGCTTTTAAGGAAACTTTTTTCTTGCATAACTTTGCATGCTTCTCTTTCTGTCCTCTATATACATTTTTTTACTCTGTTGTTTCATTGCACAGGTTATTCTCTGCACAGTTTATACCCATACTACTGGGCAGATTTGCTCCTACCTTTAAAGCTAGGTCTAGCTGCCTTATGCTTGGGTTACAGGTTGATCTTATCTCAGTTTCTGTTTCTGGTCCTTTGAAATGAACAAAAATGGTGTTCATCCATTTCAAAGTGTACCCCTGCATTTGATACAGTGTCCCAAATCTGGATATGCCAAGTTTACTCATGGAACTGGAAATAAATCTCAGAAGACCTTGTACAAAATTCATTATAACATTATGCTGTATCTTCCATAAGTATTTCTCAAGTCTGGATGCCTGTTACAAAAACTGAGTCATACTGGGCTTTAAAATGGCCCTTTTATTTCCATTATTTTCTTGCTACTATGGTCTATCATGGTCTTTTAGAGAGGAATGCTGTGGAGCACAGAAGTCAGCTGTGTTCTTCAAAATAGATTCTAGAAATGTGCTGGTTCTTTATGTTGAAAAAGGAATGTTGCCTTTTTCCACACAATAGTGTTAGTGAAATTTAAAAAAGAAAATTATGATAGCTTGCTTACACACAGGTCCAGATTAGACTTTGAGAGCAGGTTTTTATATATACCTCTAATACAAATAAATTCAATGTGAATTCTAGTCTTAGACATCAAGGCCAGCACTCCATATCCATGATTCAAAGTCAGAGCAAAATAGGGGGGTCTGTAGGCTGTGAGGAAATAGTTTCTGCATGTCTTGATGTGGTACTCTTGTTTCTTGAAAGGAAAACATGGATCAATGGATAGGGCATGCATTCTGATATCAAATAGCTACAGTTCAGGCATTTCTTACCAGTTTAAGTAATTTAATGCCATTTCAAAATCAGTAGAAAATCCTAGATCTCATATTGATAAAGTAGCATAATAACTCCATAATATATTTAATTTGAAATGGAACAAGCCCCATGAAATATTCTAGAAGTAAAAAATTTTTTTAGTGACCAGTTACCACGTTCAAGATAAAATTTTTGTCATGAGATTTTATTCAGGTCAAATTACTAACCTGAAACCTTGTTATGTCGTGTTTTGAAAAGATAAGGGAAGCTTCCCCAGTTATTATGATGGCAGCTGAAGTATGTGCTCTCAAGTCATTAATAAAACATGTGGTTTTGTTAGTTCATCTGTATTTCATTTTCATAGAAAAAAATATGTTCATGGCTTACTTCTAATATAAAAGAAATATCTGCAAGGCATACATAGATCATGAATGTAATGTCTCAATTATGTAATTCATAAATTCAAAATAATAGATTGTTGCATTATTCTCCACTGCTATGCTGTTTTGCCTGAATCATTTTCTCTCTTATAATTCCCGAAATGGGAAGAAAGCATAAAGGTTGCTTTCAAACAAAAATTCTTTAGGCATTTTTAATTTATGTCGTTTCAAGGCAGGAGTTCATCACTTGCCCATGAAAATCATCCTTGAAATTGTCTATAGTGCTGCATAGAAAAAAAAAAAGTTTGCCAGGTTTCATCTTTAATGTTCCTATTACTTCAAGGGAGAGTCAAAAACCATTCCTATAATTAGGATATTATATCAGGGCATAGAATAACTGAGTATATTTACAGGAGATGTGGGATATTTTGTCTTTGTGTCCAGATAATTAAAATGTTGCTTATTTAATTTCAAAAGTGGAACAAGTTTGATTTGATGAATTTACCTTATGATTTTTTAACTCTGGGTGTTTTTTTGGTATTTTTAACCAATTATTAAAGTATTACTTACTGGGGAATTTATTAATAATAAAGAAGATAATAATTAACTTGTAAGGTTTGATTTCCACCCAGCTCAGCAGGAATTAAAAACTGTTCTTATCTAATTAATTTCAGTGGTTTATACATCAGAGATTTTCAGTTTGAGCTCCAGTATTACAAACTCACCACCACACTTTCCCTAATTGCCAGGCTCAAACAGCAAGAGCTTTAAAAACTCACTTAAATTGAACTCTCTACTATCTACCTCCTATATAAGGGTCAAGCCTGGCTAAGAAGGCACACGTGGTGAGCAATTTTTGTTACAGACCTGTGAGCATGCAAAGAAATGAATTTTCTGAAGCTGTCAGGATGAAAGCTCTCAGCCTCATCGGCTCCACGTCATACTTTGAAGTTAATACAATGGGTAGGTTGTAAGTAACTTAGCTGAGGGGAATTTTCCTAAGCATATTGAGAAAAATAGTCATTTAAAACTCAGCATTTCTATGTCCATTCCCAGCATGGAGGACAGCAAAAGCCTTGATCCTCTGCAGCCCCTGAAGCTCTTCTTCTCTGAATCTTTTTTCTTCATGTACCTTTACCCCACACAGAGACACTCTCAAACAGACAACTTGAGAATTATTTATTAACACAGCAATTATTTATTGGCAAGTATATACACTAGGTAGCTAGGAATAGTGTGGCATAAAGCTGAGATTATATTACTATGCTCAGCACGCTGGATGAGACAGGTCTCTGCTTACCAGGCATGTACCAGTTGGGTGAGCTATTCTTGCTCCCTTAGAACAAGCTGATCCTTGATGTTATTTTGTTGCTATTTTATTTTTTCTAGGTTGTACATCCTCTCATGTCAGAAACGCTTCTTGTTCAACTTTGAAGCTATTATTTATATCTACTTAATAACATTCTGAGCAAAATTGAGATTACAAAGCTAGACTGCAACAAACTGGACTTCAGGTCTCAGGAGTATACCTTGTCCATTCTCTCACACTCTGCTGTTATCCAAACTCTGTGGCTGAATTCCCAGTGAATAAGGTCTCCTGTCCACTAAAATCCTGGACAATTAATGGGGAGTTTGAAAAAATGATGGGTGGCCAAGGCTTAGGTAATGTTGGAAATTAATATTTTAGCCATAAAACAGTTCAGTACCAGTGGCTCTTGCTGCTCAGTTTGTACTTCAGTCATGACAATGAGGTTGTTGTTGCAGATGGAAACCTCCAACACTTAACATAGTACAAATAATAGAAGTTTTGAATCAAGATGTAAATGAACTGAATAGTACATTATTTTCAAAATCCTTCTATGGGCAAAGAGGAAGAGCAACAACCATTTATGTAAGTCAAGATGAGACTTTACTGGTTAGCATAATTGATGTAATAATAGTCTAATTCAAAAATCATCATTAGTCTATATGAAATTACTTTAGAGAAATAAAGAGTTACAAGGCTGATGGAATAATTGTATGCAGAAAGGATCTCAATAATATCAATTGCACATTTAAAATTGTAATTTGCACTCTTACTTTCTACACCTTTTCCTAGTGTTACACTTATCCTTTAACTGCTCCTCTGGGCCAATAATTTCATTATGGGTTCAGAGGTGATGGTCCATTATAGCCAGTGGTTAACTGGAATCCTTTTCAGAGAGGAATAGAATCATGTTGATGGCTTATTTTTTCTCTTTCCCATTTCCTATGTTCTTCTATTCTCTTTTCCTTCTCCTTTGTGCTGCATTCTGTCTGCTCATGTCAAGGCCTTTATCATACTAAACCTGTATTTCTCTATACTATATCATTGTGTTAGACTTGTAAATATTTCCTTCTGCACAGAACAACTGCTTGTGACCATTATCTATAAGAAACTACGGTTTTGCACTGCAAAGATTAGCAAAAGTAAATGCAAAAAAAAAAAAAAAAAGAAAAATAGATACCTGATCAATTAGAAAAAAAAAAAGCTGTCAAAACTAATCCAAGAAAAAAAAGTTACAGACAACTCAAAATAAGATTGGAAAAACCTCGACTGTATAATCTCAGTCTTGAGACCTTATAAATTCAGTACAATACACAACAAATGAGAAAAAATAGGTGATTTCTAATACTTTCAGATTAGTTTGAAAGACTGCTTATTATTTCAGCATTTTCTCACTTTATTGCTATGGAGGTGTGGTAAAAGTTGAATAGCAGGAAGTGAGGAAAAACGTATATAATCTTGATGGGCATTTTGAGAATAGGTGTTTTTTCTGTTTTCCACCAAATTCTTTAAAATTACTTTTATCAGAATTGGGTGAGGGGGTTCTATTACTTCCCCTAAGTTTACCTGTTTGTTCATTATCAGTAATTCTCATTATGAGTTAACAAAGGGGCTGGGATTGTCATTTAAGCTGTAGGTTTAAGCATCAAATTCTGTTCTTTGCTGCACATCAGAAAAGTGGAGCAAGTACATTTCTTAAGGCAGGTACTCTAGCTTTACACTGAGGAAAATCTAAAACTATCCCCATTAAAAAGTCAGGTCTCATACAAAACAAACAATACCATTACCTGTGCTTATGCAGTATATATTTAATGATCATCAGCAATCATTTTGTTGAATCTAACTTATTACCTTTGCTACAAATAAAAGCTACAGAAAATTACAACTGGGTTCTTAAGGTGCCAAGAGGCATTATCTCATGAGCAGTAGAGCACATTATTGTCATTTGACTCTAAACAAAGACTCAAAGCCCAAAAATCTAAAAAGCCTTTTCAAAGCTTGGTACATTCAGCCACCTCTTTGTCACGTCCTTCTTTTAGCACACTATCTGTCTATTCACATTCTCATACTTGGTTTTTATAACTCTCTCTAAAACTGTCCTTTATAATGTAAAAAATTCAGGACTATTCTGTTGCTGAGAAAAAAAAACAACAAAACAAAACTAAAACCAAAACCAAACCCCTCCCTCCCAAAAAAAGAAAACAAACAAAAAAACAAGAAAACAAGCCAGTTTTAAACCAGCACATTTTATAGAGTAGCTTAGCAGGTACAATGAAAGAAAATGAAGTTGTACATCTGACAATGCATAAAGGCAGATTATGAGCTGTGGGACTGACACAGCTTTGCATTTTACTTAAAGAGAGAGATGAACAATATTTTCTCTTGCCTTTCTCAAAAATCAGATTATATCTGCGTTAGTTCTACTTATGCACATGACAAAAGTCCAATAATAGACTGAATATATTGATCATTCTGGTTCAAAGCACTCTTTTATTATATGTTATATCAGGCATAAAACCATTTGTACTTCTCCAAATGAAAACTCAATATTTTTTCTTTCATTTTCAAGGCAGTAATTTACATTTACTGGTCTCCTACTTGAAGCCGTGTCTATGAATTTCTTATCCTAGTGTAAGTCAGTTTTTCAAGGTGGCTGAAACACTGCTCTCCAGACTTTTAAGTGGAGTAATCTTAATTCTTATCTGATGTACCATGTTTCTTGTTGCTTAAAGCTGCTATCATGATATAGATCCAATGTACATGTACATTGATAGGCAAACCCAACTTAAGTTACATCTTACATGTTCTGCATGTTACAAAACATACCTGCAGGAATAGGTACCTCCATGTTGCGCAATTGCATCTTTGCAATAAAAAAAGTAAAGCATATCTTTTATACCGAGAATGTGAGTAAATTTTTAGAACTAGAAATTGTTAACTTTCGCTACAGGTAGCTGTCAGAATTCTTGATGTCTTCCATTTTGAGATTAGCTGAGTTGGTAAGAGCATGATGCTGGTAATGCCAATGTCACAGGGTTAAATTTATGAATATTCATTTAATAGTTGCAATTGATAATCATTATGGATACCTCCCGGCCCAGAATATTCTGTGATCCTAATGGATTTCTGTTCCACCCCTCTGTTATCTTTTTATAGATGTTCTGATCTGGTGGTATCAGAAATAAATGTTACCATGATAGATAACACTCACAAAATAATAAAATACAAAGAATTGAGATGAATGAATATATCTTTGATTATTTTATGAGGATAATAATGCAGAAAATTTGTTTCCTTAATTTAATGTTTTCCAAAGAGTTGCCATGCATTATTGTCCAGAAACCACAGAAGAGGTACACAGGTACATGGCTAATAAGAGATGTGCAGGCCTTTCCCTAGTTCTCTCTACAAGGGGAAAATTAACTTAAATGAAGCAAACTTGACCTTTCTGTTTCTGTGTTCTGTTTCACTGTGCTGTTTCTGTGTTCTAATATTCTATGAACATTAGGAAAAAAAAAAAAGTCCAAACTTGTTTACCTGCAAAACAGGAGCTTGCTAACAAACCAGGAAAATGGCTAACCCATATATATGTGTATTCTTGTACACTAAAGTTCCCCAGATAAACTAACCTCATGATCAGAACCTCCTTCATTTTTCTTTGTCTTGGCAGACAGTAACAGATACTACAAGCATTCATAAAGCAGTTTTCAATGTCTTTCCTATATAGAAACAGTGAAACTTGCAATAGGAATGGCACATTCTATTTTCAGTTGAGCAGTCTTGGGTGAGATACTCACATGCCAATGTTTCTGGAACAATGAACATCTATCTCACCCTTGGATCCAAAGATCCACGGGAAGTAACAGTGACCCATGATGACTTTCAGGGAGAACAGCAGTACCTTAGCCAGTCAGCAGCTCCTAGATTTTCACACTGCTTTCCTTTCGCATGCTCCTGGGGAGTTCTTTGGAAAGAAAAGATATGAAACATGTGTGGTAGACAGATTCATTCAAACCTTGTACCTCATGCTACATAAAGACAGTACCTATCACAATTTTAAAAAAAGCATACCGTCAGGAATCAGTGCTTCCTTGTTTCACAATATCTCACAAGCAGCACTTAGTAAAGCCATTGAATATCCAATTTAAACTCCTGATGCAGTCACAGAGGATTTAGTTCAACAAAATCCTACCCTCAGAAATGTGCTCTCAAGTGAAAACTTTGAGATGACTAGTAAGAGAAGTTATTGAAAGCAGTCCATTTAATTGTGGAAAATCAACATACACCAAAAAGGTAAACCACATAATTTGCAGGAAGGCAACTCAATTAGCAGAAGAGAGGGATGGAATTCAGCTGCTGTTCCAGAGATATTTTCTACCTTTTATGCTGAAGTAATCTGATAAAACATTGAGTAACAAGATTCTGAAAACGAAAAATCTCTGATACTCCTAGCCTATATATGTTTCCTAAAAATTAATCTTAAAAAACACATTTATTCTTTCTATATCTCTATCTAGCACACATTTTTGTTTATGTTTTAACACAAAGAAGCAAAATCCTTTAAAAGTACCTCACTATAAAATCATTATCTATATGATCTACAATATGCAGTTAGATAATTGTCTTGAAAGTTTAATGGTTCCATTTGAACCTGATTAGATAAATTTTAAAAATCTGATATAGTTTTTCCATGATTTGGGTGAGAGTTTTGAAGATTTACTTGTTTAATAAAAGATAAGGTTATGACGCTATTTACTTATGTGCTTTAAATAGGAATCAGAAAAGTCTATTCCTCTTTGAAAAAAAGAAGTTGGCATTTAAAACTTCAAAATAAGACATTTCTCCTAGTAGTACTGAGTGAAATTACTAAATCCCTCATGATAGTCAGTTTTGGTAGTTTTCTCTCAGTAAGTTATCTTTCTAGGTTCTGGACTTCAAGATAATCAGGGCTAATTAAACCAAACCAAATTTTGTGGGGAAAAAATGTATGACTTCTCCTTATGCCTAATAACATAGGGCTAAGTCACAACCCAGTCATTCAATCAGTTTTCAGGATGAAAGGGAACAGAAATTCTGTTATTCATACAACTTCGTGTAGACACATTTTAAATCATTGTAAATGCATAATGAGTCAGCAAGACCTTTGAGGCAGATTGACCCATTTTGCTTTCAGGAAGCTGCCTTATGAAAAAAACCCATTCAGATTATCTAAGAAATGGAGATCACTCAGATTATCTAATAGATGGAGAAAGCTTTAAGGAGGTAAGGTAGGAATACAAGCTTAAAAAAGATAGTAATTTTTTCTTCTTGTTGTGTTGGGACTTTGTAGAACGAGTCTCAGCGTTCAGGCCTGTTTTTAATTAACTCAAGATATCTTATGAGCTGACATCACTTAAGGTACCTACCAAGTCCCTTTTTTCAGTCTCTGCTTGAGCTGCTATTTCCTAGTTCCTCCCTGTGATTTTTATATTTGCTGCTACAGTCACACACTGTACTCTGGAGTCTCCTTTCTTCTAGGTACACTTCCTTTTCAAGGAAGGAATAGTCTTCTTTTCTTCCTGAGCATGTGACCTGTCCATAATGTATTTCAAAGGGAAATAAATGTGCAAGAACAAATAATATGTTCTGATGATGAAAGGAAGAATAGTATCTATTTGGAGATAGCTTCCCTCTGACAGAAGGCAAAATGTAGGTAAAATAATGCTAGCTAGTTTGGGGCTTCTTTTTTCTTAGGATTTGGCCCTTACATAGGTTGCCTTTTGTTTTAGAACATTTATCTACAATTGTCATGCAAAAAAAAAATTACTATTAAACACTAAAGCAAAATATATTTTATATCATACAGAAAAAGAAAAATTATATGAATTCAATATGGTCAGCAAAGAAATTGCAGGAAATCTTGTTTGTGTAGAGAAACTCTTACCAGGTTATTTTTACTGGAACTTATTGCAGTTCAATAAAAATTATTTTACAAGACCAGTTCTTCTAACACTAATATTTTATTGTATGTTCTTCATTGAATGTTTAATTATATGCAAATTACCTTGAGAGCAGAAGCAGATTCTTACTAAAAAAAAAATAATTATTTCACAGACAAAATTTTTTGCAGAAATATGTTTTTGGCTAAACACATAAATTCTTTTTATGTGACAGTTGAGTCACCTCTATTTACAGTTTTACTTCAAAGTGCCTAAGTGCAAAACTCTTTTTTTTGGCTGAAGACTCCAATTTGATCCCTAACCATTTCTTCTAAGCTCTTGCCTTCACACTTTGTAAGATTATTCTGGAGTGAAAAGAAGCCTGTCATAGTTGTACTGATACAGACCATCACAAAAAGGATTCTGTTGATAGATTTTGATTTGCTCCATATTGTCTAAAAGTAAATTTAATAATACAAAACTATGATTAAAGATACAGACACATACAAAAGTATTAGTAGCAGCAGTAGTAGATTGATCTGCTGGATCTTTTCTTGCAGATAGAATGTATTTAACACCATTACAGAGATTTAACTAGCAACGTTATCATCATGTGGGGCTATGACATGGAGCATTTATATTCATTGACCCTTAGAACTTTTCCAATAACTAAGATAGGTAGCTATTGAGCATATTGAACTTGGAAAATGGCTTTAGAAGAAAGCCAGTGCAGATGAAGCTAATTTGCTTGTATAGCCCCTCAAGATACATTCTTCCTGCCATAAAATGTTACAGCAAGCACTGTAATTAAACTGCATACAGACACAACAGAGCTCTTCTTCCATTTTTACTGCACACACTGCAGGCCTCCACTCTGTCATTTCAAATCTCCAAATGTTCTTACAACCCACAAGGGGTCCAAGACTCTCTGATAGTGACACATTTCTTATAGCTAAGGATAGCAGTGGAAAGCCAATTATAATAGCTTCCCTACTAGGTCCTGTGGTGTTTGAATCTTTGTAACCCTTGTGGGTTAGTTTTCTCAGAACTGGACTGTTAAATTTCTAAAGAGACCGCCCTTAGAGGCAGTCACCACTTTCTGAATCAGAACTGATGAAGAACACTGTGGAGGAGACATGCTGTGCTCTTTCAGGAGCATTTTATTATAGTTACTTACGCTTTGTTAAGTTTAAACTTTCAAAATGAAGTTGAGGTGAAGGCAGTTGTGCTACACCATCACTTCTCATTGCCACTCACTTATAAAAGAGAAGGTATTTTTAAAAGATTGTATTTATACCTGAAGTCCATCCTTGCCTCTATCTTGCTGCAAACTCAACTGTTAAAATACTGTACTCCCAAGTCCAAGCATTTAAGATTTTGCACTGGATGGAAGATGATATGTGCCCTGTAAATAATTAATTAGGAATCTTCTTGAAGTTTAATGACATGATTCAGGATAAAAGCCAATTAAATCAAATTTCTTCTGACTGGCAGAAAAATTAATATTTCTCACACATAGTTGGCTTCTACATCAAATGGGGAGCAGCTTAAAAATTAAAAACCAACTAAATTTAATGAGAGTGACCTTGAAAGGACAAAACATAGGATCAAGAGGAAAAGATAGTAGCCTAAGGGAAAGAAAAAAAATCACTTTAGAGGTTTATATTCTGTAATTTTCTTTATTATTTGCTAGTGTAAAATCAGATCACAAAGATCTAAAAGAATAATTTTACAAGAAGATTAAATTTTTAGTGACTGCAACTCTTTGTGAAATCAATTAATAGTTTCACACTGTCTCTCCATTTTGCTCCCAAGAACTTTTTTACAGGTAAAAATATGAAAATGGGAAGATTTTATCTCAGTATTATCAGTATAATTTTTTCCATAAACCTCCAGAAATTTACATTTCAATCTATCAGTCACACTGAAAAATTCTTTCCTCCTCCAAAATTTGAGCAGAAATACAGCAGATTACAACTTTCTGAACTAGACAGTATTTTAGAACACTTTTGAACTTCTTTTCTCTCTGGAAATGTTAGAGAGAAACAGAAGAGCAATTAAAGGCTTTGGGCTTGTCTAGTTTGGAGGAGACTGAGGGGTGACCTCATTGCTTTCTAGTGATGGGATACAGGGAAATGGTTCAAAACTGTGCCAAGAGAGGTTTACAGGTAAAATGAGGAAGCATTTCTTTATCCAGTGGGTGGTCAAACACTGGAAAAGGCTTCCCAGGGAGGTGGTTGCTACCCCAATTTGGTGAACCCTGAAGTGTTCAAGCAGCTGGACTAGATGATCACTGCAGGTCTCTTCCAACTGAAAAATAATCCATTCCATTCAGTCAAGTAGAGGAATATGCTTGTCACCATCAAAGTTCTTAATTCATGCCAGCTCCTTTTTTATTTTCCTGACTTAATTTGAATCTTAGGTGCATTTCTTTCTCTCTCTTTTTTTTCATTTTTCTTTTGTCCACTTGTAAGACATACTTTCAAAGTATTTGAAGTATACCTCTTTCATTATTTGATCAAATTTCAGCTAATCAGAAATCACACCTAATGTATCATTCCTCCTCTGCAGAGTAATTGCATTAATCTATAAGGAACTGGTCCTAAACTATTAAGGAAGAATGGAGTTGCCTAGGTATACATGTATCCCGGGAACCTCTTGACCTAACTTTAAATGGTTAGAAAGAAGCTGAAAATACTGAGCTCATTAGAGTAACCCAGGGTTGAACTCTTTCACGTCTGGAATAGTTTAAGTAATCCAACAGTTTAAATATGACTAATATGACTTTCTTTAGGAAAGAAAATTTATTTTAGATTAAACAGCATGCAAAATGCTGTGGAATATTATCATCCCGCATTAATAGTAACATATTTCACAAATTCATTATTTCTGATCATGTAGTCCCATTCTTTGTTTAAAGCAATATCAAGTTCAAAATCAGACCAGATTGCTTTGCTCCTTCTACAAAAAGTTTTGAAATTCTCAGCCGCTCTGAGGAGCCTTCTGCAGTGCTTTTTTTTTACTGGCTGGTGCTGAATCCCAGCATTTACCTTATTTAATGTACTGAAATAAAATATGTGATATATATTTAGGTGTGTGCCTGGTCTCCAGACAGAACATAAATCACAAGCTGCCATGCTTTTAATTTTTAACCAACTTTCCGTACATCTCATAATTCTGCATGTTGGAGTTTTGGTTTGTTTTCTTTGCTTGGTTGGAGCAGGGGGTGTTTGAGTCTGGTTTTTGGTGGTTGGGTTTTTTCACATGCTATAGCATATTTTCAGCTTTGGTAATGCAGGCAAGGTACACAAAAGTATTAACAAGCTTCTCATTTCTGTAAACTTTTTATGACTGCAAATAAATGAGCTGGCAGTGAAGGGTTGCTGCTTATTCTAGACTAACCTGAAATGGATGTTTCCTAACTTACAGTTCTGCTTACTCGGTAGTTATTTAGATCGTGTTTTGAGAATTTATTTTAACGAAGTCATAAGTTATGAATGGCCATCACAGTTACTGTTTTGTTTCTGGGTGGTGTCAATGTTTATAAAGAAAAAAAAAATCTGAAAACACAAGATTTCTGCACATATGTCAGTCATATGTTTACATGAATAATGAGCCTTCCAGGAGCACTTTCAAAGAAATCAAATGATCAATTGTAACATTTTTTCTGAAGGAATATATTCTTGTTGTACACTTACCTATTTAGTTTTTTTAACATGAAGACCAAAGATGCAATTTGCACGCTTTTCATCTGTCTCCAAATTTAATTATTCATGACTATCAAGCCTCATAAATTTATTTTTAACATAAATACTACATTTTTGGTAAAGATGCAATTAAAAAAACCTTCTGCTTTTAAAGGAATTTTGATAGTGTTCTTCCTTCCACCCCGAACTGACCTGTATTCCCCTGCTCAAGATACAACCACCAGTGGCAAGCATAACACATGCATTTGGCAGCGATGGCTGCAAGCAGCTCAAAGTGGATTTGGGGGAGGCAGATAGCAACACAACAGCCAATGGTTAATTGAAACAATGCACCCAACCTAATCAAAACTATGGTAGATGTCCAAATCAAGACAAATTTGGAAAAAACTAACATCTCTAGTCAGTATGCAAATATGATGATGAGTCAATAATTTTACCCCTGAAATAGTGAGCTGCTCAAGAGCCCTTTGAGCAATCCCACATGGCAGAGGACTGCATCACGGGATCTTACTCCAAGTATGGACATCTCTCAAGCTTATGCCTGCCACAGAGATTCCTTGCTCCTCAATACTGAGAAATTTCTTGCCTGAACAGATACACCACAAGGGACTAATAACTTTCTGGACTTTGTAAACATTTATAAGGTTATATCTCAGATTCAATGTGCACATATAATCACTCAGACATAAACCTTTGACTAAGCCTGTGACTAGGACAGAATTCAGGTGTATCCAGGCTCTTTTGAATAGAAATTAAGAAAGCTAGAGTGTCATCTGTGAACTTAGTGACCCAAAGGGAGGGATCCAATGCATCTGGCTTACCCCGTCCTCTGTGTAGTAAATAATCAAGTGCACCTTGCCATGAAATCTTGTTAAACCACTGTCTCATTTACTATAAAACTTTCTTAAATGTTGGTTTAGATCCATAAACATACTGCAACTTCTCTCTTACATGTGAAGTGCATTGTTTCATCCACAACAAGAATGTCTGTGATATGTGAAATGCAATTATGCATATTATTTTTGAGGTGTTTGGCTGGCCCAGAGAGGCATTCAGACATGACAAAAACAAATGAGAAAGAATAGGCAATTCTTGTGGCCTTTAGGTTATTACAATTAACAATCAAAAGACATCAAAAAACAGAAAAGAGAAGATGATGTTTTGTTTTTTTTTCTCCAGAATGGACACAAATAATTTAAAAAAAAAGCATTGTGAATAGAGGAAAATAATTCAAATAAACCACCATGTCATCAGTCTCAAAAAATGAAAGCTCTAATCTCACTCTACAGATAAGAACACAAAAAGGAAAAAAAAAAAAAATAAAAGGGATCTCAGTATGAGATCTCAAGATCTAGGCAGAACTATTGCTCTTAAGAGCAATGCTTGCCATTGCATTTGTTATGTAACTGGCATTTTACATACTTATACCTTACAGACAATATAAGTTTCTACTTTCATATTTATTTTAGTTAGTAATTTTAGATAGTTCTGCAAATTTTAGATAGCTGTGTGAATTTTAGAAATGTCAGTATGATACATCAATGAGATGATCAGAATTTGACTTTCAGGCCAAATCTGGTATTACCAGATTACCATGATAAATTTATTATCATTATAAATCTGATATTACCGAGCCTAAAATTTTAAGTCAATGTCAGAACTGTTGCCCAACGAGATGTAATACCATTTCTTTTGGAAAGCTGTCTCACCAGAAACAGCAAGAAAGTTGCTTATATGACAAGTATTTTCTTTGGTTATCACACACCAAAAGGTGCTGACCTGTAAGACAGTCTTCACAGAAATAAAGTTGACTCTCTTTTAGTGAAATTCTCTTTCCAAGAGATCTTTGATGTTACATGTCTTCCAGCTTGGCTTAAAGTATGTAAAATTTCCTGCTGTACTGACTGACTTCTAGATTGTTTCCCTTTGGTCTGCTAAGTTTGTGTCACTAAAAGCAACTTTCTCCTCACTGATACTTACATAGTTAATTCTGCCTACACAGGGTATATATTTGCTCATACTATAATGTGAAGGTGGGCCTGTGCTTACAATTACACTTACCTTGCAACTATACTGTTGGGAGTGACAGTGTTTGCACTGCTGGAAAAGTTTAAAGAATGTGAAGATATGAGTTTATAATTGGAATAAGTACGCATTTAATTGAAGTATTTATTGTGTACAGAGGGGTTGTCTCATTTAACTTTAGACAGCTGAAATATAGAAACCTACCTTTGACCTGGACACTTTTCTCATCTTTTTCTGTTCCAGAAGTGAAAGCACAACCAATGTATGTTAGATATGTATGTATCTATTCATAATAACTCTATAACTTCTAATCTACACTCTGAAAGTGACTATTTTTCTACTTTGACTCAAATATACTTGATGGAAGGAAAGAAGGATGAGAGAACCAGGCTTTTTTTTCATTGTTGTCCAGAGAAAGGACAAGAGTCAATATGTGCAAAGTGAAATCCATGAAATTTTATCTTCATAAAAGCAAAAAAGAAAATTTACTCTGGGGGTAGTAAACAGAGGTGGCCCAGAAGAAATGCCCCTGGAGATAATCAAAAGTTGACTGGATAAAACCCTAAACAACAAAATCTGCCTGACCCTGCTTGAAGAAGCGTAGATGATCAAAAATGGCCCATCTCTATTTCAACAACTCTGTGATTCTATGATTTTCTTGCTTTTGGTTACCAAAAGTTATATTATCTCTGCTGATGTCTAATGTCATGTTTGTAAATAATAGGTTCCTTTCTAATGATCATTCAGAGCCTCCTGGTTCTTGGGAAGAGTGAAAGCCACTAATTATTCCTCCAAAATGAATCATCAAAAACAAATAAAAGACTTCAAAGAGCTATTCAAGGTGTGATTAGAATAATCTGATCTCAATAACAAAGTCATAAAAAATTAAAAATATAGCAATTACAGCAAATAGAGGTAGATGTGTAATTATGTTAATATTATGTAAAAATCTACAGGATATCTTCCAGGCCCACAGGAAACCATTCAAATCCTAGCAATGCCAATAAAAGATGAAGTAAACTGCAGCACAAGAAGTAGACACAAATGAACTTAATCATATTAATATAAGGACTAATAATGCAATAAAATAGCTAGTGCTGGGCCATTTCAAATTAAAACTCCTTTTTGCTGATAACTTAAACAAACTAAACAAGAAAAATGGCTGTATTCCT
The DNA here is from genome assembly GCA_020466415.1 of Ammodramus savannarum pratensis. Lineage (NCBI taxonomy): Eukaryota > Metazoa > Chordata > Aves > Passeriformes > Passerellidae > Ammodramus > Ammodramus savannarum. The sequence goes on along the minus strand of JAHXMQ010012338.1, from coordinate 81,770,051 downwards.
ACCTTTGAAACAGCCCTTTGAAAATGTAACTGGGCAGACTTAAATTATCATGTTCACAAAAATTATTACTAGAACATCCAAGCAAATGTATAAAGTGAAAATTGAGCTGTTTTCTTTTCCCTAGGTGCTTGTAAGTGCTATTGCCCCCAAGGTATCATTACACTAGTTCTACAAAGACTTAAATATTCATTTAGTGCTGTGTATTCTATTAAATCATCTTCTCTTTTGGTCTCTTTCCCAGAGTATATAGAAAACTAAAAACACACCTCTATTTAATCTTCTTTCCCTTTTGGAATATTAGCATACCACCAAAAAATATCTATTTTTTTAAAAAGAGAACTTCTGTACTATGTAATTAGTTATTACTTTTAAAGGTTTGCAAAACACAGCTTCCAGGTTTTCAAGAAATTGATTTGGATACCAATATAATATTTTTAGCTGGTGATACAGGAGAAAGTACTAAATCATCCTTCAGTAAACCATTCTTCTCTCAAAATAAAAGTAGAAGTATTTATTATACCTTTTCTTAATTAAATTAGGGGGCTTTTTAGTTAATAAATTTAGCTTTGATATTTGTTAGTATTTCTGTAAAACCCACAGGATTTATTTGATTGATAATGTGTTTAAATACCTTACCATATTTATTTATTTTAAGCTTTTGCTCCTCTCCTTCCAAGAAGAAAGACTGCCCAATAATATTTATAATGTTTTTATTTGATTTTGATTTAATTTGTAAAAATAGAAAGCTTGATAATTATTTTATTATAGTTCAATATGTATTCAATAGTGCAAAAAACAGGAGCTATGGAAAGTACATACCCTTCTGAACTGATTGTTGGAGATCAGGAGGGACACACTAAAAAATTGTAAAAAAAAATCTTACCAGAAACTTATTTATGGGACACTAGATCTCAACTTAACCTCTACAAATTGTGACAGAATTTGAGATAATTGGCTCAAAGCAGACCTAGACCTGTAAATGTAGGTTTCAGACTGAATCTCATCAAGCAAGTGAAGACACTTAAAAGTCTTTCAAGATAAATTCCCTGTGGAAGACAGAATTTTTTGGAGAAAAATATTGACTAGATATTGGAATTATGTGTTCTGAAAATGGTGATGTGAAATATATAATCCATTTTGAAATTAATAATTATTAAAATCACATCATCATGGAATCGTTAATATGGGAAAAGAGTTGGAGAAGAACCTTCCTTACACCCACACCCCAGATATTTACACACATTGATAAAATCTTTCTGAACATTCATTTTTTTCCAGGCTGAGCACTTACAGCTCTGAGATTTTCCTCATATGACAAATGCTCCAATTCCTTAATCATCCCCATGGTCCTTTATTAAACTTGTTGCTAGCATGTTGACATGCTACTTGTGCTGGAGACCTCAGAAGCTGGACCTGGAATTCCAGATGATGCCTTCTTTCTTACTCTTTCCCAGGTAAGTGCTCTGGGCATCTGCCTGTGAGTTGTGTGGCAAGAAATGTACATATGTTTTTATGTATATAAGGTTTTATGTATCTATGTCACATTTGCATTCATTCTGCATGTACATGCCGGTACGACATCTTCAGTCTCACTGCTGGCTGGACCTGGAGACATAAAGAAACAGCAGCCTCACTTCTCATGGGCTGCTGAATCTGGCATGATACATCTGCCTCTAATAACTCTAAACATAAGAATATCCTTGGTTAAAAATCCCTGAGTTATGATTTTGACCAATTTTAAAAGACTGTGACAAGTACATACTGCAAGCAACTAAACCCTAAATAATAGAATATTAACTTCATAGTTGTTCTTTCTCTGTGATTTTTACTTTTTACTAGTACTTAAAGAAAAAAAATCACTTTTATTATGCATATTCATAAGTGTATCTGCTTACAGAACCTACCTCTATAACTTCTAGTCCTACAATAGGAGATATCAGCCATTGATTTCTTTGTACCAATTAAGTAAAACTTCATTTTGTATTCTTTTACCTAACAACTTCCAAAATTCTTAAGATCACAGTAATCCTGCAAACACAAAATATTTTAAACAATGGTTTAAAATTATTAATTTTATTGGTACTTATGAAAATTTAAGTGACACATCAGATCTTAGATATTCCAAAATCTTCTCTTAACAATCTTCTGATTGAACCAAAACTATGTACTCACTAGACTCACTAGAAAGTTCATAGCATTTGAGCTATAAAGACCTTCCTTCAAACGTAGAACATCTATAGGTATAAACTTTTAGAGGCAGAGCATGCCATAAGGAGGAAAGACTAAGGCAGTATATTAAATTATTTTCCAAAGAGAAATTGTGACTTTTCCCTAAGAATTATTATTAGAAGACTTACATTTCACAGTACAATGTCAATGTGAGCATAGATATATAAGGAAACTACACATTTCTCATGAAAGCAAAGGATATCTCCTCTAATATTCAAATATTTCATGTCTCTTACACCATTTATCCTGTTCTGTAGAGAAACATTGCAGTCAATATCTCAGTGAAGTTAGAATTTTTAGCTGATAAATTAGGTCTTTCTTTGGCCACTTTCCCCTCTTTTCTCTCCAAGGGACATTAGAATAATGGGTATTCTAACCTTCATCACAGTCCATTCACCCTTTAGCTATAACTAAATTACACAGTAAAATATAACTTTGATCATTCAAAATTTGTGTTAATATACTGCTAAGTGCAGGATGAAATAGATACTTTAAAAAAGTAAATTTAAAGGTCATCTTATAAGGAGAAGAATAGTTCTTCTTTGAGACCTGTTTAAACATTGAATCAAATTCAGAGGTGTTTTTATCTGTTGCCAACCCTAAGTACTTAAGGTCTCAAATGTATTGACTAGACTTCAAATAATAATAAAATGAACAGAACAATTATAACGCAGTATCATTTAAAGATTTATGAATATTTGGTCTTAATTTTTGTCCTGCTTTAAGACTTCAAAATAAGACATTCACATACATATTCTGATTTTCTTATATAGTTTAAGTAGAAAATAAAATTCTCATTTATTGCCTCTCTCAAAATATCATGACTCCTATGCTGTCTAGGGTGTGAAAAATCACCCTGTTTGTGGTTACTTGCTTTAGGTCACATAAAACATAATTAATTTTACTGTTGTCTGTTCCAACATACGATGCTTATTTTTCCAATAAAAACATATTTTACTGGTTTCACTGCAGAGAACAAAGTTTACACTATAAAGATCAAAATACATTTCAACTCAATTCCACTTTCTTATTTTTGTGGGTTTTAACACAACTTTTAAAGAAGGCAACTTTTTTTTTTTTTTTAATACAGTTATGTTTTTTCTTTCTTTTTAACCTGTTTTAGTCTTAAAGTCAGATATAAACCTTAATTACTCCTTCAACCGATGCTACTTTGTATTAGTAGAAGATGTCATTTCTCATCATGCTGATTAGCAAGCAGGTTTTCTTTGGCTCTTTCAAAGTGATTTACATTATTCTGTGGTTTGATTAGCTAAAGCCAGATTTGTGTCGTCTACACAATGTGGCTTAAATTGATTTGTTAGTTTTAAGCAGATTTTGACAACAGAATGCAAGACAGAAAGACTCCAGCAAAAGGTAAACTAAACAAATTTTCTTCTGAGGTTTAACCCTCTACAGCAGCTGAGCACCACCTACCTGCTCAGTTGCTTTGTGCCCTGTTGCAATAGCAAAGAGAATCACAAGTGTGAAAGTGAGAAGACTCATGGGCTGAGTTAAAGACGTTTCAATAGGAATAGCAATAGCTTTGTACACAAGCAAAGCAAAACAAAAAATTCATTCACAGCTTCCCACAGGCAGACAGGTGTCAAACCATCTCCAGGAGAGCAGGGCTGCACCACGTGTAATGGTTATTTGGGAATGGTTATTTGGATGTTCCACTGCATGGTGTGGAGCACCCCTTGGGCCTGTTGTGGTCAGCTGTCCTGCCTGCATCCCCTTGCCCTGCACCTCCAGCCTGCCTGTTGCTGCGATGGGGTCTGAAGGAGAAAAGGGCTTGATTCTGTGTAAGCACTGCTCAGAAGTAATTAAATCATCCCTGTGATACCAACACAATTTGCAGCACCAATACAGAACATGGATCCATGTGAGCTGCTGTGAAGGAAACTAACTCTATCCCAGACAAAGCCAATACATGTAAGAAAGCAAGCAAGCAAGCAAGCAAACAAACAAAACCCACCAGCATTGTAAAGAATGTAATTTTTCCTGTTTTCTTTCTTCAAATTTGAAAATTCATAAAGTTAATATTATTTTTTTAGAAGCATAAATTAGCTACAACATAAATACCCTGAAACCCAAAACATTACTCAAAAATGAAACAGTGTTATCTCCAGCAGCGAAAACATACACAAAAACCCAGCATGAATTTGGTAGAACAGCAAGGTAAAAGTGAATACCATGGAGAATCTTTTTTGAAAAGGCTGCTTAAGCATATGATTATTTATATTATTTTATGCATGCTGTTTACTGTGATGACATTCAGAACAAATTATTCTGTAGCAAGTCCAAATTATATTATATTGTACAAGAATACATTTTTAACTCAAAATATTTGTGTTTAATCAATTTTTAGTGGAGATAAAATTATATTAATTTATTCCAGGGAAGGTTAGATACACTTGTCTTTATCACAGACTTGTGGGAGAGTGAAAAGCTCAGGCTTCCTAATCCAGATCTTTTTCCTTATAAGAAGCAATGCAATTTTTTCAATAACATATGGTTGTGTTCTGTGTTATGTGTTTAAAATCAAACTAAGACCAAGACAGCAATCTTGTCTGTGTTTTTCCCATGACTGGTTAACTTCACTGGCATTCAAAAATATATAATTATTTCCTTTAGGGTCTGAGATTCCCTGTGTGTCTAATTGCACAGGACTTTTCAGGAACATCTATCCTAGGACAGCGGTATTGATCTATGTCAGGTAAAGTGAATAAATGTCGCCGTTAAGACCTTTCAAGCTTCCATGTCACACTGATAATTTCAGAAATTGTGTTGGAGGCTCCTAGTTCTAACATTTAACCAGGAAATTTCAATTTCTTAGTACCAAAGGAGGCTTCACAAATTTACACAAATTCACACACACAAATTTATTTGTTCACAATGCAACAATCACTAAAGTAAAGACGATTTTAGAGACAGGTATTTATCTTTCCAGACAAGATCAAGCTTGTGGTATGTAAAATCCCTTAGATATCTGTTTCATATAGTGGCTGTATTCCTGAAGATCTTCAGAGCTACTAAAACTTCTTAGTTGTTACCACAGGGTAATCATAAAAATTGCAATGACACAAATATATCTGTGCCAAGTGTGTAATATTTTGATGAGCTAGCACCTAAGGCAGTCACCTATATTAACTCTAAGAGATATTATTTGAGTTTCAAAAACTTATAGCCTGGAAATATAGTACTTATGTCCTTCCACTAAGGTGTAGTTAACTTACTGTCATTTCTACTTGAAAGAGAGTTACAACCTACAGAATGTTAGAAAGAGAAGACCTGACAGTACTATGCGGTAATTTATGACCTCTTGTTCACATCTTCACTTGGAAGACCTACTGCAAGCTCAGCAGGTAAAAGTATAGAAGGTAGAAGTTACCCTTTCCTCACACGTGTTTGTAGGTATTTCCAAATTCAGAAAAGGCAGCATCACCCTTATTGAATGTTGTGTGATTAAGACATCTTTCGAAATGAAAAAAAAAACCCTTCTGTAGACAGGTGAATACCTTTTGATCTTATATCCACACAGCAAGGTTTTCTGTATATATTTTGAGTTGCAATTGCATTGCAAAGTGAGGTAATAAAGCAGCACACTGCTGGTATTGAGCCCTCATATTCCAAAGACCAGTTAATTAGGCTTCAGCAGAAAAAGTGACACTACTAAAATAAATGGACACATGTAGACTAGCTGTGTGGAAGATGTACACGATATTTAACACCTGAAACAACAGTTCGGCTATTTCATCTCTTTTCATCCCTAACTGTAACCAACAGGGGGTATAGCAGTTTGCTACTTAATGAGTTATAAATGATCTAATTAAGTGTCTCCTTGAAATTGTCTTTACACTTCTTTAGTGAGGTGGTTGTTTACTAAGCTTGGAATTTTATTGTCAGTCTTATAATTCAGTCAGTTTTAGTTAAATTTAGTTTTAGTTGAATTGATAAAGTTTTGATGGCATTATTTGAACATGGATTTAACAAACTAGGTTTCTATTTTTTTTCCCCAAATTATTTATTCTTCAATAATAAATATTCTGTTTTTTTTTTTTTTTTCCTTCATTGTATTGAACTGAATGCGGAGAATACACATACAATACAAAATGTTTTAAAAATTATTTTACCAACAAATATTCTATTTCTTCAAATTCATCTGTCCCTATAATGGTTGAATGTGAAGAAAATGGCATTTCTTATAAAACACTTGCATCACTCAGTGACTCAAGTGACAAGGAAATTTGACATAAGCAGAATGCAAAAATTGGGTTATTACATTGCAAAATTGTTGGTTCAATTCATTATTTTGTTTATGTATTAGGGCACATATTAAAAAATAAAAAGCTTAAAAGATATGTTGGAAACATATCATTGGAAACAGCCACAAAGTGAGGGTATTAGCAATGACTCCCAATTCCTGTGGAGAGAGAGATCAGTCAGGGAGGCAAAAGTAGCACAGCAATTAAACTTTATATCTTCCAGTTCAAAGACTTGCTATTTACAGGTTCTATTTCAAGGATTTCCTTTCATTTTTAGCTATCTGTTTTGTGATGTAGAACTAACAAATGAAGTTTGTGATGTTCAGCACATACTCCACTGAACCTAGACAAGACAAAGCCCATTTCTAAACTTATCCTTGAATAGTCAGCATGCTATTTTGCTGAATGAAAGGTCATTGCAAGGTCAGTTTACAGAGTGCTGTTTGTCTATAATGAAGGATAAAGATCATAGGCTTGTCTCCCTTTCATTGTCTTTTGTGAAAACCTTAAAAATGAAACTTAAAAGTTGTTTTTTTTCTCAAATTGATTGAAGCTTCAAAATTCAGTATTAAATCCAGCTAAAGAGATGTGTCGATAAAAAAAATCATGTTATTTTTAAATTGTCCCTTTAATATGTTCATAGCACGCATACATGGTGTCCAAATAGATAATTATATTGAAAATCTGCTATTTCAAGTTTTAAAATATACATGACAGATCTTTGGAAACTATTGTCTCACATTAAACAGTAGAATTTGATGTGATGAGAAATAAAGAAAAATATGTCTAACAGATATGGAAGTGTATTTAGGAAAGACAGAAATGAATTTGTGATATCTTAATAATATAAGTAAAGAAGTTGTTCTAGAAGGTCAGCTAATCCCAAAGCAAATTTGGGGCTTAGTAGTTACATGCTAAGAATATACACTCACTAGAACTCAAGCCAAAATTCAAAATACACCTGTATTTTGGATTAACTATTTTTGGTTTTTAATTTGAAAAATTATATCTATATTTACTTCTTTCTCATGGTCCTTTGTCCCCATGTGATTTTGGAGAATATGGTCAGTTACTACTGTTTTGCTCCATCTGAGGGCTTTTATTTAACCAGTCCCTATGATGAGAGAACTCAGCTGATAAAATATTTATCCACAATCTGTCAATCAATATAGTACTGTGATAAAATAGAAGCAAGGATTAATATAGTTTAAATTAATTGTTGAAAATGGAAATAGAAATATCTATGTTTAGTCATAATTCAGTCATTCTGAAAGAATCAATGCTTTGTACACATTTGCTTGTACTGTAATGGAAAAACTTTCAATGTGAGAAATCTGCATATTCTTTTGATCTCATCTGAACCTGTAAACATATTTTCCTCCCTTCAAATTTTCTCTGTACCTGCGTAGAGGCTCATCTTTTAATAGAAGCATAGAAGTAGGCAAGTTAAAAAAGGACCTTCAAAAGCCACACAGTCCAAGGTCCTACAAAAAGCAGGTTACTCAGAATCATGGCCAGTCTGATTCAGAATATCTTCAAGAATATGACTAAGAGGAACCAAGAACTCTTCCTGTGTTCAATCACTCATACAGTGAAAGATCTTTTCCTTATATAGAGTCGGAATTTCTCATTTCAATTTTTTCCTACTGTGTAACAATTTTTCATCTACTATCTTCCTTGGAAAATTCTGGATCTGTTTTTTTTTGTTCGTTTTGCTTTAATCACCTCTTGTTGGATCTTCTAGGCAGCATTAATATCCCCAAGGTATCCTCCACTTTTTAAAGCTGAACAAAACAGGTTGGCTCATCCTCTCCTTGCACAGCTTCTGCTCTTCTGACTCCTGATTGTATCTTTTTGTGTTGTGAAGTCCCAAATGGACACAGTCCTACACATGCAGTCTTCAGGCATTCAAGAGAAGGAAATAATCACTTCCCTTTATCTGCTGGAAGTGGATTAAAGGATTAAAGTAACTGTTCTGGTGCAATGGCTTTCTTAAATTGTGCAGCATTTCTTCTTCAGATCATGAATAAGCACCCCACTTTCTGTTTTCTGTCTTCTACTTGCAGCAGTGTCACTCTATGGGTTGTAGTGACGACTCTTGTCTGTCTTCGGAAATAACCTGAATAGCTAAACATGGGTCACATAAATGAGAACCCCTGAAGGATATTCCAACTCTCCTTTCAGGAGAACTACAATTTTGGAATACATGCAGAATCTACATAATTGACGACTTTAAGGAAAATGGAGTTAAAAAGAATGGGAAAAGTTGGTGATTTTTCCCTTTTTTTCCTGAATTTACCTTCCACAAAGTTGTTAGGTGAAACGAAGACATAATCAACTGAAAATTACAGGTTGGTACAAACCCAATTTATTATTAAAAATTATTATAGAATGTAAAGAAAGTCATAATATTTGACAGTAATCACACAATGAAATATATCAGTGTAGAGGAAGTATAGGAGGAGATGCCTAGAGAGGTCACAAAAAGAGGATCTGCCAACTCCATTATATACACAAATATTTGGAGACTGATGCAGTTCTATCAAATGATTGAGCCTAAACAGACAAGGTAGAAGTGCTCAAAATCAGGAGTGGCAGAAAAAACATATTCCAAACATTGGTCACTGAATTGCCTCGGCTTTTCAAAGTTTCTTCAGACAGAGTGGTCAGAATAACTGAGTAGGAAACAAAAAGGTCCTGAAGAAATATCATTCAAAGTTGCTTTATCTCTTATGCTTGCCATGAGCAGAATGTCTAAACCATCTGTCCCCAAATGGTACAAATACCAATAACTTTATCTGCTCCTTAACTTTTAGATAGGAGAATCTTGTTTTGAAAAATCCCAAAAACAGTATTATTAAATATTGTTCAATGCTTAATATTAACTATTATGTGAAATGCACCATTAACCAGAGAAACTGCTGTTGTGGTGTAATGCCAGCTGCAAATAAGCATCACACAACCATTTGCTCACTTGCCACTGTTGCAATGAGAGAGAGACTCAGAACAGTGAAAGTGAGAAAACACATTGGTTGAGATAATGATGGCTTGATAGATGAAGCAAAAAACAAAACCACACTCACACAAGCAAAGCAGAACAAAGAATTAATTCACCACTTCCCATGGGCAGGCAGGTGTTCAGCCATCCTCAGAACAGCAGGGTTCCATCATGAGTTAGGGTGACTTGGGAAGACAGATGTCAACATTTTGAACATCCCCTCCTTCTTTCTTCCTCTTCCACTTACTTTGTATGCTGCACATGTTATATGGTATGGGATATTCATGTGGTCATTTGGGGTCAGCTGTACTGGCTGTGCCTTCTCACAGATTTTTGTGCACCATGTATGAACTGGCTGGTGAGGTGGTGTGAGAATCAGAAAAACAGTGGAAGCACTGCTTAGCAGTAACTAAAACATCCTTGTGTTATCGGCACCATTTTCAGCACAAATTTAAAACACAGCACCATATCAGCTACTATGAAGGAAATTAACTCTATCCAAGCAAAACCCAACAAAACCATTTATACAAGTATCTCTAAAGATGAACAATTAATAAACAGACACATATATCCGCCATGTGCTGGTTATCTTAACTTCTTGATTTTTCTTTGAGTTAACGTCACCTAATTATTCTTTTTACAGCTCTTTGTTTTCAGTATTTTTACCTTTACAATATTTCAAATTGCTATTATCATTAGCAATTTCCTATAACCAGTACATAATCGGTAGACTTTTTATTCTTCAATATTCTCATTAGTTCCTCCAAACTGTGATTTTTTTTAAATTTAATTTTCTAAACATTTAATGTTTGTCAAGATACTCTTCATATCAAAGTCTTCTCAATGTTCTAAAACCTAATTCTAGTACCAAAAAGCACAGTGTATCTGAGCTTATTTTCCAACATCATATTTCTGCATTTCAATGTTGGGGCCTTTTTTTCATTGTCACAATACCTTCAAGTTCACATGAGTTTTTCTATTCTTTTCAACCCTAGTTTATATTGCCAAAAAATTTCCTCCATCCCTCAAATGGTTTCTATGAATTTTTATGTCCCAGATGTACAGCTTGCATTTTTCCCAAGAATAAATATAATTTTATTTCCAGCCAATAATCGAAACTTCTTTTGGTCTTGTTAGATTATTTCTTTATCCACAATAGTATTTGCAATACATTCCAATTTCATATTATCTAAAAATTTAATTAATGTGGCATTTGTTCATCCATCCAAAACAGAAATAAATTTGCTGAATAAAACTAGGTCTAACCCAAATCCTGGCTACACCTCCTTGGCCACTGCAATTTAACATAAGTTTGTTGGTTGACCTTCAGCAGTTTTCCTTCAGTGTGATGGTGCCTGTTTGAATTAGTTTTGTAAACAGCATTAGAGTTTTCTCATTAAAACTATTCAATACAAGATATTATAATATGAAAACATTAATTTTGCAGCCACACTGCAGCCACATCCCACCATGAAAACTGCAGACCAAAGTTAGGTGTCTTTTTTAGAAAGCTCAAGTACTGAAATAGCAGAGGTTATTTCAGACCTCTGTGTGATGCTAGCAGATATTTCTGCAGGAAACCACCCTGAGACTGGACAGGATACCCCATAATGACATAATGACACACCCCATAGTGACACTAACAAACAGCGTTTAAAATCAAATCACTCATTTATTTTCCATCTTTAGTCAGTGGAGTGCAATAAACTGGAATGTCACAGACATCTTTTCATGCAAAATCCTTTCCTTAGGATTTTTCCTCCTGAGAAGCCTCAAGAACAAAAGGTAAACAATGGTTATCTGCTGCTGTGGAATGCAACAGGTGGATCCGTGATTGGCTCATGTTAGTTTGTTTGTAATTAATGGCCAAACACAGTCAGCTGGCTCGGACTATCTGTCCCAGACAGAAGCTTTGTTATCATTCTTTTTGATTCTATTCTTAGCTTAGCTAGTCTTCTGATGAAACCTTTTCTTCTATTCTTTTAGTATAGTTTTGATGTAATATATATCAAAAAATAATAAATCAAGCCTTCTGAAATGTGGAGTCAGATCCTTCATCTTTTCCCTCATCCAAGAACCCCTGTGAACACTGTCACACTGGAAGAAAATGATCTTGCTTTATAAGCTTAGATATCTACTGTGCTGTTTCCTAGAAGAGTCCATTTTTTTCTCTTTGACTAATGAAAATTTATAATAGGGCTACTTAATATGTTGTAGAACATGCCCAAAGGATACTTCTCCAGGGACTCAATTATTCTTCTGACCTGGGCACTGGAGAGAGATTTCCCTTTAGTTCTCTCTTTTCCTTTCTTTCTCTGCTTTATGTTTGGCACCTTTAACTTCATGTATGCCATCAATTAAAGACCCTGAAAAGGAAGTTTTCTTCATTTAAGATTATTCCGTCTTTGTGCAAGAGCTGTACCATTAGATGTAAAACCAACCAAACAACTTAAAAAGGGAGATGAAGCTGGTAGGTCTGAATTGGCTTGATACAAAACTGGATTGTTGCTGGTGCATATCTCAAGATCAATCATCAAAAAGGATTTTAGGTTTTTCAGTCTTTAGGAATTTGAATTAGATTATCTATCACTTGGAATGTAGCTACTGAAAAAAAAACAGATGGAGATCAACAAAAACTTTTGGGTTATTCAATCTTATTTAAAAAAAAAAAAAAAGTATAATTGCCTTCTTTGTTTCTTTTCCCAAGTTTTATATTTACAAAATTGGCTTTCCATAAAGTATCTGTAGATTCTTTTCTACCACAGCACATAGGTGTTTAAAAATTCATCACAATGAAATGAGGCATCACGAATAAATCTCATAAATCACAAATCACATAAAGGTTTTACTTTTCAGATAACAAGTTTTCAAAACTCCTGAGAATGAGCTAAATATGGTGCATAGCACTAGTCAAAGCTTTTTACTTGTTTGCTGTGATTAGTTCTATAGTGTTTCTTGCATTCCTGCATTATTTACTTGGTTTGGAACTGCTAAAAAAGCAAGCATAAATAAATCTCAATATATATCTCCAGAAAAGATACTTAGCAACACACCTTGAGAGGACACTTGAAAAGGAAGACAAGACATCTCAAGTATATGCTTTAAAGGTCTATTGCAATGTCCTCTTCATAGCCTGAAAGGAAAGTAACATTTATTAGTCTACTTAAAAAAAAAAATCTTAAGAAAAGTATCTGAAGCCATTGATACCATTCCAGTTTCCAGGAAAGAGTAGAAGAGATAGCTAGCTAGTCAACTCTTATTTGGATTACTTTCAAAATAAAATTTTCTAACTTTTTACATAGTTTCTTTTCAATAAAATTTATCTTCTAAAAATAATATTAAAAGCGTTAAAATTATATTAAAATTTATTGCAGGCATAATTATATGCCCATTTTTTTTCATATCTGTGGAAAATGAATACAATTATTTTTAAAAATATAGAGAATTGTCCATTGAGGAGATGTTCTGTAAGCTGTGTAAAACCTTCGTACCAGACATCTCTTGTCATGGTGTGCATTTTAAGCATGGGATAAGAGCAAAAGACTTGAAGACCAGTGTCAACAGCTTAGTCAACCAACTGGTGGTGTAAAGGCTTCTCTGAGCCTTCCTGACTTCATAGGACAGGAGGAATAAACATATGGCTCATCCCAACAGAGATGACAAAAATTAGACAACTAGCAAAAGTATTTCAAAGACACCAATGACCTTGAGCTGGCTTCAGTACATGTATTCCTTTCTGATGATCTGGAACAGGAATATAGTGATGATGAACATTTTATAAATACCAGGAAGGGGAATCACATTGGAATTGTCATTGAACTGCGCATTGCACTCACTGTATTTTGCCAAGTGCCACTGAAATATGTATTGTGTTTTCAGGAATTTTGTATAACTTTTATAAAACATCATATTATCGGCAAAATTAGTAGTCTTGTGAAACAAATAATTTTCAAAAAAGTAAAATTGATATTAAATATTTCACCCTCCACACATGGAGAGTCACAGAGAATCTGGTCAGAAATTATCATATTTTAATATATGGTCAAGTACTGAAATTCTTCAGCCTCAATCCTATCCTGCCTCAATGAGGAGCTCTCTAGGCTGGCCAGCTCAGCCTTGGTGTCTGATCATCAGTGATTGCAGCTGTGCTATTGCACACTCACAAGTAGGGCAGGATATGATTCTTAGGAACTGCCTGCTTTGAAAATGCACTGATAACATGCACTGATAACATAATGACTGATAGCATGGAAGAATAACAATAAGCAGTGTGATGCTAATATCAGTCAAGTTTTATGAGACTGGCCTTCTTTAGAAATCTTCTAAATAATCCAACCATATGTATATATAATTCCCTGCTATTTTCATATATGTACAGATACTCATCTGCAAGAGATGTTTCCAGAAAACGTTCTTTCTGTACAGAAGACTGAGGCTTGGTTTATACGAAATTTGATTCGAAGAATCACTCTCAGCTGTTTCTATCCAGAGTTTTTGAGGGTCATAAGAGGAATACACCAGTCTTTTGGCCCTGTTCCCTCCCTACTGCAATCCTTGTCCTCCTGGTGGAAGCAGGTGTTGACTTTGGAAGCACAGCTGGCTATCTAAATCCAACAGCCTGACAAGCCGTGGTCAGAAGTGGGAGCAATTGACCTTTGTATAACAAGGTAGCACAGGAGCCTAGGTGGCACTTGCCATGCTAACCTGCACAGCCCCAGGAGACAGGTGTCAGGGAGGGAGGGAGCAAGGGAGGGAGAAAGGCAGGAGAAGCACATTCCCAGAGACCTGAGTAGGGTCCTGTGACAGGAGGGCTACACTTGCCATGGACATCCTGTCCTTTATGGCCTGAGGCCTGAAGCACTGGTGAACTATGGTCACATCCTGCAGCCCAGCAACTGTGGGAATGAATCACAGGGACAACCTTTAAGCCTAGATGGAATATGGAAGGGTTATTTCAGCACCAGAAAAAGGGTGTAGATACTCAGAAGAGTATACATGAGAAGTAGGTTTTGATGGGCTAAGAGCCAAGCTCCTACCCAGCTGCTCACTCATGCCCTCTTCTTTAGGGGGAGGAAGCAGAAAGCTCATGGGCTGAGATAGAAGCAGAGAGATTGTTTACCATTACTGGTAATGGTAAGCAATGGTAAGCAAACTGTCATGGGCAAAACAGACTTGAGGAAAATTAATTTGCATAATTGCTAATCAAAATAGGTGAGGCTAGCAAGAAATCAAGTCAGCTATGAAAAGAAGACCAATGTTTCCCCATTTCCCAATAGGCAGTGTGAGTTTAATCCCAGCATTATAGAGGTAGATACTCATACTGTATCAGCATGTGGAAGTGTGTATAACAGTTTATTCAGTATTTATTTCTTCTGTATTTATTCTGTATTTATTGTTACTTTCTGTTCCTTAGATAATTTGGATTGGCAAAACATTAACTGGTCTAGTATTCAAAGTTTTAGCTTTCAACATACGGTGTGTTCCCTTTTGCCTGTAAAATGATTCTGCATGTAACACTTAGATGCTCCTCCTGCAGTAATCGAACCATTGCCACAGAGCATTAGCAAGGTTTGGTGGCCGACATCCTTCTTTAAAGCAAGTTAGTGTATGAAGAAAGCCAGATAGATGTATGGACTTATGCCACATTCATGTCAACATACAGTTATGTTGAACTAACACGACAACACAGATGAAGCCTCTCCCTTTCTGTCAGGAGCATTTGTTTATCTGGTATCTGGTAAGACAGAAGTAGCACGTTGCTAGCCCTCCCTCTGACATGTCACTTAATGGGCTGTTTTATTTAAGAGTAAGTAACAATTACATTTGTTTTCTGAAATAGTTTTCCCACTCTTTATCTTCTTCCTCAAAATTATTGCTTCTCTCATTGAAATATGTCCCTTGCCATGGCAGAAGGATTGGCCTAGGTTGTGTTTAAAGATCTCTTTGGACCCAAACCTTTCTGTGACTTTGTGATTCTAGGAATTTTTCAGGAAACAGAGCAAAGACAGCTGAGCCCAAGTGAACAAATGAATGATCTAAATCATATGCTAGCAGGCTCAGCAAAAAAAAGATGGAGAAGGAAGGAGGAAAGGGTTGGGAAAAGTTATATTTGTCTTTTCTTGTTTAGCACAGAAATAGGCTGGGTCATGGTGATGCCTTCAGTGCCTGGGAACAGTTCAGAGCAATTTTAGTGCCCTCTTAGAACTACTAGGATAGATAAAGCTTTAGGATCTTGCTTGAATGTTTCTTATTTCTGAGGATCTTCAAACTGACATCAAAGAAATGTACTTAAAAATCAATATGTACATAAGATTAAGAAAAATTATTTTAAGTCCTGATAGCCTCCCAGATAATATTTACCTTTCATATGAATTAAAATGAATGCATTTACTCCTAAGCATAGCATTTTCTTATGTCAAATAGGGAAGAAAGGAAAAGTAATTTGCTTACATATTTGAATGATCAAGAGTCAGTCAATCAACTTTGCTGTGTTCACAAATTTTTCTACTCAAGCATATGAATTTCAATGTGTGCCTGTACAGCTATTATTTCACTTTTATCCTCATTTTTCATCCCTTTTTTTTCTATTTTCAAGCAGAGAGAAATTTGAAATTCATTACTTTTCTCTAAAAGATAGTCCAGGGTGAATATAAAAAACAGATGAATACTATCTGCTGCCAAAAGCCTAGAACCTTTAGATCTCATATCTTAGAACTGTCTTTTTATGTCTACACACCTTCTATTTCTGTGTGCTCTTTATAAGTACAAACACTGACATTTTCCTTAATACAATCACCATACACCAACTTTGTGCAAAATATGAAGTATATTTTGGTGAGATGATTAAATACAGGTTAAAGAAATCAAACAAACACATTTGAGTGACTTGCTTGAAGTCACCAAAGTAGTCAGCAGGAAGACTGGATCTTCTCATTTAACTGAAATAGTTTTTGTTCTCTCTGTAATGAGCAAAACAGAATACTAGCTCTCTCTGCAGATAAATAGAAAGCAAAGATCACTTTCAAAACTTCAAAATTTTTTTTTCTCTGTAATAGGCCTGGAATATCATTCTTCATTTTATATACCACTGAGCTCTTTCAAATTTTCTTACTCAGTGGAGCATAGCTTTCATCACTATCCCCCCTTTCATCACTATCATCAGCTTTTTCTCTGACTTTTAGATAACGCTTTTCAAAAAGAACTTCCAAAATAAATACTTATTTCATGATCTTTTGATGCTGAAGACTTAACTGTTCTTGGAAGCTCACTTATCTAACATTGTGTATTGTCATTGCTTGAAGTACCACATAGACAGGCACCTAGAACTTGTGCCTATAAATTTACACCTATCTGAAATATTATAAGAAAGCAGCCAAGTGTCAGTCCAGCACCTGTCTTTCTACTGTCTTTTTAACGATGAAGTTGAAATAGAGTCAGTTTGCTGTTCAGTTATACATCATTTAATCAGTAATATGGTTCTTGCTTTGGGCTATGCAATAAACCACCAACAATAGTAACTTGTGTACAGACTGTGTATGTGTTTATGCACATGTTTTGCATTTTGCAGTACGTGTTTGGTCATGTACATGAAATAGCATAGTATAAATAATAAATATTTAAAGGACTGTCAGTGAGAGCCTTGTTCTGAGGGTTTTAATACTGGAGGAAACAAAGAATCCCATACAGGATTTAAAGAGACAGGAGCTACAGGACAAAGCTGATAGTGCCTTGTAATTCTGTGTTAAGTTTTATTAAAAGTGTATGTTTAGCATTATATAATTTTTCATGCTCAGGAAGGGAGGGAATTGTCCCATTTTGCCCTGCACTTGTGCAGCCTGCTGTCAAGTTTTGTGTGCAGTTTTGGTCAGCTCAATATAAAAAAGATACTAAACTATTAGGGAGAGTCCCAAGGAGGGCAACAAAGATAGTGAAGGGGCTTGAGGGGAAGCTGTATGAGGAGCAGCTGAGGTCACTTGGTCTGTTCAGCCTGTGGGAGACTGAGGGGAGACCTCATTGCAGTTACACCTTCCTCATGAGGGGAAGAGGAGGCACAGGCACTGGTCTCTTCTCCCTGGTGACCAGTGACAGGACCCTAGGGAATGACCTGAAGATGTGTCAGGGGAGGTTTAGGTTGGGTATTAGGAAAAAGTTCTTCATCCAGAAGGTTTGAAACAGACTTTTCAGAGAAATGATCACACCACCAAGCCTGGCAGAGCTTGAGAAGTGTTTGGACAATACTCTCTACTGTGACTCTTGGGGATGGTGCCGTTCAGGGGCAGGAGTTGGACTCTCTGATCTTTGGGGGTTCCTCCCAACTCAACATATTCTGTGATTCTGTGAGATTGGAATCACATACAACTAGGACCCAATGAACAACCGGGCAACTCAGCATAATAATTTTTAAAAACACTCTTGTCTGAATTACTGCAGGAGTTGCCTTTTATTCTGCTCCAATGAATTTTTAAATATTAAGCAGTTAACCTTTTACTGTATTGTAAAGAGTTATGTAAATGGTAGCAGTTGTTACTTATGAAAAACTTCCAGTGCTTTTTTCTTATTCTGGGACCACATTTTTTCAGTATTGTTTTTTCCCACTAGAATTGTGTTTCATGAATGTATCAGTTAAAATCTTGATGCACAATAAACAGATGGGTCCTGAAAGTATTATTTCATTCTTTCTTTCAACCCTTTGCAAATGTTTAGGGCCTATAATACAAGTGTCATCAGATAAGGGTATTAATAAATGTGAAATCTATAAATGCAATAACAACAGGCAGAATTTTAATAATCTTACTTGAATTTCCATATTTAGAATACATGCATAGAAATAACCTAGAAATACAGAAAATATAGGTGTTAATGTAGGTTTCTATCTAAAAGTCATATTATCACTTTAGTGTCAGTGGCAATTAGATTTGGGATTCAGTTGTCTAGGCAGATGCACCTAATGTCATTTAAAATATTGTATGGAATCCAGGGGGCCTACTTCCAGGGGTTGGAAAACATGTCAAAAGGTCTATAGTAGTCACATACATTTCTGGACATAAGGCCTAATTTCATTTTTACCCTTATGTAGGAAGCAAATATCATGTGATATCCCCCTGGGGATTTTGCCTGGTCTTCAGTTGCTGCTCAGAAAAGACGCAGATCTCCCATTGGTGTTCAAGCTATTTACAAAGGTAATAGGCTTACTAGAGGTCCAAAAGAAGATCTGTACCCAGGCTGGTAGCTGAACATCAGAAGAAATCCCAAATGGTGCAAGCCATCTAGCTGATGGCAGCTGTAGCTGTATTTTTAGAGACCTAAATAGATATGCCTAGAATCTAGAGCTGAATGACACTCCATAAATTGTGGATACCACCAGTCAACTTTAGGGGGTTCTGGCCTGAAAAACATGAATCAGTTGACACGAATAGCTCTGGTGCAACTACCCAGGGTGTCAGTGGAGGTGTCACCTGGTATTGTCCATCATTATGCAACAAGTCTACAGGATTAACTCAACTGTATAAATGTGATTCATAGTTGCTCACATTTGACTAGATGAATACAATTCAGAACAGTTTATGTGGCACTATTCATTCCATTCAGATGACAGTGCTGAAACTTCCATTTCTTCCTTCCAGCATGTAATTTCCCATGCAGCTTTGTAAGTTTAAACAATCTCTTGAAAGGTCAGATGTCGACTATTTTGATCCATTTCAACATTTATAAAAGGTGATGTTTAACATGGCTTGCTGATAAAATAAACTCCATCATTTTTATAAGAAATGCTTGCTGTATCAACTTCTGAAACACTAGGATTTCTGAATAGAAGTGACTTAAAAAGGCCAGTTTTAAACATATATATATATATATATGTATGTGTGTGTGTATGTATTCTTCCCTAAATTATATATAGCTGATGAAATATATTCTGTACACATAACTTTGTACTAAAAGGAAACAAACACACTTCCTACAACTAAGTGCACTTCTCAAAATAACTTCAGACACCTCTGTTCTATAAGAAAAAATTCATGACCAAAAAAATGCAAAGAAAATAGAAGTTGCAGGGACATTTCTATCAAAGTGGAAAGAGTAATTTGGCAATCTACATTTCAGAACTGGAAAAATCATCATAAAACAAATTTACAAAACAACATTCTCTTTTAAACTGTTGATCTTTATTCTTCAAACACTGCGGCGGTCAGGTGTAATTGGCCCGTCCGACTAGCTCGAGGAAAAGAGTTGTGGGCCGACACCTCGTCGCATAAACTGCCAGCCCCCCTCAGCGTCTTGGCCTCGGGCTGGGCTGACAAGGTGGGTTCGAACTGGACTGCCTGATGCTGCGAAGGTGGACGAGGAAAGGAGCCGACACATCCACTGGGGGTCAACAGGTAGGTTTATTGACAGCCCAGTGAATGGCACCCAAAGATGGGTGAAACAGAGTTATAAAGGCAGTGGGAGGGAGAGGGTGGAGGATACAGTGAACCAATAAGGGTAGGTAAGGGGTTGAACATAACCTAATAGACAAGAGGGATAAACTAATCTGTATGAGGTATGGGAGGTGCC
>JAHXMQ010012338.1:81712695-81749738 GCA_020466415.1 Ammodramus savannarum pratensis | reverse complement strand
GGGGGAGCACTACAAAGAACTTAAAAAACGCACTACAACAAAACAAAACATGAAACTTGTGAAATGTTAGGTAACAAAATATAACAGATTCCTCCACATTAATAGCTGTATTTTTCAAGTTGCAATTCTTACCTCAATTAACCATCTCAAACGACACCAAATAAAAAAAAAACAATATTTCATCAGAATGTATTTTTGTTCCCCATATTGTGTCTTTCTATTGCCAGTTACCTTATCTACATAATATTCAAAATGGTTTTTATCCTTCAAATTTAATTACACATATTTCTGATTTCTGCAAAATTCCAAAGACATGAAAGAATCAGTAATTGCACAAAACCCGTTTCTACCTCCTTATTGACATTGTTCCTCAGTCATGGCAGGTTTTTTCACCAGGATGACTGTGTCTGTCTTGTATGGTAGCTCTGGGTGCAGGTGCCCAGGCGTTGGTAGCAGAGAACATTCAGCAGTGCCTCTGTGAGGAATGGCTGAGGTTGCCCTGTGCCAGACACAGAGTTTCCAGCCTGCTCCAACCAACCCACCTCAGGCCATGGCTGTGCCAAGTGATGATGATGGCACAGCCAGGAAAACATAATTAGGAATGGGCAAAATGCGGCACAGGCAGTGAGGAATGAGTGAACAGAAAAGCGAAAACATAAGGAACAAGCCTGCAGAAACCAAAGTGAAGGTATGGGAGGAAGTGCTGTAGATGCTGAGCCATAGGTTCTTCTTCAGCTCCTGGAGAAGACAACACTGGAGCCAACACCCACCCTGCAGTCTGTCTTCAACTCTGTGATGCAAGTGCTGGAAACCCTTCTGAGATAAAGGCAGCCACAGAAGGAGTCATGCTGGTACAGGGGAAATGTTTGAGGAGAAAGAAACATCAGTGACAAGTTGTTATGGACTGAAAATAAACCCCATAGTTGATGTGTTTCCACAACAACCATAATGAACACCCAACTTTTAAATTAAGAATATTGTGTTTGCAAAGGATAGTGATGCAAAGTTATTGAAATGCACCTACACATCATATTAATTCTACAGAAATTGGAGTAGATAAGAGACTATAGAGGTTGGAGAACTTTTTTATAACTGCTTGTAGGTGCAACTCTGGTTCTAGTTCTAGAGAACAATACAAAAACCACAGAAAATATATACTTCTGGAGTAAATTATTATGAGCCTTTATCATCCAAATAAGTGTGATATTCTCATTATTCTCTTGAAGACAAAGGTTTGTTTTATTAATGTACCTGATAGCAGAAGATAAAGATTCAACATGTCTTCCTAACTTAATGGCAGAGGTTCAAAAAGTCACTTTCTGAAGAATGTTTTTACTAAAAGTGTTTTCATTTAAACGGAGGTGTGACAAAACATTGGAGGACACCTTGTATTTTTTTTGCAGTCTTTTGTTGAATTTGCAGCTATATGAATGATCTTGCATTTCTTGTGTGCTACTTCCAGAAGCTGAGTAATCCTTACAGCTGAGGTGGGCTGATACTTTTTGTAAGACTTCTACAATCAAGCAGAATTCACTTTTGCATATCACATTTTTATCTGAGGTTTTTAATTGGGACAAGTTACAATCAGAAAAATGTGAATTTGAGAAAGGTTTTAAAAAATGCCATTTTTCCCATATTAATAAGTACTTGGAATAGTTTGGTTTGTTTGGTTCCCCCCCCCCCCCCCCCCCCCAAATAAACAAATCTAAGTAAATATTGCCTGTATGTTTTGGACAAAAAGCTTTTGGCAAGCATCATGCTACATTGGGATCAGAAATAAGCCTCAAAATATGCTCAAAAAACCCCAGTTTCTACTAATGTTTTGTATCTTGAAGACTATTCTTCATGTATTATTATCATTATAAAATTGCCACGTATTATCTGTAAAATCCCCAGCAATTATTTCAGTGGTTTGGTTGTGGGAGGATGAGTAGGATTTCTACTCTCCCTCTCTCCAAATTTTTCAGTGTCTGAGAGGGCACACAACATAATGAGGGTTGCTCTGAATGATTAAATTTTGGTCTGCTTCTGAATGAGAAGCATGAGGGGAAAAAAGGAAGGCTGTTTCATTCAGATTTGAAGTGGAAGTTTACTATGCAATGATAAATATAATTCTGCAACCATTAAAAATAATGATTAAAAACAATGGAGAGTTTGCCTTTTGGTAATTTCTGGACAAGTTCCTGCACAATTTGGTATGAGAACAGTGAAGACCATTCTTTGGGTATGTGTTTAACTAAAGGACTTCCCCAGAATCAGTGATTCCATCATACGGTCAAGTCTGGATGGCTATTACTCATTGTATCAAATTTCAGTGAGTGAGTTGGTATCTATAAAAACAAACCAAACCAAACAAAAAATACTGCCACAGAAGGAACAGACTCCCTCCCTCCAGCATTTATTCACCATACTAACAAAGTGTTAACGCAAAGCCACCTATTGCTGCCTACAATTGCCTTACTTATTACAGCTGGTGTTTGTAGTGATTGCAAAGATCCAACCCTGAAAGCAGCCATTGTAGAGGAGCTAAATGATTTCAAATAATGATATGTTTATTCTTTGGTAGGAATAGTTTTAAACCTCTAGGAAGAAAAAAAATGAAGTTATATTGTTAATCTTGCCAAAGAAACATTAGAAACTGTGACAACACAAATGAAAATCCATTTTAGACTGTTGAAGCAGCATAGCTCAAAGTGCTATCAGTACCCAGTCTTTTTTCTTGTTGAAATTGCAAGGTGAATGAATACAACTCAGAAAGAAATGGCTGAGGCACCTGAATGTCAGCACTGAATGTTCAATTATTTCCTCAATTCCTCTGTAGATTTTTAATGTGATGCTGAACAAATTATTTCAATATAACTCTTCACAGGTGATCATTAACTGTGCATTTCTCATTCCCTGGTGCTTAAACTGAAAATCAAGGTTCCCACAAGCAAAACCACTAAGCATTTGAAATGCATTTTGAATGAGAAGTGTAATTGGAAAATATTGCAGTGTTAGAAAGCTGAGGCTCAGAAACAAACAGAAAACCTCAAACAAAAAACTCCATACTAAATCAGGGGCTAGGCTAACAAGTATTTTCTTAATCAGTCTATTTCGATGTTTCCTCAATAGCATGAAAATTTCTCTAGGTATAATTGTGGTGGGTTGACTACTAGGTGCCTGCAAAGGCTTTTTATCATTTCCCTTCCTCAACTGGATAGGAGGCAGAAAGTATGTCAAAAAGCTTGTAGGTCAAAATAAGGACAGAGAGATTGCTTTGAAGTTGCTGTCATGGGCAACACAGACTCAACTAAGGAAAATTAATTTCATATTTCACCATCAAATTGAAGTAGGATAAAAAGAAATAAGAACAAACATAAAAAGCTCCACATCATCCTCTCCCTGTCTTCCTGGGTTCAACTTTTGTGGTAAATTGTCAGACTTTCTATAGAGGGACTTTAGATTGGTGAATAATTTGAAGAATTGGTAAAGGCTGGTTGAAAAGTGCATGAGTTCATCATCTGACTTGAGAAAGGTCCTAACAATTGAAGAGTCACTGGTGGGAAGTGGAAGCTCAAAGAAAAGCACCCACACATCTCTACTATCTTTTGGCCTTATTACTCTTTCACCCTGAAAAGCAAGCTTTGATATAAATCTGGTCACTTAAGGAGTTAAAGGTGCATGGAAAGACTGTGACAAAGGTCAGACAGCCTTTACTGCCATCTTAATGGAGATAGGAGGACCAAAAAGTTTATTCCACCTCTTCAATCAACTATAAATTCTGACTGAAATTAACTGAGACCCTCTTTATGTCCTATTTGCATATTGACTTTCACATCCCTCAGAATGCAAATGAAGAGAAAAGACAACACACCTTATATGTTAGACCACAATGCCCAAAACTCTGTCTATAACATGGAATTATTTCACCCCTTTGGGAAGGGACAAAAATCATAGTATAGAGGGAGAGCAAAAAGAGAGGGAAACTCTTCTGATTGCTTAGGATCAGCCAACAGGCTTTTTCTCTCCTCCTCCCCTGAAGGATCACTTTTAGGTGAGATTTGTGCTATCTATCTATCTATCTATCTATCTATCTATCTATCTATGTCTGTCCTTGTTATTAGAACTCTATTACTATGCATTCTGTCATGACACATATTAATACTCTGTAGTTAGTGTATTTACCACCAGCAATGCTGAACCTGCCTTCCTGTCGCTTCCATAAACTCTGCTATTTGGGAATATGGACTGTGTAATTCTTATTGAACACGGCCAGACCAGTGGTATAGAGCTGGAAAACTTCACTATTTCTGATCTGTGATTGTGCAATTTCTTACTGAACTCAACCAGGCTGACAGTGCTGAACTGTCTATAATCAGAAATTAAGGCACCTAGCTCCTCTGATCTCTGAGGAGCAGCTGTAATGCAGAGGGCTTTATTTTCTCACAAATTTCTATACTGTTAATGCAACATCTCGACTCTCAAATTCTCTACACATCAGGGAATGGGTGTTGCAAGCACTTTGCCAAAGTCCCTCTCTGCCAGTCTTCTCTCCTCATGTGCTTTTTCTTCTCCAGCATGGTATCCCACTCATGGGAGATAGTCTTTCATTAAAGACATTCATTCTTCAATATGGGTCCTTCCAGCAGGCTATAATTCTTCCCAAATGGCTCCAGTTTGTGTCTTCTCCTATCCTTCACAGACTGCTCCAGCATGGGTCACCTGTGGATACACAGCTCCAACCAACCTCCTCCAGCACGGGCTTCCTTCATGGGCCACCGTTTCTGTCATGAACCTTATTCAGCAGAGGCTCTCCAGGAGGTCACATCTTCTTTAAGGACACATCCAAAAAGACAGCATCTACTACTCCATGATCTGCACGTGGATCTCTGCTCCCCTGTGGGTGTCCACAGACTGCAGGGACACAGCTGCCTCATGATCTTCATCACTGACTGCACCTCCAACACTTGGAGCACCTTCTCTCCCTCCTTCTTCACTGACTTTGTGCCTGCAGAGTTGTTTCTATCACATATTCTCACCCTTCTGTCCCAGCTGCTGCTGTGTAGCAGTATTTCCATCTTCTTAAAACATCATCAAAAAGACACTATGAATGAGTTTAATTCTGTCTAATACATATATTCTAAAGAAAAAATCCTTAATATTTGTGAAGAACTTACCTCTAAGACCATATAAAAGCTGATGCCCTCTCTTAAATACATATTTTGAAGTAATCTTCATATATTAAAAAAATATTTGTTGCATGTAGAAATGGTGAAGGAGGAGTGTGGAATTGCTTTTATATGAGGCGATGCAATTAAATATTTTCCCATTTATTTATACATAAACAAAATGAACTATTTATGGCTTAATTTTCATTTGTTTTCTTTGTATTAGAGGCATATTTAAATACATGCTGTAACCCTTTCTAGGAAAGCTCAGCCTTACTCTTTTCATCTGAAGAAATTTTAGTGTATCAATTCTTATTTGCAAGAAAATACTCTAAGTTTAGAAGTCCTATTAATTTTTTTCATTTCACTTACAAGACCACTGTACTGTACTACATCTCAAATGGAATATCAAATTGTGTACTTTGTTTGCTTCTTTTGTTCTTCTAATTAAAGCCTCAGTTAAGGAAGGGCAGCAGTCAGTTTGGCATGAGTTACAGTTCAGTAATTTGTGCTGAAGAGAGCAGTTCTTGCTCTCTTACTCTTGTTGATTGGTGCCTTTCTTCTATGGTGCCTTTCAAACAACAGGTTCCTTTATGGATTAAAATTACATACAATACAAAAAAAAAAAAAAAAAAAAAAAAAAAAAAAATGATCCAGTGAATTACTCACACTCTATGCCACTAAGCAAGTGGCAACACTAAATTATGCTTTTATGTCCAAAGCTGGAAACAGAAAATTGTTATATTTTCTCCAGCAGCAAAACTGAAAAGACTAGAATTACAGATTCAGAGAACTGTAGAATATTTTGGGAAGGAATCATTAAAGACTGTCTAGTTCAAACACCCTGCTAAGACAAGGCACATTTTTAATTAGATTATGTTGATCAGAACCCCATTCAGCCTAACTTCGACTGCCTCGTCTATCACCACTCCAGGCAAACTGTCCCAGTAAGAATTTTATCCCTATATCTTAATCTAACCTTTTTCAAATTAAAACCATGCCCTCTTGTCTTGTCACTAGATACCCTTGCAACAAGTCCCTCTCAGCTCTTGTTGGTCCCTTTTAAGTGCTGGTAGAGCACAATTAAATCTCCCAGAAGCCTTTTCTTTGGGAAAAGTATCCTCAACTCACAACTTATCTTCACAGGAGAGGTGTTTCAGCCCTTGGGGGAGTTCATGACGCTCATCTGGACTTTCTCCAACATGTCTGTGTCTTTTTCATGCTGGAGAGCCCAGATCTGAACACACCACTCTAGATCGGGTCTCTCCATTGACTCCACCTAGAGTGATGGGTAGAGCAGAGGGGCAGAATCCCCTCCCTTGATCTGCTGGCCTTGCTTCCCTAGATGTGAGTGCACATTGTTGGCTCATGCCCAGTCTCTCATCCACCAGAATCCCTAAGTCCTTCTCAGCAGGGCTGCTTTCAACCTGTTCATCCTCCAGCCATTATTAATACGAAGCGGCACAACTTTTCCCTTGGATATATGAATCTCAAACCACAGCTGCAGTGATCTGCCACTCATTTCTACTTCACGGCATGAAATATGTATCAGTAGCCTTTAAAAGTCCATTCCATCTATTGTTTCTTTACACTCAGCAGTCCAACAACATGCTGGAGGGCTTATGTGTGCCCAATTCTATAATCAGAATTCCACACAATGAAAATTCCACACTACATCTAGCTTGTGAGTTTAGATTGCCCTACCTGGATAATTTAAAATCCACCAACATATCACTGGACTGCTGACTCTTTTTGACTACACATGGCAGGTAAATATGAAAATAATTGCTGTGCATAGTACTTGTTCATTGCCAACCAATTTCTAAGCTTTCTTACCACTTTGTTGTGATAGTGGGAAAGAAAGCATGGCTCAGCTACAGAATTCAGTTTTTAATGTTTTCTTGCTATCTGGTTCAGCCCTGACCAATACATTTTTGTGCAGTATTTTTAGAGTATGTAGATCTATCTTTTAGAAGCTCTTCCTGCTTATATGGCTACAAAGTGGGAAGTTTTTAGTGAGATTTATTTTTTTCTTTTTCCCTAGGAAGGTGTTAATCAATGCATTTTGGGACAGAAAAAATCAGCCAAGAAAAAATAGACCATGGTAACAGAAAAAGAAAATAATCTTAAGTCCAAGTACTGACTGAAGTCAATATTGACACTAGAGCAAAGATATTCAATTTAACTGTGTTTGGCTGCAATTGCCTCCCTGAATTTGCTTGCTAAAATTATGGAAAAACGATATGGATTTAAAATACTTCCTGAAATGTCAGCATAAAAAGAAAATTTGATTCATATTTAATAATGTTCCATGCTATTGTGGCAAATTTTCATACAGTATTTTTGTTCTAATATTCATGACCCATGTACCACTTTTTTTTTTTTTTTTAATTCTTCTCCTTTTGAATATACTGGGGAACTGAATGGATTAGGAGGTACATTTTAAATAAAAAAAATCCTCCCAAAAATGAAATTAGAGTGAAAAATATTGGTTTATCCCTGAAATATAAACTTCAGGGATATAAAAACTGTCAGAATATAAAAACTGTCATACTTAATTGAGAAAGTTATCCATCTAGTCTAGTATCCAGTCACTGACTTTAGTAGTAATAGTTGCAACTCCATTAGGTAGTTTTATATAATGGCCATATTTAAAGCAAAATAATAACATTTATAATTTTTGTTAAATACTCAGAAGTCTAGATGTACCCCACCAACAATGCTGAGTGGCAGCTGATGGGGTGGAGGAATTCTGCCCCAAACAACTGAAGAGACAAAGGGCCCATGCTAAAGGAGCTGTACCTACAGGCACACCACTCCACTCCCAGCACACGATTCAAGGTACTGGGAAGGTGTGATCACATACCCAAATCCTGCAGCCTTGTAGATGACTGACACTGTCAACCTCCAGACTAAAAGTCAGAGTAGAAGGGTGATTTCAGCACTGGAGCAAAGATATACACATTCAGAGTTGCTGATGGGGGATTCTGCATAATTTTTATGTGTATTACTACAAAATATTTTCTATATTCATTACATAATTTTTATGGGTAGCATCCAAATTAATTGGAATAAAATTTGAGTGATATAGTTTGTTCATTTTGCTGGCAATTAGATTTTGAGAGTATCAGCCATTTATTTTTGTGACATTCAGACTTTTAATCCCACTATCTGGACCTCCTTCTCATGGAGAGAACAGAAACAATTTTTTTTTTTTTTTAATACATTTTCTTTTACTCCTACATGTTTTTATAGAAGCAGTCTTTATATTTTGCAACTAATTTATTTACTGCTTGACCTTCCTATTTAATAGGTTTTTTTTGTGGGGTTTTTTTTTTTTTTTTGGTGTTGGTTGGTTGGTTGGTTGGTTGGTTGGTTGTTTTTTTAAGTTGCATTAAACTGAGAAGAATAACCCATTTAATACTGGACTGCATCATGGACAGATAAGAAGGAAATCTCAGAGGACATTTCATACTTTCCATCTCTGCTATGTTAAATAATATGAAAAACTGTAAAATTATGCAATTTTTCTTTGCTCTTGAGTCATAGCTCTTGTCATCTAAGGATTTTTGCCCTGAACAAACTGTACCACCAGACTGAGGGAATGTTTTCAGTTCACTCGCCATTGGTTCCTTCAGAATACTGGCAAGGGACCCAGTGCAATAAGGAAACGGCTTTTCTAGTATATATATCTCACATTTATAGCATTGACTCAGCAAGAAGCACAGAGGGACACATCTAATCACCTCAGTTTAACTCGATGTGTATTAAGATTGAGCTATGTTATGCTTAGTCATAGCATAAAGAAGCTGTGGATTGTATTTTCCACATTCCCACGGGGTGTCTGAGATGTAACATTCTTTCTTGGGTTGTGGTACTGCTTCTGGCTGCAGATAGGCTAGGACCACTTAGCCTATTGCCTTCTGCTACCACAGCACTTGCTCTTTGCAAGCTCTTTGTAAGCTCTGCTAGGGGCTGTACACAGCTTAGGACTTCTTTCTGACCACAGACCTCGTGGCTTCCACCACAGACCATCAGTGACAGATCATTCCCAAGATCATGCCTTCAGCTGCATCAAGCTAAAGTAAAAGAATAGAATAGTTTCAGGGGTCCAAGTAGTGCTAATAAATTACCATGTGAGTTATGAGGACACTGTCCCACATATCTACATGTAGTAAGGCCAGATAAAAGATAAAAACTCAAAATCTCCTGTGACCTGGTTATTTATCATTTCTACGTGTAGTTAATTCTGCTTCATTTTCCCACTACCTGATACATACAAAACCAGCTCAGCTTGAATGTTACACTCAATTATTCTGAACACTTCATAAAAATACAGTGCCTGTTCTCCTGGAGTTTTTGGGGTGATAACTGTACTTTGCTGGCCCTTTGAAACTGCTATAGAAAATTCTGTTTAAGCACAGCCTTTCACATTTATCTTTGTCTGGAAATCTTCCTCTTGTTTCTGGTCAGTGCTGCAGACCATATTACTCAGTTTTCCCGCTCTTTTCATTTGAGGGAGAAATAAATTATACTCTTCCCCTGAATAAAGGGAATCACCAACAAAGGTTACCTTGCTACATTTTTGTTCCTAGAATATGAACAGAGAGAAAAACAGATGTCAAGATACATAAGCAGCAGATTATTAGAAGAATCTAATCAGTTATTTCTCATATAAAAAATGTTCATCTACATACAATTTGCAACATCACACTGTACACATCTGTGTCGTACTAGCTCTGCTTCTACTTGGTGGAGGTTTGCTATGTTTCGGGTTTTTTTCTTTTTTTTTTTTTTTTTTTTTTTTTTTGTTTGTTTGTTTGTTTGGTTTTTAATACAATATAATTATTATAGGATTTCACAGAATCACAGAACTGTTGGAACAGGAAGATACCTCTGGAGCTCATCTTTCCTGATGCTCTTGCAGAAAACAGGGCCCAAGACCAGTAGGCTGATCAGCATCTTCTCCAAACAGGCTTTGAATATCTCCAAGGATGGAAAATATGCAGCCTTCTTGGGCAACCTGTGTTGGTGTTGGATCATCATCATAGCAAAAGTAATTTAAAAGTAATTTATGCTATTTCAGATTATGCCCATTGCATCTTTTCCTTTCACAGTGCAGCACTGAGAAAATAGCAGCTGACCTCACTCTGGGTAGGTAACAGATATCATTCAAATTTAGTTTGGACAAACAGCTGCTGAAACATTTGGAAAATCCAGTAACTTTTTTTCCCACTGGGACTATTTACTGAGCAATAATTAATATGAAAAGTTAGAGAGGAAAATTGTGTGTTTTCAAAGATTTTAATTGAATTCCACTCCCCACTTTTTGCTTTTGAATTGAATTTTACACTTTTTGCTTTTTCTCCAGTGAACCAAGAACAGGTAAATAGATAGCAAATAATGCTATAGATAGCTATAGATATAGATAACTGCTTACATTTGCTAAAAGGTCAATCTTACAGTGTTCTGATATCTTGCAAAGATAAAAAATAAAATATATGATTTGTGCAGTGACACACAATCACCATGAAATTCTTTAGTCTCTGATGTACCCCAGTATTTAAAAAGGGATCTGTTTAAATGGGGATCGAGAGTTATATAATAAAAATTTCATGCTGAATAGCACACAAAATTACTACATTGATTTTATTTCTTGTGTTTCTTGTAACCAATTTTGTCTTTTTTTAATATATCTGCTGTTATATTAGCTGTTAGGGCTGTAATTGTTTTTTATTGAATACATATTGTTTCTTCATGAAAAAAAAAAAGCAAGGTGATACTATGTATGATGGTCTAAATATTTTCTGCCCAAACATAAGAGTTTTTGTATTTATACTTAAATCAGACTTGGGTTTGACTTTGTGGTAGTGACACAATATCAACCTTATAATTCCATATCCTCTTCACCAGCAGGGCTATACGGCCTTCTGTTTAAAGTCTCTTGTACCTGGTTTCTATTTGTGAATGCTTTAAAAAAAAAAAAAAAAGTGCATTTAGGAATGTTCTTGTGGGTTTGGAGAGAAGTATATTGAGAGTGATGATCTGTACAGAAATTGCTCAGTTAGTCCATTACACAGTATTTACCCCTCATTTTCTAGAGCGATGAACACCAGCATGCTGTAGCCTCCTTCATCCTGACATCAAAGAAATTTTGGATTTTTGTGTTCATTACATGGTTGCCTCCAGCTGATGAAAATCACAGGGGAGGAATGGTTCTCTATGCAAGTACAGGTCTTTTGAGAAAACTGGGCTGCCAAGTGTTTCAAAGAAATGCAGTCTGGTCCAGAGAAGATATTGGTAACTTTGACAGTTCCATTTTTCACTTAAGATCCTAGTACTGAAGAGAGGCTTTGGAAATCGTGCTCACAGTTTAATTAGTTTGAAAAAAAAATTAGTGGTCAACAAAAAAAAAATTTAAATGGTCAATTGAAAAATAAAAAAATGCCAGTTCCCAGCTTTCTTTAGTTGCATGAAGATATACATGCAACTCCATTGCATGTAAGCACCATTGCAGACATGCAATGGAGTCAGGATCCATGAAATGATAGCCACAATTTATCTGTGACAGTAGTGATCCTTCCAATAGCCTTAACACACAGGGCAACAAATGAACCGCACTCAAGTGTCTAACGTATTTACTCAGAGGCAAAAGTCTAAATTAAAAGAAATGTTTAATCATTCTGATAGAAAGTTGGGATTTATCTTCCTTTAACACAAACAGCTCATATCTGAAGTGAATGGAAAATATCCAGTTATTAAAAATATGCTCTTTGCTGCTTCTGTCCATGGTTTAATAATTCCAACACTGCAATAGGAGAATGAACTGAAAGACAATATTTTTCACTGATATTTTTCACCTTTAACTTTGTGGTTAAAAGACTTCATGGACAAGTAACAATGCCTCATTAAGTATATCTGATAGGGCAGGGTCCTTCAGTATCCCCAGTTTTAGGATATCATTTAAAATGCACCACAAGCAGAAAAAAAGCATTTACCTTAGCAAAATTGGATGATTTTCTACTGCTTCTCTCCACATTTCCTGCTGTTAAACACAGGTGCAAAGCTTTTGTCATAATTTTAGATGCGGTAAGATGCATATCTGAGCACCCTAGGATATTAGTGGATCCTTATTGTTCTTGATATTGGCATTGAAGAGTGACCTTGGTACCCTCAATTTTTTGTGGGTGTATTATTCCTGTTGGCTTAAATCCATAAATTGTTCTCTAAGGTGTGCTGTAATTTACCTCTGTGAAAAGCAAACAAACAAACAAAATAAGAACATGGGAAACAAGCCTGGAAAACATTATTTTACCTTAAAGTTGTTTAGAAATGAGGATAACTGTTTATTCTCAAGGATAACTTGAGAATATGCATGGGCTTATTCATAATACACCCTTGAAAGAATTGGCTTCTGGCTCTGCTAGGATTTCACTGCTTAAGGATGCAGTCACATTTTACCTGAGATTATCCTGTAGAGATCACAAAGCATCTTAAAGATCTGTGTTTTGGACTACCCTTTGACACTCAGTAAGATTCATAAGTCTATAGTATAAAGAACTTAGAAGTGGTTGTTTCTGTACTTTTCCCTTGCTACTGCATTACTTTTTTCCACATCTTCCATCTTTGAAACTCCTTTTTCAACAGGATGGAGCTTATTATAATTACTGAATTATACCTGGTGAGCAGAAAGAGTATGAAATTATAAAAAATGAGTCCTAAACTTCAGTAAACTGGATATGCATACTTTCTTACTTAGCACCCTTTGTATAAGAGCTTGGCTGGAGAATTACATTTTCTTTAATGCACCTGAATCTTTCCATTGCTTACTCTACTTTAAACTTCATGGAAAGAAATCACTTTAAATACATGCCTCAGTTCAGCACAATTTCTCCCACTTTACTGGGTCTTTATTGGAATGGTTGATAGTATTTTTTACTTTTTAAATGGATTGAGCTGAAATATTGTTCCAGGCCCCATGGGTGTAGGTGAAGGCCCTGGGAGAACCTGGGCAAGATCATCAGGAACTGATAACACAAACAGAGACTTGGCAACATCTATGTTTATTTCAACAGCTATGTATATTTCCAATCAATAAAATAATTTCATCATCTCCCAGCAGAAAAGATCTTGGGAGTCCAAGTGGGCAGTCCCAGGGACATGATCCAGCAGTGACCCCAAGAGGCTAAGAAAACTGGTGGCATCCTGGCCTGGATATCAGCAATAGTGTGGCCAGCAAGGACCAGGGCAACAACTGTTCCCCTGAACGGGACACTGGTGAGGCCACACCTCGAGTTTTGTGTTCAGTTTTGGGACCCTCACCATAGGAAAGACGCTGGGGTGCTGGACCATGTCCAGATAAGGGCAACTAAGCTGGTGAACCTTGTAAGTTGCAAATTGGATAATGGGAGTATGGGGGATCACACTTTTTCTGAGACGGAGTTAGGTAGCAATTCCTGGAACAATGAAATATCCCAATTGGGTCTAGCACATAGTTAAATGAAAGATTACACAGGAATTCAGCAACTGGAAGTTTAGAAATATTCCCCTAGCATCTTTTGCATGTAATAGATAGATAGATGGATGGATGGATGGATGGATGGATGGATGGATGGATAGATAGATAGATAGATAGATGCATTCATACATACATGCATAGGATTTGATACCTAATTAATACATGCTGTGTTCCGTCCTCTGAAAAACTGTATTTGACAGTAACCATAACAGCAAAACTGATTAGGCATACTTGAAAGACCAAATGACATAATGGAATTTTTATTTAGGGTTTTAGTAAAGGAAACTTAATACTGTATACAAGTATATTGAATTCTACTCTAAAATGCTTTGGTGGATAAAATTGCTGAAAAAGTCACATTTTTAACAGAAGCAAAATTTTAAGTTTTTCATAC
Source organism: Ammodramus savannarum pratensis (assembly GCA_020466415.1). Taxonomy (NCBI): domain Eukaryota; kingdom Metazoa; phylum Chordata; class Aves; order Passeriformes; family Passerellidae; genus Ammodramus; species Ammodramus savannarum. The sequence goes on along the minus strand of JAHXMQ010012338.1, from coordinate 81,735,676 downwards.
AGTCTTAAGAAATTAGACTCAGCATTGGGTGGCTGAACTCATGAAAGTAACCTTCAGTAGCGGTTGTATTTTTTTTTTTTCCAGATCTGTCTTATGGCCTACATCTTTGACATCTTTTCAAGCACTTTCTGCTTCTGCTGAGTTGTTTCTCAGATCAAGTGTTATTTCAAGACAGATGCAGAGCAGTTATTATGTTTCTATTGTTACTTGATGTACTCCTGTAAACCACTCAAAATGAAGGAATAGCACACCCTGGTAATCTACAGATGAAGAATTTCTGGAATCCCTCTTTTCTTACCAGAAGAAAAGTTTTACCTTTACAATGCTAGGACTTCTCATGCTGATCTCCATAAGGAAGATATTTAGTGGCTATTGCAGTGCAGAAGACATCATTAAAGTGAATTAAATATATGGAAATTTATATGAAACTTTTGCCCTCTAAGGAGTTATAAAGCAGATAGGAAAATTTCTTTCTCAATATGACTTTTACAGTACTGCATACACGTTCCTGGAAGCAGGAACTGAAACATACTACTATTCACATCTTAAATTGGCCTTGCTACATTTAGAATATAATTTTCACCTGTTTCTTCCAGGGTCTTTTTGAGAGTTATCATCATATTTAATCAAATCATTATTGTATGTTCCAGCTTGGTTTCAACTTTACTTCTTCAACTTTACCACTTCTGTTAGGTATGAGCCCAAAGCTGAGAAATAAGCATTAATATCTCAGTTCCTGGACTATTTCATTCACCTAACATGACAGGGTCTGGGAGTGTTTAAAATAGCAAAGAAAGGCAGTCATCCATATCCAAATATATGAGTTAGCTAGGTTGACTTGTAAGAAGGGATTTCCAGAGACTCCTCATCTGACATAAGCTGTGCTTATTTAAAGAAGCACAAGGAAAATTCCTACTCTCTATTTCAGCTAACCAGACACAAGCCAGCAGAGATAAAACCAAGACACTATTTCATTTTACCTAAAACAATAAGTTATTCTTGGTGGGAGGGCATACTTAAATTATACTACTGACATGGGTAAACCTCACTCTCTCTGACTGAATTTCAGCCAAACTCTGGTCTACAATCTTGCTTGTAAATATATTCTTGGGTACCTAGGGCAATCTCCTTCTTCCTAATTTTGTCTGATTTAACTAACCTAAGACAATTTGTCTCAGTTTTATTGCCCACACAAAGGCATGACATAGCCTTGGATGTTAAATTATTCTTCACTGCATTCACCTATTGCTTCAGAAAAAAAAAAAAAAAAAAATCAGGTTTCTACACCACAAAGTATTGTCTGCTTGTTGAGGAAGCTTCTAATCCATGGTTTCTGGAATGCAAAAGTCTTTGAGTTTCATGGTATGCATTGACATCTATTCTTTTTTATAGGTAAGGGTCTTAACATCATATGAAACTTCCCTGGGCACTTCAGGAATTACTGTGCTTGCAAATTTTGCATGCTTAGCGGGTGTAATATATCAGCCTTACAGACAAAAAAGAAAAAGCATCTCAGAAATGCAACAATATCAGAAAAATGTTTTGTCTGTTCTAGGAAAACCTATCTACTAAGAAATTAAACAGAACTCCAAAAGGGTTTTTGCAGTAATTTCACAGTTTTCATAGTTATTAATGAAACAAAGTTTTGTCACATATATTTGTAAAATATATATTAAATGCAATGAATACTCTGGACTCATTTTAGATCAAGTGAAGCTGAAACTGAAACTGTAGACTGAAACAGTCTAAAATAAGAAATAGTTTATGCTTTCTCTTTTTAAATTAGTCTATCATTAGAAAATAGCCTTTGTGATTTTTTTTGAGAAGAGCTTTGAAATGCATGGCAAAAAAAGGAGAAAGAATTTAAATCATAAATTACTGCATAATCAGTCTACTTTCACATGTATAATCCACTACTTGATAAATACGTCCTATTTTAAAAGAAAAAATATTTTTAAATACATTCTCATACAATGAACACCCTCAGATGACTCAAGCAAAATCAGAGGTAGTGACAGAAGTGGATCAAAAGCAGAGATGTCAGTAATAGAAATAAAATTGTTTAAGAAAATGCATTGATACTTATTTATATGCATCTCAGGGGTGTGTGTGTGTGTGTGTGTTTAACTGTTGCTGAATTATGAAGATGAAGAATTATTAGAGTTTATATTCATGCAATTATACCAAAAATTTACTGTTTTGAACAATTGCACCTGTTTAATCTTAGAATGTGGAATTATAAGCTTTGGAGACAGTAATAAAAATATTTATAAGCAGAAACTAAATTGTAAATGAATTATGCCATGCTTTAACACATTTATAGACTGACACCAACATTTCACCTAGCACAGATTAATCCTCCTTCCACAGGTGGCTTGAAGAGGTGCTTGAAGAAATGGAACTCTTCAAACCAGAATGCAGAGTCATCTCTTGACTGTTCAAGTAAAATTGATCATTCAGGGCTTTCTCCACTTGTGGAAATTAAAAGTCTTATTATTTTAGAGAGGTCCGAGCCACTCTTTAACCCTCTGCAGAGACAGAAGCCTTCCCACCCTAAAGAGCAGATGTTTCACTACCAGAAACAAAAGAAATTTAACAAACTTAAAAAATAAAATGTCATTAAAATGGGTTTTGATCCATGATAAAATAAGTGTAAAGTTTTTCATAGGAAACATGTTCAAACCACACACTTTTAATGCATCTGTACATCAATGTTCCCAGAAAAAATTCCTTAAGAAGTATTTGAATGTGCAATAAAAATAGTTAGAAGAAATACAGCAAATATTTTATTAAAAAAAAAATCACCACCTAGTTTTAAGAATCTGAAAAAAATGACTGCACAAAAACTAGTTAGAAAACAACTTATAATTGACTATTGTGGTTTAACTCTGTTAGGCAGTTAAAACCAAAGCAGGTACTCTTTCAATGTCTTCCAGTACAATTAGGGAAGCAATTGGAAGACCAAAAGTGGGAAAACTCATGGATTGGGATATAGACAGTTTAATAGGTAAAGCAAAACCTGAACTTTGAAGTAAATGAAAATAAGGAATTCATTCACTATTTCCCAACCACAGGCAGGTGTCCAGGCTTCTCCAAAAATAGGATTCCGTCCCATGGTCAGCTGTGAAGACAAATGCCATTGTGACCTTCTTCTCCCAGATTTTATTACTGACCATAATTCCATATGGTGTGGAATACTCTTTTTGTCAGTTAGGGTCAACTGCCCTGGCTGTCTCCCCTCCCAGGTTCCTGTGCACTCCCAGCATCCTCAGTGGTGGTGGGGTGAGGGCTCAAAAATGCCCTGACTCTGTCTAAGCACTGCTCAGCAACAGCTAAAACATCTCTCTGTCATCAAAAATATTTTCAGCAACTATTGCTTGTAATTGCTACAAATCACTATATTTTTATTATATATATTCAAGAAATTATACTTATCTATATATTTATAATAATCATATAATATGTTTATGTCTGATAATGAAGCCCTATAAATATTCCCCAAAATGTGTTAGTAAACTGTACCCATATCAAATTTTTTAACTGGTCTCTGGAAGAAAAGATGAGAGGATGTATATCTTGATCTATATAATGAATTTCATGTGAACTTGTGCCACTAGGATCTCAGGAGAAAATAATGCAATCTGCTATGTGAACATTTAATTTTTCATAAGCAGAAAAAAAAAGAGTTAAATTCATTGTTCTCAAATGACTATAAAATAAAGAGGTATCAAATATAATTTCTTTCCTTGAAAGAATTTGTAGAATAGTTCTTATTAGCAGTTTTTAAATGTATGGTACTATTTGATGCTTTAATTAAAACAGAATTTTGAAAAATCTTTGTGATTGAGAATATGTTTGTCCAAAATGTTCTCTGGGGTAAAATTTCTCTAAGAGGATAGAAATTAATACTATCTTAATATTCTTAAAATCTGTTATCTTTTTAAAATACAAAAATATTATCTGTGCATAAAACTGTCTATCTGGAATTATTAACTATTACAGTGAAGATGAGAAAGTTCTTTGACCTCGATTTAAACCTCAATTTTCTATCTTTATTTTTCATAAGGAAATGGAAACAAAATCAAGCATTTATCAGTTTAGGTAAAGGACTATTTCAGAATTGACAAAGTGTGACTATTGGTGAAGAGTGAAAAACCTACTTTCCCTTTAAGTGTTATTTTTAACAAATCCATGTGTACTATTAAAGTCAAAATCCATATAATAGAGAGATAAGAAAGCCAAATACAATTTGGCATGTATGGCAGATTTGCAAATGTCTTAATATATTTTCTCATGGTTTTGAGAGTTATGAATTACTCTAATAGCTTAAGAATAAGAGACAGGTACATAAATATGCATAAGGGATGCAGAAAATAGATATACAATGTATTTTTTCCTCACGTAGCCCACCAGTTCCACAAAAAAAATAAACAAAAACCCACCTATATCTACAGCAAAGTAAATGTACAGAAAATTTCAACTCTTTATCCTATTCAACTTTGATTTTCCTGCACTTCCCTGGGGAAATGTCTTGCATACAATCACAAGATACTAATTTTTGCATTAGAATATCTTCTTGCTTCTGCTCTTTCCCTTTTGTAGCAAATCTGGTCATTTTGGGTTGTGACACTGGTAACCATGTGTATGAATTAAATATTTCCTATCTCTGGTTCCACATTAGAAGAACATAAAGCAGGCTGAAAGCTGACAACACAGACGTGAGTAGCAGTTCTTTTTCCTCAGAGAATCTTTCAGGAATGATGGAAAGCAACTGCTTCCCGCAAATCCCAGCAAAAGGGTTGGATCAATTCCAAAGTTATCTTTGGAAACTTGAAACTCTGGTTCCTCTTCTTGTATGTTGAGGAAGAGCTAAGGATATCACAGATAAACTGTTTGTGGGTGGTTTTGGGGTTTTGTGGCGGATTGGGGTTTTTTTTTGGAGAGTGTATACCTAGGATAGAATGGGTCTCATAACCATATAGTTAAAATCAATATGTAATTTTTTCATCCTGTCCCGTGATTTTGTCATAAGTATTAAACTATAAAGAAATCTTGAATACCTGAATATAGTGAAAAAACTGATGTCTGCCACTTTCCACACACATTATAAGTGTGGCAATGGATACAAGACCCTCTTAAGCAAGAGATTACACTGGGGCTTTTAAGGTCAGAAATCAGCTGCCCTTAGAGTTACAGGAACATCCTCTCACCTCAGGTAAGGTTCTTTTCTAAAAAAAATTCTAACACTATAACCTCTTTGAGCTTTAGTGCATGCTATATACTATAGAATATAAAACAAAATTGGAGGAATCTCATCTTTTTCATCCTCACATCTTTAACAGAAATATGTAAATAAGTTTGATATACTAACAGTGAACAAACTAACAGTCCTTAAATTGAAACAAAATTTTAGTGAAAGGACTTGTTTCACCAATTCTTGATTAAAAAATAATTAAAAATTAAAGTAAACTTGGACATTCTGAAAATACATTTTATTTGGGGGAAAATAGAAGTTCTTATGTAAAAACTCCAGTATTTTTTCATGTAATTTAGGTACTCACAACAGCCCACTTTTTTTTTTTTTTGTTCATTTATTAAAATGAACAAAAAAGATTTTTTTGTTCATTTATTAAAATTTGTAATTTTGAACTACCAAACAAATTAGATACTAAATGATATCAAAAGGCAAAATAAAACTATATCAGAAAGTGATGGCAAATAGTTTTCTCTGCTGAGGTTTTTTTATGATGGCACATAGTTTGCAATGATTTATATCCTGAGTAAGTCTCGAGACATCTACCCTTTATTCTCTGGCTCACCAATGAGTAGCAGCTCCAACTCTTTGGCCTGGCCATTAAAAACTCTGCAACTCACTGGCCTAACTTGGGAATTAGGCATCTGTGTACAACCCTCTACCATGACAGATATCCCTTGCTCAGAGACAGCCCAGAGACAGCTTCTGCCATGGCATCAGCTTCCAGATCCTAATACTCACCCATCCCCATGTTACAGACACCTGATTAGTATAATGGCATTCCCTTTCTGATATCAACATTCGTTCTTGTGGTTTAATACCAAATTGACTGTGCAAGTCAATGGACTTGAACACCAATGCACACTCCCTTACAGATATGTTTAATGTTGGCAAGTGATATATGACCTCCTATTCCCACAGAGAAAAGAAACAAAATGCAGTCTCAGAGAGAGCTCATGCTGGGCAGTGCTGAAGTCCTGTCTGCACTGTGTGTGATACAGGTTTCTCTCTGAGTTACTCCAGATCCTGTCAAATAAAGGGTTGGGCAGAGAATATCTATATCTAATCAGCCCATTCAGATTTTTGAAACACCTGAACAGGTTGTCACCATTGCAGGTGTTCTCAGGCAGCTCTTAAAGACTCTTTGCATCTCTCACAGAGACTGGTGTGTGTCTTGACTTTAATTTGCAATCTCACTTCAGTCTCAACCTTTATGATTGAATTTCAGCCCCTCCAAGCCTACGTCATTTGCCACAGGGCCCCATTAAATATGGGTAGATGCTGAGACAATTGGGTTTGTTCATTCTGAAGAAAAAAATTCTCCAGGGAACTTAATTGCTATCCACACTGCCAAATGAGAGAGCATGGAGAAAATGGAGCCAGAACCCTTCCCTAGTGTGGAGAGCAGGGACTGGAGGAAAGAATGAGAGAGATGGATTTTGTAGGTAACAAACAGAAAGGGAAAAAGAAAGGACAACACATAGGAAAGGTAAAGAGAAAAAATTAAGAAAGCAAAATGTAAAAGCAATCAAAAATCATAGTATGTTTTGCACCTCATGTTTGCAGATCCAGACTCTAAGGGCTGTTTGCATTTTCTTTAGAGGAGTGAAGTTACATGTTTACATTTAGTGACCTGCAGTGGGGTGCAGTGTTTTCACTTTTAAGATGATTTGTCTCTGTTGTTATCTTCAATTTCTGCATTAACTAAGACTTATGCTTTTGAAAGAAGTGACTAAATTCTCCCCAGATGCCAAACACTGATGTGGTTATCTGAAAATAAGTTTATAAACATGAAGACTTAAGGACCTGGCTCAGTCTTTCTGTGATCATCGTCTCAAGCAACAAGTGCAATGGGTTGGGTCATTTTAAGTAAACATAAGTGGCATATTTATTGCTTTTTAAAATTATAACACATTAAATATGCTAACAAATCAATTTTTAAAATTAAATTAGTGTAAAAGCCTATTGATATAGAAACTAAACTCTGAGTTCTGCATTGAAAAACATGAAAAGAGATAGAAATATGTCTTACTTTCTTACCACCTCTAATAAATTAATAAATTGCTGGATTAAAGTTTTGATTAAACCTAATTACAAGGAGTAAAAAGCAATGGTACAAAATTATACTTTAATTTAAACGAATTAAATTCAATTTAATTTAAATGAAGGTTCAGGATGTAACTGTATCTACAGAGTCATATGAATCAGACTCCTACTAGGTGTTATATTTTTCTCCCCAGGAAAATACAGAAGTGGTGTATCAGAAATAATAACGTACTCTGGAAAGGCTCAAATGATTCATCGAAAAAAAATAAAAATAAGAAAAGTTATTGGAAATACTACAGCCCTTCAGGGAGTTAGTCTGTGTTTCTTTTTTTTTACTTATTGAAATTCAACTTATGTTAATCAGTGGTTTTGAGTGTGGAATGTTCAGGTACATTAGAATTCTACTTAGAATTGATATTCATAACTTTGAGTTTCATGGAGACTAATGGTGTTTTTCTCAGGTGGCATGTAAGATTTGTCCCAGAGAAATGTATTTGGATCTGTGGGACTAAATGTGAACTTCAGCTGTCCCTTAAATGAAGTTACCATGAGTCCTCGATACAACTGTCATGTATGTGTGCATATCAGTAGTATAAGACTTAAATAGGTGTTAATTTATGGCAAAAACAGTATTCCTAAATAATCTGGAGACTAGGAGGATCCTGTGCACTTAGCTAAATTACATGGTCACTTCTGAGCAGGAATTTCAGCATCACTTTAGCTGTTTGCAGACTGCATGCCAATACTGTATTTTCTTTGCTCTTGTCTGATTATTTTCAGGTTTTGAAAGATTTATGTTGAATTTCTTTGTAGCAAAGCACAGGAGTATCTTTATTAGCAGTTCTTGGTGGGTGCTTTATCTCCTGACTTTTATGGATATTCTGCAGACTGAGAACAAACAGCAAAAGAATACAGACTAGTTCATCCTTTTCCAGTGAGATGCATGCTCTGGGGAATTTATTGATAGAGAAAAAAAAATATTACATGATTTGTGATGACTCATTGTAAGAAATAATGATTTAAATTAAGCATCTATTATCTGCATAATACTTCCCACTTTTGAGGGATACCTGCTTTATCCAGGCTTGGGAATGGCACATTAAATTGTGGAAATAATTGCACAAAAAAGGTGTTGTGAATATAAAAAATATAATCAGTTTTAAGAATTTTTAGATGAACTAATGGTTTCCATAGCTGTTAATTAGTTTTTGTAGTAGGAAGTGCCTAAATAACTGGCTGGAGGAAAAAGAAAACAAATAGGCAATGAAGGATGGTTTTTAAGCCTCCATGTTATCTTCTGGCAGAAACTTTCAATGAAGCCAGATTTGATTTTGGTCCATGCTTAACATCATTGGCCATGTGCTCTGTTTCGTCATAGGCAACTACGTGAAGCAGGTTTCTGTGCAAGTCAACTGCTGAGAGCAATGATTTTCACTGCTCCAACTGCTATTAGTAATTTGTTAAGGGTCTCACACCTATCACTTCTCTCCATTTGGGTCTCATAGGCAAGATTTACTATGAAAAATCTGGAAATAGCTTCTGATCTTTAGAGGAAATTCTTAGAGTAACATTAATCTCCACTGCAGCCTTTACACTTTTATTAGTTTAGCTTCCTAGGTAAAAGGACTAAAATATTGTCCAAAAACTAGAGATTTATTTTTCTATTTCTCTTCTTCTTTTTTCTTTGCGTTAGGAACTCCCTCACTCCCTCACTCAGACACTCTATGGGCAGGGTCACCAACTTGTTGGACATTATTAGACGATGCAACACCTCCCAGGTATAAACTAGATTCTTCAGTTGCCCTGAAATATCCATCTTCATTTTTTTTATTATCACAATCCATCAAAAAAGGATTATGGAAAATATTCAAAGGTAAATTGCAATTCTTATGTGAAATTTATTTTTATCATTACTAGAAAAGTAAATGATAACCATAGTATATTTCCATAAATAAATTCTAGGAAAATCAGCATCTGCCTTCAAGCATGTAAGAATATTTTCCTGTCCATACATTCATCAGAAGTTATTAATATAACTTCATGTAAATTAAGCATATTTAATTGTGTTTTGTATATATCCCAGTGTGACTCTATCTGTTTAAAATGCAATTTTCATTTCTAAGCCTATACAGCAAAATATTATATGTAGGGGGATAGAATATAAGAAAATAAAGACAGTGTAGAAAGTAATCTTACCCCTAAGGAGTTGCAGCTGGGCCAATTGTCAAAGCCTAGGACCAGCCCTGACTTTAACAGGCCACAGCTGTAACCAGTGAGAAGCAGAGTGCTATAAAAGAGTGGGGTGGCTGGGTGAGAAGGGAGCTGGACTCATTTGGCTGCTTTGTGAAGAAGATTCAGTGCTCTCAGGAGCTGCCCAGGTGCCCAGCAAGAAGGTATGAAACTTTTGTGATAAGGAGACAACAGTATGGAACTCCTGTAATAGGATGACAACAGTTATAAAGGTAGGAGAAAGAGATACCTTTGTTTTACCTTCTATATGGCTACTTTATTAGCTCTAATTGAATGTGCAAGCTAATTAAATAATTATTTCCCCATTTGTTTTAAATTCTGCTATGATTTCAGATCTAAATTTTGTTCAAAGATGTCTGAATTTGTCTGTTTTAAAGCCTGCGTATGGTTTCCTAAAATTACTAAATATGCCAGTTCTTACTGCTCCCCATTTTTGGAACCATATCTTGCCAGAGGTCTGAGATTACAATCCCAACTGAAAGAGAAGATCAGACAACCATCAAGTGGGGTATATTTGCATAAATGAATTGCGCTCTATGGAGCTGTGCTGATTGATGTTGACCAAGGATATGGTTTCACATTTGCAATTCTCTGTATAATGTTAATTTCTACTTAACAAAAATTAGGCTTTTCTGAACACAAAATTATGGATTCTGATTTTACTGTGTATTGGGTTTTCATGGCCAGGTTTTGTTAGTGGGGCAAGTAATGGGAGTTTAGCAGAGTAGCTTCTGTAAAAGAAGCTTTTGCCATATCTGACAGCCAATGCAAGGTGCTTTAAGACCATCCCAAAGCTTGCTGGGGCCAAACCCATCAAAGATGGTACTAATGCCTCTGTGATCTCATATTTAAGAAGGGGAAAAAAAGGATTATGGCACTGAAATGATAGAGGTCAGAGAAGAGAAGAGTGAGAATATGTGTGAGCACACAGATAACAAGGCCAGGGAGAAAGGAAGGGAAATAGGGGCTTCAGGCTCTGAGATTGCGCTGCAGCCTGCGGAGAAGATCCTGATGAGGCAGATGTCCCCATGCAGCCCATGAAGGACTATGGTGAGTGACTTAAAGTAGGTTGTGACCCTGTGGGGATGCCCACATTTTCTCAGGGTCCTGTCAAGGCCCAGAGATCTATGAGAAGAGAATCCAACACTGGAGGGGGTGTCCTGGTAGGACTTGTGACCCCATGGAGGACCAGCGCTAGAGCAGTTCATGAAGTACTGCAGTCTGTGGAAAGGACTCACACTGGATAAGTATGTGGAGGACTGGATCCCACACTGTAATAGGAACCCCTCCCCTTGAGAAGGAAGCAGCAAAAGGAACATGCTCTGATTATAATGCCCATTCCCCATCTCCTGTGCCTCTCAGGAGGGTGGCCAGTAGAGCCTGTGAATGAGGGAGAAGTGGACGGAGGACATTTTTAAGATCTACTTTATTTCTCATTACTCTACTCTGATTTGTTTGATTATTAATTAAACTAATTTCCAAAAGCTGAGTTTGTTTTACCCATGACAGTAATGAGTGAGTGATCTCTCCCTGTCCTTATTTGAACTGTCAAGTTTTTCATTATATTTTTCTCCCCTGTTCAGCTGCGGAGGGGAGAGATTGTGCACATTTGATGGGCATGTGGCACCCAGCCAGGGTCAACCCACCACACTCTTATTGATCTAAAACTAGAATAATGTGAATTAGCTCAGTCCTTATGTAACTGAACAAAATCTACCCATATGCATTGAGCAGAATAACAAGATACATGAAATCATCCTCAGGAAATGATTATTAGTATAATTTCTTTTTGTTTGTTTAAATAAAAGCTACTGACAGGATTGTATGTTCTGCAGTGTGGGTTTATTCAGCTTTTAGCAAGCCAGCTGCTTGGAGTCAAGAGCTCCTTCAGAGAGCCCGAAGGGAAGAAAAAAGCAGCAACCTCTCAGTGAACATGAGTGCCCTACGGCTAAAGTGTATATAAATTCTATTATCTGATATCTTTCTTTTTTTTAAATTTTCATAAAACAAATGTGGCTTTTTACATCTGGTATCTGGGAAATTTTTCTGAACTTCTAAGTTTCCATATTTATCTCATGATAGAAGAAACATGCACTGTCCTTTTTGATGATAATGCCATGGGAAACAAAACCAAGCTGAGAACCAATATAAATGCACTGTTGGAGTCTTGTTCAACATTATGTGTTATTTTCTTAACTCTGAAAGCTGGAGAGCATGGAAATAAAAGCTTTCAGCAGAACAGCCCATATGGTGAATTCATAATGTGTGATCAGGACAAAACAATTACTGTGACTAGTCCATGAGTGTACATTTCAGTGATTTTAATTAGAGATAAGATTATTTTCATACCCTCAGATGCAAGTCATTATTTTTGTCTTGCTTTACCAAAATCTGCCCTACTATTTCTATCTAAGGGCAGTTACAGAATCATTCAATCACAGTAATGAAGAAGAGTGGACTAGTAAGGAGAGTAAAAAGCTGCATGCTTTGCATATTCTTTCATTAACGCTACCAGAGCTATTGCTCTTTTGATGAGAAACTCATGATGCAATTATAGTCATGGACTTCTATTATATGAAATAATTCCTGCCAAAGTCAGAAAAAATTCCTTCAAGGTCTTTATCTGTGGTTTTCAAATACCTTTGAACTTATTATCTGCAGAGATGCTGCAAAATAACCCAGAGGTCTTGACCAATAATTGAGAAGGTTTAGGTGCTTTTTGGAGCCTGAGTTCTTCTTTTTAAGGAAATGAGGTAAGATACATGGTAGTTGCATTCAGTCCTAACCATGCTGTGGAGGTTAAAAATGGATAAATGGATAAGGCTGGATTCAGAAGCGGCAAAAACACCTGCATTTTGGAAATGAGGTTTAGACAGAAAACAGAATCTGTGTTATGGATAATGTTGTTGAAGAAGAGTTGTTCAGTCCAGCCCATCAAGAATAGTAATGAGATATAGGCTGCTGAGACAGACAGTTGCAACTTATTGCCAGCGATATATAGAGAGATTATGTATCAAGTGAAATCCTGCAAGCCGTGTGTGTTGCTATAAAAGTTCCAAGTTTGTAGAGTATTCAAAGTCAGGGGTTTCTGACACTGCAAGATTCATCAAGCAGTCTGTGCAGAACTGTAGCTGCAGAGATGCTCAGAAGATCATCATTATCAGGAAGCCACCTTGTAGGGATAAAAACCAAAAAGACCCCAAAATCCAACTTGTTGTAGGATATAAACACTGTTTTCCTTGGCATGCTGCTGACTGACCAGATTTTAAGTAACGTATGGTCTGTGACTTGTAATAAAGTCATAGTCAGTTATAAATGTGCAGCAATTTTTCAATGAGCTCTTGATCATTTGTCTCAGATAATGCATTTTTAAAGGTACTTAGTGTGGGCAGAAAGGATTGTAAATGAACACTTCACAATATAAATCTTGACTTACTATACAACAGCAATAAGAACTCAAGATGTCTGTACAAGATGGATACTAATAGCATGTTCCCAGTGCATATATTTAGCCCTGAAATAAAACTACATGAATTCACGTGTCTACTGATTGTGAAAACTTTGTCTTCTATTTTCATATTTCTTATTTTGTTATATTTATTTTTTTAATATTTCTCCTCTGATGACTCTCGCTATCACAAATTCCATATGCGTGTGATTTCAATCTTTTTCTGATTTTGAGAAAACTACAGTCCCTATCTCACACAAGGAATGAGTTTGCAAGAAAGCAAACAAAATTAGGCAATACCTTTGTTGCTACTGATTACTTTTTTATACGTGGGTCCCCATACTATTTGTTTTGGAATGAGTGTGTTTCTGAAGGCTTGTAGAAAACCAGGGAAAAAATTCTTTGCAGGGAAGCCCATGAGTTTTTCCAGCTTAACTTCTTGCTTGTTTTGTGTGTAACTTCAGAGCTAGATGAGGTTGCTCTGGGTCTTGTACAGCTGTGCTTTGAGCAGCCTGAGGAATGAAGATTCCATAGAAATTTAGTTCCACAATCATTTTGTGAGATGATATCCCATCTGGGCTAACATGCTTATAATTTCTGTGGGAATTACATGTTGAAATTGTTTCTTAACAATCTACATGCTGTTGGGGCCTACACCTGAAGGCACAGGGTTACTGAAGTTCTTGTTAATAGATCACTTGGGGAAAAATAGAGTGAAACAATACTGAAAGACCTATACTCTTGTATATTTATATATATATATTTTTTTTTTATTTATTTCAGAACAATATGATTGAAATAGAAAGCAGGTATGTAACTGTTTTATTTATTATCTAGCAACATAGAAGTATAAAATTATTGCTTAAGAAAATACATAGGGGGAAAAAAAGAGAAAGAAAGGATAAAAGAATGTAGAAAGGATAAAAGAATGTGGAAAGGAAGCTGTCACCACCCATGGAAGCAGTGATGAGACTCAAATGTGAGTTTTGATGCCCACTGATTGAAGAGATGGGTGCAATCTTTATCTGTTGGGGATGGGGGAAGCCTATGAAACACAAAGCTCAGTGCTTTGACCTACTTTCAGGTTTGGATGGGAATGCTCAGGTATCTCCCCATAGCAGATAAACTCTTACACTGCCTTTTACAACACTGTGGATTGTGCAAAGTTCTGCAGTGGAAGGCCCCAGAAATGATCCTAGGGGTGTTTCAGTGGTCTCTGGTGGTTTATAGCACTTTTCAATGACATGACTGCTGTTTTGCTCTGCTTCTCTCACTTTAGTTGAGTCAGCAGTGCCTATCAGAGGGCAAATGGCATGACAGAAGCATCACACCACCTTTGAAGGATCTGCATTTTATTGATTATTTTCTTTATCTGGCCAGAAAACAGTTTGTTTACAACATTAGTTGCAGGCTATCAAGTATACAATAATTCTGGGGCTCAATAATTTTGTACATAAAAAATGAGTTCATCATGCTCATACTCTGACAGTGGGTGCTGACCCCCTTTGTTTCATGTGGAACAGAAATTTTCACCACCACACAGCCAAACCTCTCCTCCTCCCCTTCAGTTTGGGGGTACAAACCTGGCCTCAGCAAAGTAGCTGCCGCTTTTGCAAATCGCCAGTTGTTTGGGTCATTGGCCTTTGACATTTCAGCCTCTCGTATAGAGTACGTAGCTGTGACTTTTAATCCGACACAACTATAGCTCACAGTTAAAATTTTTCACTCATCTGGATTGTATAAACTAGTTTCAATTGCTTCATACTAGAAACAGCAATTGAACACTGCAGAGATTTAACCTTTGCCATTTTTAAGATTTACTTAATTTGCCTCTATTCATGCCTATTTACTCTTTGCTCAGTAATAATCACGAAAACAAAGATGGTAAAGATAGGAGTGTTTTTTTGCATTTCATGACAAATTATATACAGTATACTCTAATTATTCTTTCAGCCTGCCACCTATGAGGGGTTCAGCACTCTGGAAAAGGCATGAGGCCTTCCCATTGCCCTTCCTCCAAAGATCTTCTTTTTTATAATTTCTGCTAGAGCATAGAAGATCTGGAATGTTCTCCTGCTCATACTGCAGGAGGAATGTTGTCACTTACAGAATCAATAGTCTGGGAAAATATTTTGGGTGCCCTCTCTAGTTGCTTTCTTCAGGAACTGGTCAAAGGAATCCCACGGTAGCAACAAATAGGTGCTCTGACCATAACACACATACAAATTGCAGATATAGTAGTACAGCTTGTCACCTGTGGGCTAGCTGTATAAAATACAGTGTGTCAATTTAGCTCAACATCTATTACAAAGACATCACTTTATCCTAGTTTAAGAAACTGTCGATCACATCTTCGCCATCCCCAGAAAGAAATCCGAGGTCCAATGCATTTTCCTGGGTCTTGGTACACTTCTTGGATGATGTTAGGCCAGGACTGAGCAGCTTGTTAATCTCTTCTCTACATCATCCTTCCACAGCAGTCATTCCTGGTGTAACCTGTGAGGGGATGTGCAAAACTGGTTACATTTTCCAATCACAAGTATCTGGTTGTCCACTACAGATTGAAGTAATCTCTTGCTTCACATTCCTTTTCACTTGTGATAACATTCATGACATCCTAAATCTAGTTTAAGTTGTTGTTAAACTGGATTAGAGATAAACAGTGCGTTTGTGGGTCAGGGATCAACTATTCATAATTTCCTCCCTTTCAATTTTAACTGGCCAGATGGCTTTACAAGACCCTCAACACTACTTGAGTTACAATACCTCCCACTGCTTCTGTAAAGTGTTTGTAATTCAACATGCGTTGCAAAATAACTTTGGGTCTCTTTCTGTACAATCAATGCCCTAGATACTAGGGAACCAAGCTCAAAAGTGACTCAAGAAATCTAAAAAAATTTTTTACTTGGGCATTCAACCTAAATACAGATAGAGAATTAACCAAATTTCACACAGCCCTAACTTTGTATTTTAAAATAATGGTTTAGTATTCATTTTTCAATTTCCCCTACAAATCATCAGCTGACAGTTTTTGTGGATTTTTCTCTTCATTCTTGAATCTGGTCTAGCTGATGCAGTAACTGTTTTCAAAAAATCTGCCAAACTTCAAAAAATGCTGATGTTATTAAAAAACCCTACCTAGAAAATATTCCTAGTGCAAATATAAACCATAAAAGAAATACTAGGATCATTCTTACCTATTTGTCTCCATTCTGGAACTAATGTTGCCTTTTGTATTACACCTTCCATTCTGTACAATAAAGCATAACATTTTAGTTTGTTGTTCTTTGGTTGGGGTTTTATTGTTTTTGTTTGCTTTTGGGTTTCATTCCTTAAAATCTGATCATAAATTAAACTTGATACATCATTCTCTCTGAGTCTCTGTTATTTAGATCAGGAAATTTCTCTTTCCTGCACTATTTTAATTTGAAGTTGATACTACAATACATGATCACGAAAATTATCTAAATAATGAAGAGCATTTTTTTTGAAAATTAAATCTGAAGCTCCATATTATAGTCTTAAATGCTTCTTTTAATGAATTCTTTTTATTAATTTGCATCAATAATTTAATATCTCAAAATGAAACTTAATAATTCAAATACCAAAAATATATCTCTCAAATTTCTTTCCCTAATTTCTTATATTTATGTAACATATAAATTGATGTATTTTAGTTGTAAAAGGCTGTAAAAAGCTGTTCAACCTCTTAATATTTTGAGCAGGATTTTTGCTACAAGATAAAATTTCAGCAGTGGAGCAGTTTCATCCTTTAACATTTTCAGGAAGATGAAGCATATTTGCAGAAAGAGATTAGAGACAGTACAAGTAGAATCAGGCAGCCAGAAATGACTGAGGAGGGTCAAGATGCTACAAGCAGAAGATACCAAAGGTAATAAGACAGAGGCAAAATGTAGATGAACAGAAAATGAGAATGGGAGCATTTATCAAATCTCTAACCTCCTCAAGTTGCAATTAAGAAATTAATGTAAAGAAATGTAAACATGGGGCAAATAGCAGAATAACAGCAAACAAATAAACATACTGTTCTTTCCTTGCAACACTGTACCACAGAAATACATGAAAATACAGTAATACTTGTTATTATTAAAGGCAATAAAAGTCCTTCTGCAAAATAGCAGCTATATTTGGTGTTGATGAGATGGGTTCTATGAACCATTACATAACTAGAATTACATAACTCTTTTCTTCTCAGCATCTCCTGGATGAGAATATGAGGTACTTTGAAGGAAAATAGAGAAACCCTTAAAAACATACCTTATCCTACCAAATTTCCTTCTGATATTTCCATTGGTAATATAGTCTTGTTCTAGTATTGTCTTTTGTTCTCACAGTAGTAAATGTAGTTCATAATGAGGAATAGCAGGGAAAGACTGTGGCTTTAAGAAACTACAAACACAGAGAACAGCTTTCCTTCCATCTCTTTTTGTGAATAACACAAATATCTGGTATAAAGTTTTGTTTTCCAATACATTCTGTAGTACTGAAGTTTTGAACACCATCAGAACAAATTGGATTTAATTCCTTTCTCTTTCGGATTGCACACAACTATTTTTTTTAAAGCATCAGCAAAAAAGATCTACATTATACTTGATAAATCTGGGCATCCAATAGGTAGATGTGTCCATACTAAAGAAGTGATTTAGGTGTGGACTTATTTCTCCATACTTATTAAAATTTGTCTTTACCATTGCTACCTCCTTTACATAATTTTTGAGAAATACAATTTGAAATTACAAGGAGTTTACAAGAATGAGCAGTATATGAAGGCATAAATACCTTGTAAAGAATCTACTATGAAAGAAGTTAAAAATTAATAACTATGTGCTGCATATTTCAGGATACAAAAGAACTGAAACAAGAAAAGCAATAGCTGAACACAACACTATTTTCTCTCAATAACTTTTATTCTTGGTTTGTAAATGCTACAATGAAATATATAATATGCAAATATACCTTACATAAAATAAGATACAGGTCTCTCAAGATGGGCTTTATCCTGAGATTCTGATACTAGAATTAATTGTGTCTACAATATAGCTGTTAGTAACATTTTGTGAACTCTGCACTTTTGTTTTTGGATTACGAATTGAACTTCTATTTAATCTTACTTTTAAATGGGGTTGGTCATGACCTTCAAAATGTCAATTGATGTTTGCACTGGAGTTTTAACAAAGGCCATTTGAGGACTAAGCTGAAGACATTTATCATTAATCTAGGTGGTGATGAAAGTGAATTGCCCTGAGTACAAACACACTTAAATCACTTAAAAATGGGAAAATATAAGTGGAAAAGAAAAAGAAGTCTCTGACCAAGGAAATATTTTGATGTAGGAGTTGTCTGTATATGATCATGCAGTCATGATCCTACAGATCATGGTCTTACATACAGATTCTGAGTCAGCATGCCTTTTCAGACATATATTTACACTACCCTGCTACCTCACATCTACCCAGATTATTCTTATTTTAAGGACCATAGTTCAAGATAAAATACACATATTTTTTATGTATTTTACATATAAACACATAAATACATTATGAGCTTGAAGTAATATTCTTCGGAGCCACATTACATATCAGGATGATTTTCACAGAAAAACTGCAACAATTTTTCAGATATGGAGTATCCTGGTATATATCAAGAAAATGCTGAAACACTTTGTTTCAGCTGAGATTCTCATTTGTGTTTGACAATTTTGCACAGGTCTAAGGCTGCATTAGTTAGCATAAATTAGCCTAAATTAGCATAAGAAGTTAAGTTAGATTAAGTAGTAATGCTATAAGGAAAACACATGAAATGGAAATAATGATAGGATAAGAACACTTCAGAGGTTCTGAATGTTCCACAGCTGACATTTAGATGTATTTAAACACAGAATGATCAAATTGGACTAGTTAGCACTAGTTTGACTTCAGATTATCAGAACGAAGAGCATTTTCTTGAAATATTTATATTCAGATAACTTCACTTTAGTGATTTTATGATAACAATATGTCTGACATAGAACAGTGAGATTTGGTATTTGTGTTCAGAACATGAGGCTGATCAAATTGCTTTTGCAAATATTGTTTATATGTAATTTCACCAAGTTTTTTTAGTGAATGTGCATATTAAACAAACTTGTAAGAGTTTACTTGTTTTTTAATGCTATACATCTCACAAACTGATTTATTTTAGCATTCCTGTTCCTTGAAATAAATCCAGCTTTTATTGTTCAAAATTCTGACTTTTTGTCACCAAATTCCTTCCTTTTCCTTTTATCAGTTTAATCTCTCCTAGCACTCAATTTTCAGTTGTCAGATTTGCTGTTGTTATTACTCTCTGAGATTTAACAGGGAATTTGATGTCCCCAATAGTGCATCTGATGCATCTTTTTTCCTGATAAAATCATCAGAATTTATAAATTCCAATTCTTTTGCGCATGGCTGATGAATTGAACCTTTGGTGGAATAACACTGTGTTTAACACTGCTGAGCAGACACCAAAAGGTAACATGGCCTACAAATTCAGTAACAGAAGGGCTTGAGTGGGAAGATGCAAGTAGAAATATTGTGAGTATTGTGTCTGAAATGAGCTGTAGACAAGATGTCTAATCAAGAGAGAAACTGGCTAAACTGTGAAAAAAGAGAAAACAGAGAACTTACCCAAATTCAGAGTTCTTACTACAAAAATGGTCTTTATACCCATACTTGCTTAAAACCCTTTACAGGTGTCATCTGACTACAGTCTTGTTCCTTTTCTGGAAAATCTAACTTATTTATGTCAGTTCTCATTAATATCTCCATCAAATATCCTTTAAATCACAGCTGACAATAGGAAAAAATGGGACTCATTTAGATATTTTTGTCTTGGCAGTGGGAGAGAAAGGGTAAAAATCCAAATTGCACGTGAACCTCTTTTAAGTTTAGAGCTGCTGCATTTTTAAAAATATTTTTCCTCAGCAATTTAGAGAAAGTAGTGAATAACAAAAGGACACAGTGAAGTTTTCATGACAATTTTGCTTTTGGAAGAGCCAGAGCAAGAAGATCTGAGGCTGATTTCTGGGAGCTGGTAAACTTGGTGAATTTTGAATTTCTATCATGCAAGCTTGAGAGAGAATGTAATAAATGAATAATTGGAGTTGGGAGTGGGAATCTCTAAGAGTATATAATTCACCTCCACTCTCTATACTTTTAGGTATGTCTGAATCAGAGGTATAAGTAGCCTTCAACACCAGTATTTTATTAACTTATGCAAGAGATATTGCAAAGGAACAGAGAATCTTCAGGGGTGGCAGAACATGTCTGTAGCAGTAATTTTGGTCACTATTCAAGTTGAGTGCTGATTTTGTGGCACTGAAAATTACCAAATAAATCTATTTGATGTTGAAAGGCAGAACTATTAGTCCTAATCCATGCTGGCAACGATAGAGTAGGGAAGCATAGGTGGGAAATTTAGGAGTGATATTAAGGTTTCTAGGGTTCTGACCAGCAGGGAGTCCAAATCTCTCGTCAACAAGGCATCTCTTATGTAATACTGCTGGCTGCATACGTAAAACCTAAAGAAACTGCATGGGGCAGATGTATTTCCCATTAACTAGAAGACAAACTAACCTGAATAAAAATATCATTATTTTTGCAGGATTATTTTCAGTAAAAACAGAGGGAAAACCAACAGGCCTGGAGGAGTACTTGACTTGATGTAGACAAAATCTTTTTACATGAAGACAGGAAGCATATATATAGAAAAGCAACTCTGTTACTCCAGGTACAAACCCCTGCTTTTGTCCCTGGGGCCTTTGGGCCAAAACCACAAGACCCCTCAGTGCAAGCTGTGGATGCTGTCCCTGAGGTTAACGGGGGTTGACAGCCAGACTTAATAGAGGAATTGATTAAGGAATTGAAAAAAAAAAAAAAAAAGGTGATTTTTATAACAGAGAAAGATCAACAGAAAGATCTCTCAGGATGCCTGGTATAATAATTTTTTTTTTTTCCAGTATGTTTATTATTAACCTGGAAGAAGCTAAGAGTTGCATCTGTGAGTTTGTTTCTGTGTGATGGGAGAGCATTGAATGCAATTTTTATTTTATTAAGGCTTGTCATAACATAATATTAAAGTTATCTGATGAAGTACAGATTTGATAAGTAGAGAGTGAGGGGGATTGAAAATTTATGTGACTCATCTTGGGTTAGGTGGGTTGGACTATATAGTCTCCAGAGGACTCCTGACTTCCACAATCCTGTTGAATAATGACTAAGATTCTGTCAAGATATTGTAAATTCTGTTTACATAATGACTAAGATTATGAAGATATTATGGTGTTTTCTGTTGACACAAGGCAATATAGAGTGAGGTGACCTCAAGAAGAGATCTAGGCTACTCTATGACATAAAAACGGAGGTGTGAGTGAGATAGGAATAGCAGGTTGTTAATAATTTCTCTATCTCCCCCATATCCACATGGTCTGTAAATAAGACACTCATGACAGTAGAAGTGTTAGCACTAGGTCTTGGAAAATCAGATTATTCACCCCAGCTTGTTGATTTCTCCAAATACTGAGAGATGCGCAACAGTTTCAATGTCATTTTGGCCCTTTGGCATGATGGCAGTTGTGCATGGAGGTGTGTGGGCTGTGTGAATGCATGGAGATTTTAATTATTCATTACTTCTCAAGTTTAATAGCTGGTGTGAGCTGCCAATGATGACTTTAAAAAAGTTAGATTTTGCTTAGATTTTCTTTTTTTTTTTTTTTAGTTTCTACTCAGGTGAGGTCTAAATATGATCAAAGACTGGGACAAGGTTCACATGAGCTGGTACCTTAGGGAAGTATCTTCCTTTATTTCATTTCCAATGAGCTTGACAAGCACTTGTCTAATGGTCATGTCCTCATGTGTAATTCACACGTTGCAAAAATACATCTGAGACAGTAACTTCAATAGAATTGCTTTGAATATGTTTGAAGTTCAGTGTGATTAGGCTGGAAAATTACAGCATCATCAGTCTTGGGACTGCAGAATTACTGCTGTTAATATACTGATTCAAACTAGGACTGGAAAAGGTCATTTCCAATTTTGTGGAGCAGCATATACAGAACTAACACATTAGCAGAAATTGGAAAAAACGAAACAAAAAACCAAACAAAACCCTTCAGTCAATGGATTATTTATTTATTTATTTATTTATTTATGTATATTTCTTTGACCCATCTAGGAATCTGGAAATGGCTTATAGCCCTCCATTGTGGCACAATTAGGCGCATATTATATAGGACTTCTAGTTATTTGGGTTACTTCTGGTTTGTTAATGATGACAAAAATACTGCAACATTTTCAATAATATATTTTTTTCCCCTAACAACCAAAACACTGTCTTTGACCATTTATGCTGAGCTTTTGTAACAGACACGTACTCAGAGGGACAGCCTGACTCTTCTAAAACTTCTAGAAAAATTAAAGAACAAAGCAACATGGTTCTTATCTTAGTGCCACTGCCTCCGACATGAAAATGAGTATTCAGGTGATGATTGTGTGCTTATGATCATGGCCAAAGGAAAAAGAAAATATTAGCTATAATAAATCACAGACAGGATTACTTGATAATAAAAAAAAACCTTTTTGACTTTAAAATCAGTTCTGGATTTCTTACATATATTTCTTTTGTTTCACATGTGAAATTTCCAAAACATACACTGAACGCAGAGGAGACATACAGCAAAATAGCCTTTCATAATAAAAATTTAATTTTTTTAGATTGGATTTTTACTTGGTTATCAGACATAGATATCCTATGTGCTTTTCTCTCATTTTAAGCCTGTTCTGATGAGAATTAGCTAAACAAAGCATCTCACATAGAGCTATGAAATTTACATGTTTGGAAGTGTGACTGCCAGAGCCTTGGGAATGGTCAATGGAAGTTTCCTTAACACTTGAGAAAACTAAGGGTTTATCTACCTTTACAACAACAAGGGGGATTTTTTTTTC
>JAHXMQ010012338.1:81667814-81704980 GCA_020466415.1 Ammodramus savannarum pratensis | reverse complement strand
CAAAATACCAGGATGTTTGAATTCTTAGCAACCTTCTTGGTCCTCAAGGTCTTCAAACAATTCTTACAGATGTGTATAGGCAATGAATTCAGAATTCAAATATCAGAAACCTAAAATTGTACATCTTCCCAAACTGCCACAAATTCAGTCTTTCCAAACAAATACTAACCTT
This sequence comes from Ammodramus savannarum pratensis, assembly GCA_020466415.1. Lineage (NCBI taxonomy): Eukaryota > Metazoa > Chordata > Aves > Passeriformes > Passerellidae > Ammodramus > Ammodramus savannarum. The sequence goes on along the minus strand of JAHXMQ010012338.1, from coordinate 81,704,808 downwards.
AAAATCACACTTACTTTAACATTTTTATCCTCCAAACTATTTAGTAGTTTTCTCTAGAAGAAAATTTTTTAGATTGTATTAGCAGTGTCCCAGCCTAAAAAATCTTCTTCAGAATTGCTAGTCAAAAACTTTTCAAGCTAGTACTCCACATATGTCATAGCAAAGAAAGCTAAGGAAAATGCAAACAGCCTGAATACAATTATTTTAAATAACAATTAAGATTGTGGAGAACAGTAAAAAAATAATGAAGAAAAATAAAATAAATGGAAAGTATTTTTGAAGAATTTAAAAGTTTTTGTGCTTAGTGTAGATACATGTCTAGACACATGTATTTTCATAGTAATTCCGATTGATACATAGATGTTTTACATTTATTTTACACATGAAAATAATGAAAGTAATTGTTTCAGGAAAAAAGTTTTAAAATATGCCAATTTATATTGTCTGTGCTTTTCTATGTTTCTATGAGGTCACATAGGTATTGAAAAATGGAATTTAATGATTTCTGAACAAATGAAAAGAAATTAACATCAATATTTTACTAGAATAAGAAATACTCTCCCAATTTTTGACATGAATAGCAAAAATCTTACAAATAATATAGAATTTTTATAATTTGGTTTAAAAATAGTATTTTTTCCAGTCTTTTTGACATAATTGAATCATTTTTTTCTAGGAAATGTATATATTTATATTATTATTATTTTTATAAATTTATATATATGTACAAACCTTTATGTGTATATAAGAACTAATAATATTTATTCACCATGTATTTGATATGTACATAATGTTGGGTTGGGGAGGTATTGGGGTTATTTTTTGTAATTTAAAATCTTGTCTTACTTAGCAAGAAATATATTGCAAAGGATTTGAAAAACAACACTAATAATACCAATAATAACGAAGGGCAAGACATGAAACACTTTCCTTCCACATTCCTGAATTTGTGAATTAATGAAACAAATAAAAGAAGCTGTGCATGTTTCCACTATGCTGGGTGCCAATCCATATTCTGAGATAAATAAATGAAGACAGCAGCTTTCCTAAATATGCAAAACTGGTTTCTAAATTTTACCAGTAGTTAATTTTACAACCAATGGGCTAAATCAGCGGATGTGTATTGTCAAACTTAACTCTACAGTGATTTACACTTTTTGTTTCTGAAAAGAGGTCTTTCCATATGTCTAAAACAACAAAATCAGATGACAAATCTGGAAAGTATTTCCCCTCAATGTCGTGTGGCTTTATGATTTCCTGGCTGATCTCTGTCATGGTCTTGTAGCTGATTCCACTATCAGCCTTGATTATTGAAAAGAAATGTAGTGCTAGCTCAAGATCAAGCCTAAGGATTGGAATTTTACACATCCTCATTTGAATTGCTGTTGGCTTCACAGACCATATTTTGTGTATCACGGGTCCTAGAACTCTGCACATTGCTTTAAAGTCATTTGAAGTTGATCCACTTTCAAATGCTAGAATTCTACTGCATGTAGAAATAAAGCACACCTCATAAATGTTAGGTATTGCTCTGAATTTTTTCTATGCAAATGATTGTAAGTGGAATCTAGGCATAAAAATGGTATGATGTTTTAGGTGGAAGTGCTCCCTTATGCTTTATACAACTTCTTTGTGTTATCATCACAGAAATAGATGTCTCAATGTGATCCATATAAATGTACACAAATAAAGATCAGAATTATCTTGTTTTGGCTTTGTCATTGGCAAAAGAACTAGCTGCTATTTTTGGTAAGTTGTTCTTGTTTAGAAAAAGACTGCTTTGTTTTTTGTTGTTGTTGTTGCTGTTTTTTAGGGAGTTTTTGATTGCTTCTATTTGATCGGTTTTAGTTTTGGTTTCTTCTAGTGAAAGTTCTTAACATTCAGTACAAGAAGACTACACATAGAATAAATATTTTTTTCTCATACATATACTCCGTATTTTTATTGGAACTGGGTAAATATTGAATACCTCAAATCATCAATGAGAAAAAAAATCAATTTGAAAAAGAAAAAGTTCAGGGGAAGAAGATAAAAGTCATGTCTTGCCTAAAAATAAGCAAAAAGCACTGTCTATAATTGACCGTCAAAGATCTCAGATCTGAGATTCCTTCTCTCTTAGTTGAAAGAAAAGGGAAAACATTCACTTTCATAATTTAAAATGCTTTGGGATATGCAGACCAAAGAGTCATTGATAGGAAGCAAGAAAGCAGGGACTTTAACTTGCCTCATGTATATTATAAATAAATCAAATAAACATTGCATGACTTCAGAGCTCTCAAAATCTATCCTTGGTCTGTGCAACTGTCTAATAAATCCTAGCATGCTACAAGAAGCCTCATGCTCTGAAATATAAAAGTAAACAAAAAATAGAGAAATTGCTTGTTTGTTTCTTGTTTCTTTAAGCCTTAGGGAGCATGCTAGTTCATGATGTCCTAAGTATTTACAATCTACCTCACTAAAAGGATTCTGAAACTTACGTAGAGATGGATCCAAGAGAATTTAAAGCTATGCTATAGTATAATGCTATAAAAGAATATTTTCTGCCTATCTGTGGTTCCTATTTCTTTCAAATTCATATTCATATGATTCTCATACACCTTCCCAAATAAAGTTCTTTTGAAGATTAAACAGCTCAAAAACCCAAAACAACCAAACTCAAAACTTTGCAAATAAACTGGAAGAAGACATTCTTTAATCTGTTTGTCAACAGAAAAATTCCATGAGGTAATATCTGTAACTATTCTCAGACCACAGGGCTCATACCCATTCTTCTGGTTTATCTGAGTGAAAATCAAGTTCTAGGCTTATAAAAACACATAATATTATGGGTTTTCTTTCTTGTCAAGAACAGTATTTCAGGGATTTTTTTCATTCAACTCTGCCATGACTCCCTTTCTCATTTCAATTTTCTGCTCCATGAAAGGCTTCTCATGCCCTTTTAATGTCTCATGTTCTTTGTAGGTAAATTTAGCTATTTTTTCCCCTCACATTCCCTAATATTTTCAACATCCACCTTGATCCTGTAGCCTTGGCAAGATTCTCTTTCCTCTAGTGAGACATATATCAATTATTGCTTTTATCCATGTTTTCTCTTGCCATAAGGCACTTGGCCATGCTGAGTAACCAAACTAACTAAAACATCGTAATGTTATATTTTTTAAATAAAAAATAATATGACATGTAACTACTCTAAATGAGTCAATATTGTTGTGTTTTTGTTTTTTTTTTTCTGGAGGATTACTAGGAACAGTGGTTTTCAGTACTTCACCTCCCATAAACCCCAAACCCCATATTTTTTACTGAAAAGCAGAGAAGTCCTTAATATTTTTCACTTTAAAAGCAAAAACAAACCACAATTGAATTACTGTTCTCATAAAACTCTTTTAAAATAAAGAATTCAGTAGTGGATTATATAACTAATCTTTTTTTTATTTTAAATTACTCTAATTAGATTTTTATTAGCAATAATTTAAATTAAAATCTGAATGAGTGCCTACCTGCATTTTTACATGAATCACATAATGAAAAGTACAAAATTTATTAGTGTTGCACCCCTAGAGCAACATTTAGTTAATTAATACATTGAAAGCATTATTTCTGTATAAGAAGATTCACTCAATCAAAGATTACTTAATTTCTTCAAAGATGATTGTTAAAGAAATCATCTTTTACTTTGTCAATAGAAATTTTAAATATTAATAGATTCTGACTTGACTGCCTTATCTTGGAAGCCAGAAGTTATTAAGAGGATTTTTAAAGGATAAGACTATCCCCGGGACAATCCTTTCTCAGTGGGAAAACTATCACAATACCACATTTGCATTCTCAGAGTAAGGTAAAACGGAGAGTCAGTTTTTTTATTAGGCCACTCTCATATTTGGGGAAAAAAGTAAAAAATAAGTCTTGCAAGTTTTTTGGGGTTTTTTTTTGGTTGTTTTTTTTTTTTTTAATTTGTACCATACATTCAGCTGTATAATAACTGCTGATCTTACATTTTATGACTACATATACTCTGGGATCTCCAGGAAGAAATTGGGGCAGTTTAAATCTGGTGCTCAGTGTTTGCAAATCTTCAAGTACAGCCACTGCTGTCCATCGACTACATACGGAACCTACGCACCTTCTTCAGGGATTGCTTCAACATGTGCTGAAGATATAGAGGCAATTTTGACAGCTAAGCTGGTTAAAATAATTCCAGTATTATAGTTTAAAGTTTTATGTATGTAAAAGAGCAATTTCTACAGCAACTTCAGTGATTTTAAAGCTTGGGATAGTATAAAATCTAATCAGTACGGCTGTGTGATTAAAATAATGACACTTGGGACCATGATTGATGAGGAATTAGATTTGGACTGTGTCTGGAGTTGACCAAAGGATTGTGAGCAGCTACACAGAGGGTGTTGTGAGAGCCTTTTGGTGAGCAGAATTCAGTTGAAAAAGAAGTGTGCTTGAAGATTGTTTTGGCCTGCTGTTATAAAATACATGCTTCTTGTGCCACTTGCACAACTTCAAAAAACATATAAGCATGTGTAAGCCTGTGTGTATTTTTTGGTGATATAAAAATTCTTTGAAAACTTAAGGTGGCTGACAGCAGAAAAACATACCAAACAACCAGAAAAAAATGTACCATTCCATGGAAACCGTAAATCAGTTAGAGTTTCAGATTAGGAGTAATTTTTACCTTACCTCAGAAGGAATAAAAAGATGACATTCACAACAGGATTTCTTTTTGTCTCCAGAAGAGCAGAATGCTCGCTGGAAGAGTACTGCAGGATTATTGCCTTCATGCATTTGCAGATACAACTTTTGCTTTTTCTCAGGTAAGAAAGGATGGAAGAGAGCAGAAAGGTTCTGCTGAAGGTCAAGAAAGTCATTATATCATTTGTGGAACAGAATATTTAATTGATATTCTACTTGCATAGTGTCAAACCTGAACAGATTGAGTTACAGTGTTTCCAGAACCTAGGAAGTCACAGGGCATTCATTTGAACAGACCTCCAAGGGTCTCATAACTTTTCATCCAAAAAATATTGAAGAATTACGGAAATCAAATGTATTTTTATTTACAAGTAACACAGCCAAACAGCTCTTAAAGTTAATTAAAATATTTAATGCACTGAAAGAAAAAAGTACCACTTACAAACTGATACAAGAAAGGCAGACAAAGAGGCACATAATTTTTGAGTCCTGTCACATTTGACATAACACTTTAACTTCTCATTAATGCTGACATTTAAAAGATTTATTTTTCTGTAAATCTTCCTCACAAAATGCTAACCAATACATGAGTATTGAATGGCTGTTTTATACATTTAGTACAAATATCTGGAATACTGACTTTGGAAGGTAAATGAGATAAGACAAGAAAAAGCTGGCAGTGTGGAGCCTTTTTCTCCTACACAGTATTTTAAGTCAATACAAAAATCCCACAACTTCTAAATTGTTGTGGTGCTTTTTTCTGAGGGAAAATTAATTTTCTTCAGAGTGGCTTGGATGGGGCTGTGTTTTGGATTTGTGCTGAACACAGGGCTGATAATATTGAGGTGGTTTCATTATTGTTCATCACGACTTACCCAGAGCCAAGGCCCTTTCTGCTTTTCTGCCACACTGGTGAAGAAATTGAGGTGTCATGGGAGGTTGGGACGAGATACAGCCAGGACAGGTGACCCCAACTGACCAAAGGGACATTCCAGACCCTGTGGCATCATGCTCAGTATATAAAGTGGGGGAAGAGGGAGGAAGAGAAGGATTTGTGGAGTGATCGTGTTTTGTCTTCCCAGGCCACCATCATGTATGACTCAGCTCTCCTGGAAATGCCTGAACACCTGCCTGCTCACAGGAGGCAGTGAATTAATTCCTTTTTTTTTTTTCTTGCTCTGCTTGTGTTCTTTCTCTATTAAACTGCCTTTATCTCAGCCAACAGTTTTTAGCTTGTACCCTTTAAATTATCTCCCTGATCTGCTAGGGGAGAGTGGGTGTGAGAGAGCAGCTGCCTGGGGCTGGCTGGGGTTAAATCATGACAATAGCAGGTTTTCAAAACTTTGTGCCTTTCTTTAATCAATCAACTAGACAAAACTTTTCCTAGTGAAACAGTGCACACTCTATTTAAAGTTTTTTATCCTAAAATGCAGAAAAGATTCATTTAGTTAGGGCATTAAAATATAAATATCTTTGCCATAAGTTGAATGTCACAAGATAGAGAACACAGGATTTCTTAAGAAATTGAATGTGTACAGTTCATTACATTTAATTAATTGCTAGAATAAGTTTTATTAATGCAGAAAATAAATTACTGCTAATGGGGCAGGCTTATATTCCACTCTTTCCTAGATGAATTATGTGTAGTATGCTTTGTCTTTGTTTTCTTTCTGGTGGTATCTGAAAAACTATATAAGAATGAAAGTGTTTTCATCAGAAAATTTTTAAAAATTGTTCTCTTTTTTGATCATTATTTCTTTTTATATTATTTCTGGCTGCAAATTTATAGCTGTCAGGACTTCTCTATGTAATTAGCATGATGGAAAGTCCAATATTTGGTCAGATAAAAGTGTGTATTTAAATAATAAGACAAGTTGATAAGTTTAATGAAATGATGTGCGACATTATTCAGCAAAGTTTTCAGTTAGAGAAAAGGTGTTCCATGTAATACTGTGAGAATTAAAGTTTTCTTCCGTTATCTCCAAAGGAATTAATATATTGTTTGTCTTTGTTACAATTTTACATATAAAATCACTGAAAAATATAGATCTGAAAATGAGAATTTGAATGAAAAAGTTTCTGGAATTACACTGACTATTCAGAACTAAGGTTTGAACCTTCATCTTCCATTTCTTATGTAAATTGCCTAATGTTAGAGTCCTTTCTGATGTCTGTTAATACATCAGTAGAAGTTGCTTGTTTTACAGTGACTATCATAATCCACTATAATACAGATATGAAATGGCATATAATTTAAAATAAAAATAGACTTTGTCTATAACAGTTAAGCTCTGTTCTTTCTAGTTCAAGCATTAACAGTGGTGATAAAAATTTCACATTTCTGTAATAAATGCGTTGATGATACATGGACTAAAAAAGAAAATCTGCACTCATTCACTTATAGGAAGGTTTAAATTGAATCAAATTTACTGAGTGGAGTAGTATTGACAAAATTTGTTTTCCAAATTCCCTCTCTGTCCCGAACTGGTCTTTAAAATATACCCAGAGGGAAATTCCATTATCTATTTAAAACTAAGAACAGAAGAAAGACTTTCAAGGTCATACAATCTTCTAAAAACTAAATTCTCAGCAAAGCTTTCGTAGATTTTCTAATAAAAAGTTGTAATACTACAGCTGACAAGGATTTCATTCTGTTGGCAGTGTACCATATAGAGCAATATGAAAGTCATTTTAAGAGCAATCTCTTAGCAAGGATCACAATCTGTTGAATTGTTATGAACTAATTTCTTTTTTTAACATACATGGAAACCATCAATAAATAAATTGTTTTTCTAGTTCTGAATTTCATTTACTCTTGGATATATACCTCATGATTTCTGATTGCATCTCCTAAGTTCCTATAATACACATTAACTAGGAAATACTTTCACTCAGAAGCATCAAAATGTGTTCTCTCTCAAGCACTGGAAGTTTTCACTTGTCCTTCAAACATTTCATAACTACCTATTCTTTTTGCAGATAACTTGCATCTTTCTAGGTGGAAACACAATATTTTAAAGACAAGGATGTTCTTACTGAGCATCAATAGATCATTTATACTATTTTCTTTTTAATGATAAAAAAGGTTAATATCTTGTTTCCATCTCACTTATGATTACTTACGGTTACTGGTAAAAATATTTATTCTGGTTATTTATTTTTCATGTTTCAGTTTTTGGTATATTATATCTTCTTTTTTATTTCTCTCTTCAATGGAATTTATCCCTCTTAATCTTTTAAATTAAATCTGCAAAGTCTGAGAAGAAAGATAGTGGAACTAGATAAGTATATCTTTCCCAGATGGTTCTTAAACCCTGAGATAAATTTGATCTGTTCTTTGAAATCTTTCCAACTTTTAAATTAATTTTATTTTCTTTTCAGGAATACTGATCCCAGCATTTTATTAGCAGTCTCACCAATAATATCTTCAAAAACTTACATCATCAATGTAATCTTATCTAAAACTTAGTTCTAAATATTTTAATTTTGGAGGGTTTTTTTTTCCTACACACAAAAAAATAATTATGTTTATTATAATTATAGAAGATAATTATGTGTGTTCCACATCTCTAGGAGTGCAAGATGAACTTAATACTCCAGGAAATACTTATAGCCAAACGAAGGAAGAAGCTACATGAATAAGTAAGAGACACCCTAAAGAAGGTTTATGGAGGATATCTAAATGGGTCAAATAATAAAAGAAAACCAAAAAAAAGAGAAAAAGCTGCTGACAAAAAAGAATGATTTTCTCATATTATGCTTTCCTCTAGAAGGCTCACATTTAGGAATTTTCAATTTAATCTTTTTCTAGTTTCATCTTGAAACAGAATATTTCTGGTAGTTAAGCTGAGGGAAACCATTTTGTTTTACATTGACTTAACATTAAGGTGAGTTTCTCTGGATTGTTACTGTGACTGAAATAAATTATCCTGCATAGTACAAAACACAAGTCTCTGTGTCTTTCAGGGAATGTACTCTGTACCCAGACATCACCTATAAACCACATATACATGTTAAGTTCTGCTTGTATCTTTGGGGCTTATTTTGAAAAACAAATAACCAATGCATAATGAGAATAGTTGTGATTTTTTTGACCTTAGGCTGAATGAATTCAGTAGAAAAACTACAAGACTCATGAAGTACTAGGGCAACTATAGTGTACACACAGGTTTAAGGAGGAAAGTTGAAGAAATGAATTCTGACTTGCCTTGATAAACCAAATTAATTGCTTTCATAGTCTATGAAGGAGTAGGATTTTTTTTAATTTTCATTCTGACAACTTTGAGCCTTCCTTACTGTGTGTTTTTTTCCTTCATATGTGTTTTTCATATTTTGTTTACCTGCAATTACAATTACTTCATATATTGCTTCTCTCCTCTGTCCTATTTCCAGATAACATTTTGGGAAATTTTGTGGCTGAGTTAGGTTGTAAAAACTATTAAGATGCATCTTCAGATTGTCACTGTGGATGATCAGAACACATCTATCAAAATCTTGGGAAAACAATTTCTACTCAGAGTTAGATGGAAAATAATAATATATTTTTCTAAGTATTTCCCTTTGAAATACAAGTAAATATTCATTTTTTTATATATTATTAGTAATTAGGTATACTTTTTTCATCTTGGTATTTCCTAGAAAGCTGTGTGCTCACACATTTACATCTATATGAAAATGGCCTTTAAAAATTAAGGATTTAAACACAGGTATTAAGAGGAAGAGAAAGCCTACCCATGATAAAAATGATATCTTATCAAACACTGAGAAATTCCTGATATTACTTTCTGACTTTTGTGTAGCATATTATTTTATTATGCTAATCTAGCTTGGGAGTTTTCCAATTTACAGATGCCAGTTTCTTAATTACCTCTAAGTAGTCTATTAATGAAAAAAAAGGAAATTGTTTTAGTTTCATTAAAAAGATCCTTTGTCAACTCTCTATTCTCCTTTAATTGTTCTTCAGTACATTTGAGCTTTCAAAGTGAACTAATCACTGCAGTCTCTACAAAGGGGAATTGTAACAGTCTGGGAGAATTCATAGGAACTGCAAACAAAAAACTTAAGTAGAGGTACAACAGTCCACATAATTTTAGTAGACTTTCAAAAACCTTGTGACAAGGTGCCACACAAGAAATACTACAAAAAATGGATAACTGTAGATGGTACATATAAAGACGGTATATTTAATCATCTGTCCAGAAGTATATAAAAGGTATAAATGAAAAATAGTTTTTCATTATCTCAGTATACCAAAAAAATATTAATAAGGGATTTTGAGGTTATATGCTAGTTTTGTATAGTGAAATACTTCCAATAGTGGTTTAGAAATTAAGTTAATGGTGAGGAAAATATTCCAGAAAATAGATTTTTTGATTGATCAGTTCTAGACATATTGAAGAGTGAGAATGTTTCTACTTGATAGAAGACACAATCAATAAAAAGAGAAGGTGTATTACCCTACAACAGTTGAACTTTTCCTTAACAAGCAAATACTTCCAATATTTGAATTCCCACATTTGTATGTTTAATCCTGGGCTTAAGGATTTGGACTTGAACTAGTGCAGTTATGGTGGTAATTGTACTTCCTGATATTTGGAAAGTAGAATACTGAGAAGAAATATTAACTAGAATATATGAAAGTAAATTTAATCATCATCAGTCAAACAGGAAAAACTGACCTCTTAGATCAAGCTGGAGCTGATTTCAGATTAAAGCTCTAATCCCATCAACAGCTGTTTTTGCTAATGTAACATACAATTTTTTAAAATTACAGTTTAGAATAAGTTTCGATCAACATGGAGTATTTCCTTCAATTCAATTCACCAAAAAGTAACCATAAAATTTTCATCAAATCCTGTATTTCTACTCAGCAAAAAACCATGCAAAAATTAAGCCAATGATCGTGTATTGCCAAAATCAAAGCAATTTATGTCTATATAGACTCAGAATAGAACAGGTAAGATCAGCTGTGCCTTGCGTCCCTCTGCAGTGGAAAAGGATAGCAAGGTATACGAATTCTGTCTCAGGAAATCTCAAGTGAGCATTCTTATTTATATCCTAGCCTACCATGTTGTATCATTTAACACATGATTTTCCAAGTCTACACTTGATTATAATGTTTGAATATTTAATTCTGGAGATTTTTTGAGGAACTCCTTCACCCTTATGTTAATCATCTATGCATTTCCCATTATAATTGTAACAAAGCAACCTTACAAGTGATTTGTCAAAATGCCTGGCAAAAAAAACATGTCTAATGTATAGCTGCTGTACTATATAGCTAATATAGCATTCCTCAAATGACTACAAGTTTGTATTAATAAGAGGTTGTGTTTCTCACTCATTGCTTATCCCAAATCTTCCTCTATACCTCAGTGAGAAATGGAAAGAAATCTGTTTGAAACGGCAGCATTCAAAGTGGGTTTCATAATAGGATGTGGGGACAGTTCAGCAGTGAATACGAAAGCCCTAGTTTTATTTAGGTTTTGATTACAGGAAGGAAGAGGAATATTCTAAGAAAAGGTGCAGATTTAAATGAGAAATAAGGCTGTTTTCTTCCAGGAAAAAGGAAAAAGTAGGTTTCGTCTCATGCACTTTGAAATGTTCACCACTCAGAGAAGTAATGCATTTATAGGACAATCCCAACTTTTATCCAGTTTTAGAAGTGTCTTAAACACAGTTTGAAAAACACCAAGAGTGAGGTATTATTTCACAGAGAGTAAAAGATATTGCTTCACTGGAACCAAATGCCAGGCTCATACCAGGCCAATACCCTGAAAGAATTCCCTTATTGCAGGATACTTCTTAATAACCTAAGCCACTAAAAACGAGGTAATTATTCTTCCATGAGAGTGAAAGGAATTAATTAGAAAACAAATCCTGAATTTTTATGCAATATATATGAAGAGATGTGGTTTCAAACATTTGAGATATGTTAGTAAAAGATGCTTCTAGAGACAGAAAATTTCAAACAGGTGACACAGAATGCTGCCAGTTCTAGCTGTTCATCACCACAAAGGAAAAAAAAATCACCATAAAGAGGACAAGCTGGGTAAAAAAAGCCTGTAAATGGAATTTAGAGTCAGGGTGTTTTCATTTTTATTGTTCTAACTGTGCTGACCAATAGATTTTATTTAATTATTCTGAAAAAAATTGTACGTGAACAATTTCTATGTGTCCTAGTTTCTCTGAACTAAATTAGAAAGAAAATTTGTTTGTATCAGCACACTGCTGACTTTAATTTAAATTCTGGTGCAAATCACATTTCTACTAAAATGAGCTGAGAATGATTTTCTTTGTTATTGATTTTAGATTCTGTGGCTTAATGCTCTATGCTTACCCTGCTTGATTAAACAAATCAGCATTTTTCAAGACCAGAAAATATGTATGCATTTATAGGACTTTGTATCTCTTTTGAGCTAACACTCTGTTAGGGGTAATACAGTATTTTCCTTCTTGAATGTGTCATTTCCTTTAGAGTGGTGTTTAGAAATAATTATATATTAATGTTAAATTGTATTACAGGCTTTTTTTCTTTTTTTTTTTTTTTTTCCGAAGTAGTTAATTCTTGGAAAAAAAACGGTTTTCCATTCATGTGGCTATGACCTATTTTGAGGGAAAAAAACCCTCAAACAACAGTATAGTTTTATGTGCACATTAAAACAAACAAACAAACAAACAAACAAAACAAACAGATAACAAAAACCCACAACACAAAGCTCCCTCAAACCCCTTAGAATGTCAATGACCATGTAGTCAGGAAGCAAAGTGAGAATGCCAGAATATTGTGCTGAAGATAAGGCCTGTAGGACAAGTTTAATTTAGTAGTTGCCATTTTAAAGGTGCTATAACCAGTAACATTCCCTGAAGGTTTCCTCAGCTGTTGCAAGCATGTCTTGATGATTTGCTGATTTCATTTCAGCATTTCATAAATACTGTGTTTGTTAAACTCTCTTGAAAGGCAGTAGGAGCTTTTCTGTGCTGTGTAGTATGAATAACTTTCTGTATTAGCTCCAAAAGCACAAGGGCAGGAAGTTTTTATTAAGCACAGAGCAATGACATTCAAACAACTTCCAATAATTCTGGCACTGGATCCTTCTCTGAGTATCAGAAATGGGTGATACTTAGAGGCAGGTCAATGAGCACAAGTACAGGGGATTCTCACTTATTTGACTTTTGGAGGTCTCTGCCATCCATAGAGTTAAAGATTGTAATTTTTGTTCAAATTCAGGTTCTTTACTAGAAAACTGATCAGACTTAGTATATTGCTTTCAAAGTATACAAACAGAAATTGCCAATTTTATTTTCCAATAGTACCAAGCATTTTAAAGACCCTGAAATGTTTCTTCTCAATAGTTATCACATTTTCACAAGCACTTAGTTTCATTCACTAGCTATAAAATGATCTTATCTTAATTTCCTACTACTGTATCTGTGAATTCAATGTAAGTATCATAATATTGTGATTTGAAAGAACATGAGAAATAAAAAAAGGAAAATCTGAAGCACTGCTCCTAATTTTGCAGAAACCATAGCACAGACAAAAAACCCCAGAAAAGCATTATGAGTCATTAACATATTGCTAGAAACGTTACTTTTTAAACTTCTCTATATCAGACTTAAATTTAACTGCATTTCCCAAGGTTCAGGGTATGACCTGTTTCAAAGGGTCTGTGCCTGTAATCCCTATTCTTATTTTCCGCTATCAAGGCATACAGGAAGTGTGTATGACCTGGAATGCCTATTTTTGGCTCACCAATACATTCAAGCCAGTACATTTAGAGGTTTTCCAGTGTTAAAATAACTGCAGATCCACCCTTCCCCTTTCTGCTTAAGATCTGCTTCAAGATTAAATCCTTGCACTTTAAAATATAGGAAAATTTGTGACAGAAAAGTACCTAACAAATTGAGATCTATTTTAGTAGAGGTGGAGAAAGTAAGCATATTTTGAGAATTTGCTCCAAAGTAACAGAGGAAATTTGATTTATAACACTTGCAATACTCAGTCCTTTTTGATCAATACATTCTGCACAGTGAAAAACTATCCATACAAACTAGCTCCTAGAAAGAATTGTAAGAAATTCTCCCTCTTGACCCTTCCAGAAGAAATAACTAGCATTTATGGAATACCTATCTGAATGTCAGACTAAATACTATTTCTCCCTATTTTTATTTCACATAGTATTTTTATTTTTTCCAATATGGTTTCATTCATATCTTATGTTCATTTGTTTCCTACTGATCTGCACAAAATACAACCTACATACATCCACTGCATTTTGCCATCAGACACCTAAATAGTCTAAATCAATTTTAAACTGATATCTGAGATAATAATCTGAATGTTAATGCCGATAAATTTGTAATAACAACTTTTACAGCAATAAAAAAATATCAAACATTTCCATTTTTATAGAACTGTAAATAGGGAAAAATCATTATTAGTATTTAAAATACACTGGTGAAAGATTAATTTTTTAATTTAGATAAATATTTTATAGCTTTAGAGACAGAATTTGTTATACTGAATTACTCACAGTAGTGTAACCTGCTTTTCAATTTTGACTCCTAATCTGTGTTTCTAGATGTGTCCTTCATGTAAAAGCCCCTGTTTTAACTATGAAACTATCAATATGAATTTCCCTAAATATTTTTCCACAGTATTAATACTGCTGAATAAAATAGGACTTATTTTAAACAATTTTTAAATCCAAAAATGTGAGATAAAATTCAAGTTGACATATATGGGTCAGCTGTTAAACATGTATTAGTACTCAGATCATAGTAAAGACTACCAGTTGGCTAGTGTCAGTCAAGGTTCTTTTGTGCTGTCAGTTTGGTCTTAAAATTAGGACTTCCACTCTTAAAGAAACATAGTCTGAGGAAAATTCTTAGACACGTCACTTCATAATACCTAAATTTACAAGCCACTTCAACTAAAAAAACAACAAATATTATAATCAATCTCATCTATTTACTTCTGTAGATCTCTGTTGTCTGCAGACTTGGTAAACCATGTGATTCAATGGTGCTGCTGTTTTTGAAGCCTTTGTAAGGTACAGAATATGTGTGTATGTAAATGTGAAGGTGCTGATGTCTCAAAAGATCTTGAACTGTGGGTATAGATCTAGATACCAAGCAATAACCCAGTTATCTACTAACACCTTTATGAACCTTCTTTAGGTATATATAGTGACATTTATACCACTAAAATAAATATGATAGGGACTGTAATGTGGCTGGCATTAAAAACTTCCATATTATTAAACATTATTATTCTCCAAACCAAGGTACTACTTGCAGACAATACGTTGTAAGTGGTACTGATGCCTGCCAGCTCCCAAATCAAATCCAGGGATTGTTTGGTTAAATACTGGCTGGAATGGTCCACAGCCATGCCTACAGATCATTTAAATAGCTTAATATTTCATAGGAGTGCGATCCATTGCATGAGAATATTTTCAGGGAGTGTCTGATTTTCTGGCATAGATATAGAATAGTTAGAACAGCACATCTATAAACAGAAGGTACTTAAATTCTTAGTATAAGGAATATAAAGTAAGCAGGTTGTTCCAAAGATGTTGGAGAGGCAAGATCAATCTCCCTGAATTATCAAAATCATATGGACTTGCTCCATCTATTCATCTGACAAGTCATGGACTCTATATTATAAATAAGGAAAAAGAGTAATGAATGCATGGGTATGTATGCAGAACATGTTGAAAACAAAACAGGATACCAAAAAATACTGCTCATCAAAACAAAAGAATTCATTAATACAAATACATTATTCCAGTAATTAGGTCATAAAGTGAAAGGCATGGAAAGCCAAGTGCAACTCCCTCTGTGTAAAATGCCTCTTGAATTTAATCCATAGAACTACAAGAATGACTCTGGTTCATCAACATATTCTGTTAACACTGTGGTCTTTTAACCACACTAAATTTTACATAAGAACGTGGCAAAGTCAGTAAATTCTCAAAAATTAATGCAGAGCTTTGGAGAAGAGTAGTTTATATATTATCTTTATCTTATAGCTCCAATAGCAATAATGAAGAAGCTCGAAAAAAATGCCCACTTTGTAAAAACATGTGATTGTACCTGTCCACCTTAATACTGTTCAGTCTCATCTCCTCAGAATCTCAGCTTGGTTTGAGATGTCACAGGTTTTGTTCTGCTTGACTCAGGTAGACACTGAAAAGTGTAATTTAATGCTGAAATGAAGTATAATAAAGCATTCAATTCACAACCAGATGCTTTTACACATGGTACTTCAGTCATCACAACCCCATAGACCAGTCTTCCAGAGACAAGATTTCTGTTCTGTTTCTTTTTCTTTTTACATTGCACACTAATTAAAAAAAAAAATAAATTGTGTTTCTTCTAAACAATTGGACTCCATAATATGAGTTGAACTCCAGTTGCCATTGGTAGCTAACTTCAAGATTTTAATTTCCAAGTTTATTTAATGAGCTTTACTAAAACTTTAGAAACATCTGAAACAATATTAATATAATAAATATAATATAATAAATATAATATAATAAATATAATATAATAAATATAAAAAATATAACATAACATAACATAACATAACATAACATAACATAATATAATGTAATATAATTAATATAATATATACTAATAATACAGACTTGATACATGTTCTGGTGTTGTGACCTGCCACTTGTTAATTCTTGTTCTTCTACACATTCTTTCTTTATTTTTTTGCTTTTCATCTACTATGCTTATTATGAGGAACTTTCAATTTATATTTTCTCTGGTGAAAGACAGTCATAAAGAAATATTATAAAACTGGACAAATGTAGTGGCTTGCAGAAGGACACTCAACTTTTTGTAATATAAAAATATTTGGGTGTTTAGAGTGTTAGACTTTAAAATTAATCTTATTTCTTATAACAAGATGGAAAATTAAATATTAAATTTGAAAATTTTAATTTAATTAAATTAAATTCTGTTATCCCTTAAATTGTCTGTACAAACCCACATATTTTACAGAAGTATGAGAAAGGAAAAGCACTAAGAGTGAGATTTCTTGTTTAACTTCAGCATAAGAAAGTAAATACATATCTAGGCATGACTCACATTTTAGTAGTTGTCAATAATCAGCGCAGCTGTACCCTGGGGGTAATTAACATTATTTATCTGCTTTAAAACAGAATTAATCACTAGCTGGAAATGTCTCTCATTAACTTGAAAAAGTGTTTTGATATGACTCCTTGAGTACATTTTTCAGAGTCCAAGTATCTCTGAATCTTCACTTTGAGTTATTAGATCTGTGAAAACATATAAATCAGAACTTCCATTTTCATATTGAAGTTGTATCAAACACATCATAGCTTCTGATTTCAGATTAAGCAGACTTGAATTGCACTTTATATTTACTTACTTATTTGTTTATTCTGAGAGAAGCTTGGACCATGGGAAGGAAAAAGAAAAATAAATCTTGGACTCGGTTTTTTTGATTCACATTTTTAACTTTACACAGTTTATAATGTTTTGTGTGAGCGTGGGTCTTTCAAGAATTTTTTACTATTGGTCTATGCTCCATGACAGCAAGGCACAGATTCCAGGCCATTACCCCCCAGTCTACCTCTAGTATACATCCTTTGTGGCACAGCCTGTTACAATGTCAGATTAGTTATGCACATTTAACTTACAAGGATATTAAACTGCTTTTAACTGCACCCCAGGCAGATTTTTAACCTTGTCCAGTACACAGCTGTATCCTTTATTCTTTGGCTCCCTTTAAGAACTTCTGTCGTTCTTTCAACCAAAAGGAAGAAAATGGAAGAAGACAGAGAGTTAGAAGCAAGTCTTCTTTCCTATAGAATTCCTGTCTGTTGGAGATATAAGGTTCCTGGAATAGATCAGACTCTTATTTAACTTTTCAACTCCTATACAAAGTATGTGATTGAATTACGGATACTTTCTTAATGCATACATAGTGTTGAAGAGCTTAGAAAATATAGAGAATCATTTAATAAGCTAGAGTCAGTTAAATATTTAATATATCTAAAGACAAGAAATGTGCAAAATTATTGATTTAATGTAAGACAACTAAAGAATTAAAGAGTACAGAGCCTGTGAAAACAATTCTATAAATGTGAATTAATTTATTGGAATAATAATTTTTTATTTTTGATTTTATTGGATCCATTGTAAGCATAACTTCAAATACCCTGAGAAAATAAAAACTGTAAAAAAGCAAAGGAAAAGCCCTGACATGGCTGTGTTATAAGACATATTATTTTTCATAATCTAGAGTTTCAGCACCCATTGACACACATAAATGTCATAAAAACTACTGGAACAATATTTGTGTTCACTCAGACTGTAGCTTCTCAATCAATACTTTTTCAGAAGGCTTAACAAATTTTAAATGGCTTTTTCATACTCTGCAAATTCTGACAAGCAAGGCAGAATTTTTGCTATCACAAAGTGTGGGGATATAAATTCATGTTTGGCTTCATTTTTCCATCCAGTAAATAACTTCAGTGTTTCCACTGAGCAAATGGGATGTCAGTCAGAAGAAGTGACTCATTTAATGGAATGTGAGCTCACACACAGCAGAGTGTCTAAAATGCTGCTGTGTACTCCAACCAGTTTAGTACCTAGCATTTAAAGTGGCAACATTTTATTGAAGCACTGTAATAGTAACTTTGTTAACTACCCACAACTGTCACAAATATTTTCAATCAACATTTTACTTCATGAAGCAAAGCTGTGTAAAACTTTCATTACAGAAAGCAAGCCCATGCAAAACAAGATTGTGTCGTGTTTCATTTGCGAATGCAAAACTCATCTCAGTTTTCTGGCAATATCTGAAGCACAGGAAAGATTCTGGTAATGTATGACTGTCCCTTCTTGTGAATTTATTTATTTTGTTCCAAGTTCTTGAAGATAAAACCACAGTGTCCATAAAGACTGCTGTTATCTTCTTGCTTATCATGTGCTCTTGGCAAATATATTTTACTTTATTATATGATTTCCTTTCCAAAACTTTCTGTCATAAGGAATGCATCTAAATAAAGGTGAAAGGGGCACACACAACTGCCAAAAATATCTAGTCACTTAGGAGAAGTTTTTCCAGCCTCCTCTGTTTTTGAAAGATTGCTTTCTGACTGCATTATCTGCTTGTTTTTAACTATTTTTTATCAGTTGTTCTTTTGGAAAAAAAAAAAAGAAAAAATGGAAAGGCTGCAAATTTCCTGCCAGTCAAAGAAATACTTATATAAACCTCCCTAGCATTTGGAGGTGACTTTTCTAGTTTTTTTCTTTAGAAAGGGACTGATGACAATCTCTGTAGATCCTCTTTAAGAAACACAATATGGAAAAATAAGGAAAGGTGCCCAAAGAAATCATGTATTGCCATTCATTTCCACAAGGATGGGAATGTTTTCTAGGTAAAACCTTTATGGTACATGCTCTCTTATAAGGGGTAGAATAAGTTAGGATGATTAAAAAAAGCTTGTCAATTTTTGGGTTTCAGGGGTTTTTTTATTCTTATTTCTGACTTGTCCTGAGTTCTATGACATTCTACAGAGTCTAGTATTTACACTTTCCAGTGCATATATCTTTACTATTATTTGTGTGCATAAGTCATGTAAAGTGGGAGATGTCACTGTACATTCAGATTTTTTGCCTAGTAGCTTGAAAATAAAAATTATTCAGTTCAATTTTCTTTTCAGTTTATTTCTTTATAGTTGAACAAAATCTCCATGAATTAAAAATAGCATGATGATGTTACTGGAATGATGGTGTTTACTAAGAAAACTCATTATTAATCTTTATTAGAACATGAAAAAAAACAACTAAGAAAGGGTAGGATATGCAAAGAGAAATATTTTGTAGAAAAACCTTACTTAATGGCAGAATTTGTCACCAAGAAGATATTTGGTCTACTTTAAAATTTGAGGAGTGGTAAAAAATACATGGTCCTTGACAAGCATTTGTAAATCCTGATTGAATTTAGCCACTGCTAAAGCACTCTGTAGGAACCATTGCTGAGGTGCAAATTGCCTTATCTACATCTTCTTAATTTTTTCCTCTATCCTTCCTGGTTGTTTCTCCTAACTTAAAAGCTCCTGACAGAAACTAGAAATTTCTTTGCCCAAATAATAAAACAAGTTATGAAAAAAATAGTATGTGGCCATTTGCATAATCTTAACATGGTTTGGATTTTTTAAATGAAATAATTGGAAATTCTTTTTAAAAAATCAGCATATTCTTAAAACGACTTTTCGGTGACACCGGGTTTTGAGTTTGGGTTTGATTTGATCTGGGTTTTTTTTTCCACTCTGAGGTAGATTTCAAAATGTTCACAAATATCCATAGCAAAATGTTGCTACCTTTTGAATGATTTTGGTTTTCAGTCTCTTCTTCAAACGTATACATTCTATATGGTATTTGCCTGTATTCTTCTACCTTATTTTGCAGGGCCTAGGAGAATAAGCAGAAAATAGATCCATTGGGAAATTATGCAAGCAAAAGTTTCATAGAAATAATCTGCTAGTAAATTTTAATGGCTTTTATTTCTTATTTCTCACAGAATAAATAGTTTTTTTGTTTTGTTTTGTTTTGTTGTTTTGTAAACCCAGCAATAAACAATGAGCTCTACTTATGTAAATGGATCCAAACAGTATCACACTAAAATTTTAATGAAGTAAAATTTGATTTGGAGGGGGGCAGGGCAGAGATATTAGTGAATCCAATAGGGGTGGAATGAGAGTAGAGTTTTGTGCTTCCCATTTCCTTCAAGTTTTTCTGAAATATGGCTACATGAAAGGGACTTTCTTTCCATCTCCTTTTTGAAACTCAAAAGTTACATTTCATTGTCAAAAACATTACCAAGAATATTTCATTTGTATAACAGGAGTATTTAATCTTCCAGTGTAGTAGCATTAAAATTCATATGTAAAATCCCCAGAAATATCCCCCATAGTTTTTCTGTATTTAATAATTTCCTCTGGATAATTTATTTCTGTTGATTAATCCTAATGATATGACCAGCCAATGGACATAAGGACACTGGTAGATACTACCTCTGTGCAGTCTTTTCTGGTTCAATCAAGAATGAACATCTGTTAGTCCAAAAATGAAGGTGTGCCATAAATATTATCAAACTTGGAAACAACCTCAAGAGAAGCAGAAGAGATATCCTCTGCTTTTGCTAACTTAATCCTCATCAATATATTAAATTCCAGAAATCTAATATCTTGAGTTATTTCATACCAAAATCAATGGCAATGTCATACATTACCTTTAACTGTGGTGCTTTGTGTCTTAAATTAATGTGTTATGTATTCTGATAAGCTAAAGATTCTGTTATCCCTATAAAAATTTCTTCAAAGCTAACAGATAAAAGTAGAGCTTTAAGACATGAAGAAACTAGAACTAAATTACTGATCCATATTCTAGACCAAAATGTAAATAAAATATGGTATAAAAATCCAATATAATCGGTGGGAAAAGATCATCATTATAAAATTTGTGAAGGAAAAACAAAAGCAAATCATCCCTTCACTATTGAATCAGTTGTCCATGGAAATCTAAATAGTAAAAGTTTAAATAGTCCTGGAAGCCAGAGCCATGTGGGATACTCATGTTCATTTAAGGCTAAGGAATCAGTACAAGAAAAGGCATCTTGTGGGTAGTTTCCATTCACAGGGATTTTCCTGGCCTTCCTTTCTCCC
Source organism: Ammodramus savannarum pratensis (assembly GCA_020466415.1). NCBI lineage: Eukaryota > Metazoa > Chordata > Aves > Passeriformes > Passerellidae > Ammodramus > Ammodramus savannarum. The sequence continues at coordinate 81,683,395 of JAHXMQ010012338.1, read as the reverse complement.
TTTATCGCAGCAGCCCATCTGCTCACACATTGAGCTAGTTCATGTGGCAAAGTCACCAGGGGAATGGGAATGCATGTCTGAATATGAGGGAAAGAGGAGCAGGGTCCCATCTTCTAACCATACATCCAGTCTTTTACACAGATCTGAAGTGGGCAATGCAAATTACACTCCTCCACACTTAGTCAAATTTATAAAGATTAGACCTCCGCGGGTTTCTTTTTTTGTTTTGTGGGTAGGATTTTTTGTTTTGTTTTGTTTTGTTTTTTTTGGCTTTTTTTGCTATTATTTCCTATGGGAGCACCTAATATGCAGTAAAGGCAATGAATCCAAACATACAAGAGGAGAAGGATCCTTCTTTCTGCAGAAAAGTCAGTCATTTTGCTATTTACCTGCAAATCCTTGACTGCAGTTCAGGTTCACTTCCCTGTTTGATCCCCAGCCCTGTACAGATCTAAGCTCCAACCCATAAAGAAATGTACATAGGCCCTTCTGAGCACATACATGGGACTCTACTCCTGTGGAGAGGACGGGTGCAACAAACTGGGAGAGAATGAAATAGAAAGAAAAATATCCAAGCCTATAAATAGAAAAGTGGGACACTGAGCAGTACAGCAGCCAGCAGCCTGCAAGAATAGCAGGTAGATAACATGATTTTTCCTTAAGGTAGTAATTAGGAGTGGAAAAGCCAGCTGTGAGAGAGAGCGACTCAGAGCAATAAGACTTTTTTAGAGCACTGTCCATCAAGTCTTTCTTATCCCTGCTCCTTATAAAATTATTTATGAGTACTTTCTTACATGCATAAACACAAAGGAAAAGCTGATAGATTTTCATAACAAAGGATTTAATCCTAAAATAATTTGTGCATAAATAATACCATACAATGTTGATAATTTCTGTATTTTCCCAGAAGTTTTGAGGGGAGTTAGCAGACCAAAAAATAATTGCTCAGGAAGCTGTTGTGATAGTTTTCTATCATGTTCTGTCAAATTACCTTGTTCTTCACTGCAAAAGTCTTATTTATGTATTCCAGGTCTTACACAAATAAAACATGACAGCTCTGCTGAGTTGTGCATTGGATTTTAGTGAAAGAGTGATTTTGGAAAAAATTAAAGTCAGGCAAAAAAAATCTTGAGTTGTTTGATTATTTTCAAATGATTTGGTTCCAAAACTTGTAAAATGAAAGACTAATAATTAGATTTTTATTAAATTAATTATATATATATATAGGTAGATATATGCCGATAGATAGATGTAGATACTTACATAGATGATATCGATGTAGGTACAGATATAGATATAGATAATAGATAGATATAGATATAGATAAAATAACTGTACCTTCTTAATAAATTGGAAGATTGAAATACAAATACAGACGTCTCTAAACCAATATTTTCTCATAAAAATATAAATAGTCAGACATGCTGACATTAATTTTGTATGAAAAAATTAAACCCCCCACAATATTTAAGGATGATGAATATCACTTCCTGGTAAAATCATTCATGTTTGATTAATATATCTATTAGAGATGTTAGTTTACCACTGAATAATATTTCCAGTAGACAGTTTTGTATATTATTATTTCAAAGATTACATTTCTTCTTATTGATTGAAGTACTGAATCTTCAATAGAAATAAATGGCAGCTCATCCAATTTACATAATTTGGAAAAAAATAATTCTTAAATCTTACTTTTTCTCTTTTCTTTTTGAAAGAACAGATTTTTCCATGCTTTCTTGTGACTGACGCACATGCTCTTTTCTGGATTTTGTAACCTGTGCATAGCTAACCAGCAGTGGGTCGTGCATAAAAGCTGCCCAGTTAGGCAGTCTGCAGTTTGTGAGAGGGTGTTTTTTCCTTACTAATCAAGCCTTCCTCTCTATTTCTCCAAAGCAGAAGTCTCTAAATGAAATAAACAATCTTCCTGAAACAGATTCCTTTTGTTTCTGTAAGACCAATGCTTGTTTCTCTTGTGATTAGTTTTCCTCCAAGAATTTCACCAGGATTTGCTGATTGAATAAAAATATTAAAACCATATCAATACCACATGAAACATATTCACTATTTTAAAGTCTAAATAATATACATATTAGTTTCTCTTTCCATTCATCTCTTGTTCAGGTATTTTTTAAAATGTGTGTTAAAATTAAATCTGATAATTAAAAATGCACATTTTTTTCATCTTATTTAATAAGTTTTAGAATAATCTACCAATGAATCTCTTCAAGGGTTGAGTATCTATTAGTGGGAGTTGACAGACCTGAAATAGATCACAGAGAATTTTATAGTAAGTTGATCAATTAAAACAGGGAGATTTTCTTGGAGATTCATTTCTCTGTGCTTTATTATTTTTCTGTGCTTACTTGTTCATAGCTGATTGATGTTTCTGTGAGAAAAGTATAATGGGGCAGATCTTTTGAAGGCTCTTTTATTACACAGGCAACACTGTGGGAATGATTACACAGTCACAAAAAAATACCAAAATATCTTCCCCATGTCAAAAGACACTTTCTGCAAGTGCCAGTCAGAAGAACCTGTCATGACTTCAACATCTGTTTCTTCAGTTGTCAGGGAGACGGCACAACACATCATAATGTGACAGTCCCCTTGAGGGGGCCAAAATGTGTTAAGGGATTTCACTCCCTAGGATAGCAAAACAGGCTGTTTTAAATGCTATTAAGGCCATAACTCTGACACAACACCAATTTTCCCTGCCTCGACCAGAATTCTTGAGCAGAGCAGTCCAATCCAATCTATTGAAATGGCCAGTTCAAGCAAAGAAAAAAATTCAAAAGACATTTTAGGTTTTGGCACCCAGTGCTGAAGACAGTTGGAGTCAAATGGCTTTTTAATTCCAAGTACCACTCGGTACACTGTAAATTCTATATAGAAATAAAAACGGAATTAAACTTTTTGTAGCTAAGAAGGTCATGAGGAAAGATTTGTCTTAAAATGTCATCTCAGAATCCCAAATAGTATGATGTCAGTAAAATTCAGGTGTATATATCACATCAAGTCCATAACACTTCCTGCAAATAGCTTGGGAAACCTCATTATAACTTTAACTTCTTCGGGTGATAAAGGTCATGTTGTAAGTGGTATTCTCTACAGCTTTTTGAAACCAGCAAAATGTCTTGTGAAGAAAAACTGTATTAAAACTGCTGATCTATCTTTTCTGTAAGATCATCAAGGATTTCAACACAGAGATACACAGAATAAATTGAATAAAAGAGAAAAATAATATCAAGTATAACAATACTGAAAAAATGATATTAAAATGCAGTACTAAAAGAATCATTTAATAAAAACACTACACTTGTCTGAAGTGTCCAAATAAATTAGTGTGCTTAGTTGAAATATACATTATGGTGATGTTGCAAGATTCTCACCTGAAATAGATTCTTAAATTTAAATAACATTTTATTTTCTGTTGAACTGGTTGCTAATTTATAGCACTTTTTCTGCAGATTACTCTGGAGAGACAATTATCCTGAATCATTATTTCCTTATGTTGCATTGCTTTCTTTGATTCATAATTCTTTTATATGCTACATCTCATAATGGTTATAATGGACATCCAGTCTAAGAAATAACAGGTTTGAGCATTAATTAATACATTGTCATTCCCATTTTGATATATTTTTCAATGTTACCTACGGCTATAGAGAGTTTTTCTCTTTCTTTGACCCCACACAGGGAGCCCAGAGTCGTGTCCCGGCCTGGTAGGGCCACAGGTACCACACTTGTCCTGGCTGTGACTGTGGGGTACTGGTATAACTCCACCACAAGTGCACACAATTTTATTTTCCTCAACCCCAGGAGCTTTTTCCCTCTGGACCCAGAGAAACATTGGATGACTGTAACACCAAAGAAAAGGGTTAGAAATTGAAAATATTTTGTCTATTAGCGAATCTTCCTACTCTTTCTTGGGTCTGTTTGTGTTGGCATTGTTTGTTGAAGTCTGTTAAAAGTGAGGCCACCCTTCATATACTCTCGTATTATTGTAATTGAGTTAGTAACAACTACTTGTTATTTCTTTATTACACTGCTGAGATTCTAAGAAGGCAAAGTAAGCACTTTTTTTTCCCCTAAAAGCCTTTCTGATTGACATTTGGATCTACATATATGTATTGAAGTCAATGTAAGAACAGACTTCAAATTCAACAAGCAGTATGGGGTGAGGTCAGGTACAGAAGTAGACACCTACACCTGGGCATTTAAATTACCTGTAATGCAAAGACAAGACTGAACATAAATGCTCAGTAGCATTTGACATGCCTTAACATACATATATTGTTTGAACTTCATCTGACCTTACAGAAAGCAAGATTGTTTCCAACACCTCGTGTCACATATTCCACATAAATGTGTATATACATGTATATATTTCCCACTGTTTGGACAACGACTGAACCAAAACCAAGGTTTACATTGGCTGTAACAGGAGCTTAGATATGCAGTTTACATGTAGACATCTACATGTAGATGTCACAAGGACTACATAATTTCATTAACATCTAACATTTAACATGACAGTAATGTTTGCGTTACTTTAGAATTACATCAGCTGTGAATGATACAAATACACACATTAAACCTTCACAGTTTTCACTTACCCTTTTACGTCCTTCACCCATATTTATATTGGGTGAATATTTTTACCAAAACACATCTTTGAAGATAATGGGTCCAAAGTTATCTCATAGATATTTAAATGTGAAAGTTTGTGATTAGCTATAAACCTTGCCAGAAAGCAGGAGTCTGAAAAATGTGTGATTGTTCTAGCCTTCTGATGGATCTCTAGAAGCAGCAGGTAAGGTGTAAGTATTTTACAAGATCTACTGTCCCCTAAGGTCTAGTTTTTTGAACAGAGTGAAAGAAAATGCATTGGCTGATGTCACAAGTTTAAAAACATATATTGAGTAAGTAACATTTTGGGAAGCCAAATAATCAAATTTGTAGACCCGGGCCTCACATACAGGCTTTGGCTAACTTAGAAATGTAATGGTAAATAGCACAAGTAAATTTACATAAACTTGACCATCTTGCTCTGAAAATCCTGAAAGACTGCCATGGAACTTAAATTCCTAAAATTGTATATTTTATCTAGCATGTTTAAGTTTTGACTATGATGAAGTTTTTGAGACAAAATGTTTGTAATGTGGCTACCTATATTTAGCAGTGAGAATTACAACCAAAAGGTGGCAGTACTGTATGCACTAAACATTGGGTCTGAAAGATTATCACAGAATTACAGAATACACTGAATTGGAAGGGACCCATGAGGATCATCAAGTATAACTCCTGACCCTGCACAAGACCATCCCCAAGAGTCACATCATGTGCCCAAGGGCATCATCCAAATGCTTCTTGACCTCTGTCAGCCTAGTGTTGTGTCCACTTCACTGGGGAGCCTGTTCCTGTGTCCAACAACCCTCTGGGTGAAGAATCTTTTTCTAACATTCAATCTAAACCTCCCCTGATGCAATTTCAGGCCATTCCCCAGAGTCCTGTCACTGGTCACCAAAGAGCAGTGTCTGTCCCTCCTTTTCCCCTCATGAGGAAGTTGTAGCTGCAATGAAGTCTCCCCTTAAGTCTCCTCTTTTCCAGGCTGACGAAGCCAACCAACCTCAGCTGCTCTTCATAAAGCTTCCCCCAGACCCTTCTCCATCTTTGTTGACACTCTCTAATAACTTGATATCTTTCTTATGTTGTGGTGCCCAAACCTGCACACAGCACCTGAGGTGAGGCCACCCCAGTGCAGAGCAGAGGGGACAATCCCTTCCCTTGCCCAGCTGGAGATGCTGTGCCTGCTGCCCCCCAAGGCATAGCTGACCCTCCTGGCTGCTGACTCATGTTGAACTTGCCATTGACCAGAACCCTGAGGTGCCTTGTTGTGGCAATGATTTCCAGCTTCTCATTCCTTGGACAGCACACACAACCAGGGTTGCCCCACCCCAGGTACAGAATTCAGCACTTGCTCTTGTAGAGCTTCATATGGTAGGTGATTTCCCAGTTCTCTAATCTGTCAAGGTCTCTCTGCAGGGCCTCCCTGACTTTGAGGAAACCAACAGCTCCTCCTAGTTTTGTATTGTTTGCAAATTTGCTTAGTACCGCCTTCCAGTCCTGTGTCCAAGTTATTGATGAAGGTGTTGAGGAGCACAGGAGTGAGGATGGAGCCCTGCTGAACCCCAGTCTGATATTACCCCATTCACTGTAACCATTTGTGCCCAACCCGTGAGCCAGTTTCTCACCCATCACATGATGTGTTTATCCACCTGAATGTTGGAAATTTTGTCCAGGAGGATCCGGTGGGAGAGCATCAAATGCTCTGCTGAAATCAAATTGCTGTTTGGAAGCCTTATATACCTACTCCTACACATACTGAGATTTAAATATATTCAAGTGTGTTTATACCGTCCTACTGCTGTTTGTGATTATGAATGAAGAACAAGAAGCAGAAATTCCATTTTTTTTGTGTTACTTTAGTGACTTTATACTTCCATTAAATCTTTTAAAGTCACAGACCAAAGGTAAAAATAAGATATATATACATATCCTGAGAAAGTGGAATAAATGGATAAAAGTTAAATAAAAATTTTCTTCAGAGAAGTGTAGTGAAACTTAGTGGCTGAAATACTCTGAATCTCAGAAGATTTATTAATTTTGAATGCGAAACATTGTCCTAATAAAATTGTTTAGACTTGGGGTAGCCACTCCCTATTCTTGTTCTGTATTTAGAGAACATACATTTTATCTTTTGCAATAAAAGTGAAATATTAGTTTCTGGCTAGACTGTTGACCTAAAATAAATCAATAAAATTAACTACAGTTAATGCATATACCATTATGGATCAAAATCAAAGATTTTTATTTCATTGCCTTTTTTTACACAGAAACAAACTATTTAAAAGTGCTAATTTCAAGAAATAGAAATGATCAACACAGTTTGTAAAATATGAACTTAAAATGAGTAACAAGCACTAAAAATTGACAGGTTGAACAGCACAGCTTCCTAATATTCCAGAATAAAAGTCATGACATACCTCGGAGTTAAACATGTTTGTCTTAAACAAATGTCTCTTAAAAATAAATAATAGTTTTTAAAGTCTTTCTGTCTACTAAGAGATAAGTTACATTTTATCTTTCTTACTGTATGCTACAAGTGTTTTTACTCTTTCTCAGTAGGTATTTCACACTGCTAATTAATATCTCCCTAGCTGATCCCTGGGTCTTGGTACCCTCACCATTTATGCTGCATGAATGCAACTTTACTGCTTTGAAGTCGGTCAGCATTTTCCCTCTGAAATATGTTCTTGGTTCTGTGAACAGCCTACAAAGGCAGCTCCCATTGTGAAATTTAGAACAGTTGTAGCTGGGACTTGGGCCCATCCAGCCTTCTGAACTGCACAGTGCACAGTTCTATCAGGCTCTGAACCCCAAACTCCCCCCCGTGTTGTCATACTGCTCTTTTGAAGTCAGAGAAACACTGCTCTTACAGTCACCACTGTAAGAGGTGACAACCATATTATTTTAGATCCTGTGAAATAGAAAAGCCAACATGGTTTTGGAGCCACAGAGGACTCAAGGACACTCAAGGCCAAGTGCTGTAGGTGTAGCCCAGATGCTCAAGAAGAGGTTAAGCTTGGGCAATCTGACCACAATCCCCAGTCAGTGTGTACAGGCTGGCCTCCAGGTCAATGATCACATCTGAATGGAAGACAAACTTAGAAAATACTCAGAAAAACAGTGGTGCTTTTTATTCCCCTTTTCCCCCTCCACAAAGGCAGAATATTTTTCTATGACATTTTTTAAATCAGTCAAGTTGTGATGGATGTACTCAACATCATATTAAAACCTTTTCTTGCTAATACCTCTGATACTGATCCTTTAAGCCAACCAAATCATTCATTTGTGACACAAGTGAAAATATATGGGAAACAATGAGCAATGTCAACGACTCTGTACAGAACTCCAGAGGACAATTAGTAAAGGTTAATGATTTAGGAGACCCAGAATCAAAGGAGAGAGGTTCAAACCAAGTTACCTGCTAAGAATATAATTATGTCTAAGCTAGAAATCCAATATTTCTCACCACATCAGTAAAAATAAGGCTGACAGACACTGACCTTCTATGTTCTCAAAGAAAGATTGATTATTTTTAAGGGGAAAAAAAATATGTTCCTTATGTTCCTTCTTCTGGTTATAAGATATCAGAAAAGCAGAAAGCAACTTCAGTTCTCCCACATCTCTCTGCAAGTAGAGACAGAAAGAGGAGAGCTGTTTGAAGTACTTTTTTTGGCTTTCCTTGATTTAAAGTTTTGAGTAGCATAGGAGGATACTGAAAGTTTCTGATGGCTTTTAAAGATCAGGTGGAATTTAACCTGACCTACTGTAGGAGAAAACTCCCAGGAAAAAGGAACTGAGAGAAGACAAAACCATAGGTGAAGCCAAGAGATCAGACATGAAAGATGGATTCACAAAAGCTAATTTTATACTATACAGGATGACTTCATAGAACTGTTTCCATAGGGCTTGCTGAGAGTCAGATGTGGCACAAAAAAAAATTCTAAAATTATTCTCTTGTTCTGAATTATCTAGTCGACTTTCCTATCTTTTGCAAATGACCAGGGAAGTTAGTGCTTTTGGGATAAAGTTTACAATTTGGGTGAAATTAAGTTTGATAATCAGAGCAGAAAGAAAAAAAAAAGTAGTACTTAAAATTCAGAAATTAAACCCGAAATAAAAAGATTTTCTTGTTCTTAAAAGAAAAAAAAAACCACAGAAAATTATTTTCTAGAATTTTAAAGACTCCCAGATCGATGAGAATTCCTGAGATCAGAATACATTCTTTTTTTCCCTTAAAAATATAAAAATGAAGTAAGAAATAATGAAGTAATAAATTGAGTAATTATTTAAAATTTTTGAAAATATTTATTCTATATTGCTTGAGGCATTTATGCCTTCTGCCACTGTAGTACTCTTATCAGCATTTCTCTGAGACCTCATGAGAAGTCACTTATGCTAATACTATGAATTTTCTTCTAAGAGGAAAATACTATTTCAGAAACAGCTGCAGAATGCATACAGAAATTGAGTTTCTAGAATAAATCTATATCTTGTCTTGATATAAACTTCATTACTGGTCACATAAACTTCTCAGAGCTTCCTGAGTTATCCAGTTATGAGACATGCATCAGGTCAGTGGCACTTCTTTCTTCTTTTAACTCAATACTTTAAAACTGATTGATACCTGTCAAACAAGGACAGGCAGCAGAGGAGGAGGTTTACTTAACCTATGAATCTGTCTCTGTGCAATCACATGTATGGTCATATATATGATTTTTTTTGTATGTATTTGTACACACACATACATATTTATTGTTCTGCTTTGATGAATTTCATTGTCTCCTCCTCAGTATTTGCAAGTGTTATTAATTTTAAAATGCAGTATAGAAGGAACACAGAGAGACACCCTGTTTTTCATTCTCCCTTAAACCACCCACATAAATGAACAAACAACTCTTCCCACTGAACACTCCCTCCTAGCACCTGGGAATGTTAGGAAACCGTTACCTTCCTTCTGCTTTCGTTTGCAAAGAGCTTAAAAAAAGATCTCCAGATTTCAGTGTTGACATATTTGGCTGAGAAAATAATTGTTATGAAATGGAAAAGTAAGCAAAAATCAAGCAAATAATGGATGCAAATTTGCATAATAGTTTTGATTGAAAATTCTCGAGAAACCATACTGAATGTTTAAATGAACTTATTAATGCATTGGTCTTTTTAGCCTAGTAAAGTAGTAGTAATTTTTGTAATTATTATTCACGGCTGAAGAAAGCCTTAAAATAGCCAGGGTGTTGTTAGAAAAAAAAATCAAAATATAAAAAGGACAAGAAATAAATACCAATCCTCTCACAGAATTGTAAACCTGGAAAATTCTGGATGTCTATTTTCATCCCAGACTTTTTAAATAGGGTTTCTATTTTATTAATATTGAGTTTTAAAACAATTCTCTAAAGAAAAAAAAAATATTTTAAATGTTATATACAGATTTCAAAGTATAAACCTGTAGTCTGTGAACTCACAAAAAATATCAATTGGAACATTTCATCTTAATTAGAACAGTTACAATCAATTAAAACATAGGTGAAACTATTTAGGAGAAATCCTGCTACAAGATATGGCTAATTTTGACCCTTCCCTGTTTATGGTAGTGTAATTCAAATTGTCTCCTTGTGGCACTCTGTCTTTATAATTTTCACTAGGATATCTTTGTTCATTTGAAGAGTAGATTCTCTGCCATTAGCCTCTGGTGGTTTTTTGTTTCCTGGGTTTAGATATCTCAGTGCTTGTCATTCTGGCTATTCCAATTCCCTGAGGATTTTAATTCCCTTTTATTTTATTCATACACACTGATTTCAAGAAGATGCACATACCCAGAGCACAGATACTCCTTCTTTTGCAGTCGTCCACCCCAGCCTTCCCTTCACAGCCCTAACTGTAATACAGAAACACAGAAACATAGAAAACTTCTACCAGGAAGAAAAAGCGAGAGACAACAACCAATGATGGAGTCAAGTCCATTGAAGCTTATTGTAAATTGAGAATCCACAAATATTTACCAAAAGGTGAAAAATGAAATATGAAACCCCAAGTGAGGAGGCAAGCACAAAGAGTGAATCAGAATATTCACTTGATTTTTTTTTATTTATTTAAATTTGTCTATTTATTAAAGGGTTAGTTTTTGTCTTCATGCTGCGCTGGCTTTAATCAGCTAATCTGTAACTCACAAAAAAACCAACTGCAGTCAAGGGCTGACAAGCCAATATACAAGATATGGCATTGAGCTTCAACTACGATTCCAAGCAGTAAAATGAACAGTTGGACTGTGTGTATTTGACTAATGTCCTGGGTCATTAGTGATGTAGAAACAAGGGGATAAGAAATGGTTTTATCATATTTTTCATTGTTTTCAGTTTGGAGATTGAAAAAAATTATCCAGCAAGATATGAGGGGCAGCTAAGGGAGCAAAGAGAAGAGAAAATTAGATGCATCCTAAGCCCTTTCTCTTTCAGTCTGAATTAAAGGCTTTTTAACAGCTATTGCCTTACAAGTATGAGGCCGTTCAATGATACACCCTCGGCTACACCAGTCATATAAGACTTTGCCAGCTCCATTCCTTTCAAAATCACTTTTTCAAAATTGGTAATCTTTTCCCATTAGTGATTTAGGGAAGTCTAGAAAAAAAAATGATATTTCCTGACTTATTTTCTACTTCCAATAGACCTAATTTTAACCACTTGGAAGTAGAATCTTGTGACGTAAATGGTCAGGTAAAACTTTCAAGGACTTTGATAGCATCTGTTTTTTCTACAGTATCCGTTTAAAACAATGGCACTTTTCGGACAGAAATTAAGTTACTTCTCAGTGTTCTGTCTCAAGGTATTATGGAAAGGAAAATGCATGTGTTAACTATTAAGGATTATCAATATACACTATATCACGGAGTGGAAGATATGAGGGGCAACTGGAGACAGATTAAAGAGAATCAGAAACAAATCAAAACTACATATTCACAGCTTCCTGCTGTGATAATAATGAAAGAGGATGAGTTTCATCCAAACCCCCTGAAAATTACAAGCCATGAAACAGATAAAAAGCTAATATATATTGAGGATAAGTCATTCATGTTTTATTACTTTTAACATTTTTTAAAGATTCAAAACTAGTAGATGTTGTAGCAGAAGTGAGTTAGATGAGGAAGTAGGGATTTAAATGAAGAAAAACCAATATCTTTACAAATAATGGTCAAAAGATAATGAAAAAAGAACAGGAATACAAACAGAGTGAAGAAGATATTTGTGATTCAACATCTTTAGAATGAACTGCATTTATAGAAGAGATATTGCTTTCTTCATAACTTGATACTAAGATTTTTAAAGATGTTAACATGATTGCAAATGTATTTTTGACAGGGGCAATAATTCCATCTACGAAACCTAGAAAAAATCTGAGTAGGAATAATAAGACTGCCTGAAGCATTTACATTTTTTGACACAGAGAGGAAAAATCTTATTTTAAGAACTTCAGAATCCCTTTTTATTCCTCTCCATCTTCATAGATGCCTCTTCTTCCTGATAAGATTGCCATGAAGTTGGCTAAGCAGTCTCCAGTTTCAATTATGCACACAACCTTGAAGATGTTAGAAGAGATTTTATCACCTGCAAAGATGGGCATCAATTATGTATGTGCAAGCCAGATTTTCTAGGAAGTTAGAATGACAGAATGTGATGGAAAATACTGTGAATATTTTCTCATCCTCTCTCCACTGAGAGTTTTCTAACAAATATAATTTGATCATTGGTTTTGATCACTGATTTGGCTGTGGCAATGGTAAAAACAAATGTTATTTATATGCTTTAGGGGAAAAAATATATATTTAGCTTCTGAATGCATTGCTTATATTATAACCAAAGTGAATCCATGTTATTATTTCACTTAGATTTCACAACAGTGCAACAGAGGTAATGGAATTACTTGCACATAGCAGGAAAAAAGTAAAGAGAAAAGCAGGCCCGTTTTAAAAACCTTTTCCTAAGATTAAGAGGTCTGAATTAGATTTTTCAAAAGCAAGATGAAATAAGGTTTTAAGTAACAGATTAGAGTACTTTGTTAGGCCTCCCTCATTGTTTTAAGATAAATTTCATCAGCCCTAGACCACAAGACTTCCTTTAGAAGTGCTCTAACATTAAATAGTGAAAACCAATGAAGATTTAGTGGGTGAGCTATTCTTTGAAATGTACAGTGTTGGTCAGTCAGAGGTGTTCCTGAATTTGGATTTTACTCCAGTGAAAGGAAATAAAGAACATTTTAACTTTCATGTAATACAATTTTCATTAGAGAATTGGGAAAATAATAAAATATTTAATTTCAAAATTAGAAAAACCACCTGGATTAACCCCAAAAGAGGTGGTTTGTTTTTTGGTTTTTTTTCTTTAGCTGAATTACCAGACTCCTATTGTTACAGTTGTTCTAATTCTGGATAGATTTTTTACAGTTTTGAATGTTCCCCATGATATAGCATCAGAAGGATTCTAAGGTATGGAGTTCCATTGTGTGAATTCATTCTCAATATGGATGGAAAAAATCTTGAAATATTGGACTTTATCATAAAAGACTGTGGAAAAAAAGGTTAGACACGTAACCAGCTATTTATTATAGAAACCTAAAGGTAAATCTCATATTAATTAATGAATTTGGAAGATGGAGCAATAGTTTCAGAAGGAAAAATTCAAGAGACAAAACCCAAAATACGTGTTTTGGACATCATCTGAACACACGTTGCAGTGAAAGCACTTTTAAAAATGCTTCTGTATTAATGATTCATATTAACATGACAAAAATTAAACCTTTCACCTTATTACTCAATATGTGGTCCATGAAAAAAAGTGAAGACATTTTCAAGTAGCTGAAGCCGGTGAAGGAAATTATTTAACAGGGCAGATATCATCTTTTGGCAGACAGCTTAGCAAAACAGAGTTGAAATTTCTAACAGCTCATGTTCCTTAGTTCATTCCCTTTCTTCTCTCTTTGATCACTGCTTTGGCAGCATCTATTATATTACTGAAAAGCCCATTTTCATTAAATGGCTGTGTTGATTTGGAGTGACAATGTTTTTCAGTCACTTTACTAAATGAGCATTTCTCCTCAGCAATCATCTGAGAAGTGCCAAGAAAAGACAGTACTTTCAAAAAACTCTGAAATTATATGGCTGGAGTTGTGAGATAACTGCATTACTACAACTGATGCCTTTTCTCTGTTGGCCAAAACAAAACCCTTAATAATAACAACAACAATGACAGTAGACACTCGTTTTAACCCTAGAAAATACTGGTAGTGGGGGGATGGGGAAGGAATATTAGGAATATTTCATGTCACTTTAATGACCATCAAAATTGAGAAGAGGAGATTAATCATGGTAGATTTTTTCTACCATGTAATTATGTCTGAGGAGAGGTGAAGTTCTGTGTTTGGTGTGTATATTACTTGTTCTTTTCTCAAATAAACATTTGACTATTTGATTGCAAGACATCAGCAACAACAAAGAAATAATAAAAAGGAATTCGCTAGAGACATTATGCTCAGAATTATGCTTCACATTTTTTTCTATGAAAAGGAATGATCGTGGATGATAGAGAAAGTTCCAGATGGTGTTTATTTAACGCAATTACTACAATTTGGGTAATAACTTCTCTTAAGGCAAGTAATTTTTCTATATCATCCACTGTGCTGAAAGGAATAAAAATAATTTCTAGTCCCTGAATTGTAAGCAGCAAGTCAGACACAAGACATTTCACTGTCTGCAGAAAATCACAGTAGCCTGGCCCATTATAGGATTATTTGTGAATTGACTCCATGTGAGTTACTGTCATTCCTGTTGTGGTATTCTGGGGAACGGATGGGAATACGTAATTTAAAGTCAGGAGTGGTGACCTGCTCTTATTTGGGAATTTCACGGAAGTCTTCTATTAAAGTAGCAATAGAAGTGACTAATTTTACAACTTTGGTTTGGGGTGGGACAGAGGGAAAACAAATATTTCATTTTTTTTAACAATCCTTCCCAAAAGCAACAACTGTTGCCAGCTCAATTTGAAAAGGATAGATAAAATTATTCTAAACATTCAGAGAAAGCCTTAGTCATGAAGACTTTAGATACACTAATAGAAGTCTTACACCTTTCCAGTTTAGTATTTGTCTGCTGGGATGTTTTTGCCAAAATACTTATAAGAAAGAGAATAAAAACTAAAAAGATTGTGATTTGGAGACCAATATGGATGGCAGAATGTATGGGATGAGTCCCTGAACGAATAAACCTTTATTTAGTCAAGCAAATTTATTCTAGGAAATAAAGAAGTTAGAGCTTTCATTCTGTTTGGTTGTCTTCCTCACTTTCCCACAATATTAAGTTTATAGACTCATATAATCTTTTAGGCTGAAAGAGACTTTAGAGATCATAAACCATTTCACTAGATGTTGGCTTCCTTTCCCTGCAGGAACTTCTTTGCTGTTCTGGGAAGCTCAGACATAAAGTTCTGTTGCTTCCTGCTATGCAGCTGCTGGTAGTTACCAGTCCTGTGCATCACTAGGTCCGGCAATCACCTCTGTACTTCTCTCCTATCTCCAGGACCTTCTCCAATTTTGAGAGGTTTCCTACAGCTAGGATCTTCCCCTTATTCTTTCTGGGCTTCTTTCTTCTTTTCTCAGCCTCCTCTTTGATTCAGAATTCTGTATTTTTTATAGCACTTACCTTCTGGAACATCAAGTCCCTGGTTTTCACAATCAAAATGGACAGTGTGCAAAAACAAATGCTCTCAGTTTTGTAATTTTGAGGGGCTTTGTCTCCTGTCTCTATTGATTGGAGGATTCACTTCTGTTTAATATAAGTGTTTTCCAAATTTGCAACAAGTTCATACCAGGGACAGCTAGCAAGTATCAGGCTTCCCCTTGAAACTTCAAGAACTCACTTTAGCACATTTACTCACAAACACACAGACATCAGGTTATATTCCATGACT
>JAHXMQ010012338.1:81612986-81667631 GCA_020466415.1 Ammodramus savannarum pratensis | reverse complement strand
TGCTTTTCCTCAATAAGCAGCTTTCCTATTAATAAACAGATTTGTGGAGAGAAGGGAGAAATCCTTCTCATTTGCTTTTGAAATGTGAAATGGTGATCCACATGTTGCCAAGCTGATCCCTTGATCATTTTGTTTTCTGGCTTTGCAAAGTGTGCAGTAGATACAAGTTCATGCTAAAATAGAGGGATTAGGGAATTTGAACAAAATTTCATCCTCACCTGTAATACATATTGATCTTTTTTTTAATTCCTTACCTGAGGAAACATGGATTTTTCATCTGGCTTCCTCAAGTCCAGAAGAGACAACCTGATGGTTTTTTCCTGTATAGACTCTGAAAATGTGTATCATTTCCAATTCTGACCATAATTTATCTGTAGAGATTGTTGGACTGAGAATAAACTTGTGTTCAAGTTGCCATGAATTTCTGGAAAACATACAGAAACATATTTCTGTGTGGGAGTCTTTCAGATTTAGAAAGAGCTGAGCAAGGTTTTGAAAAGTTCATCACTACTAAAGTTTATCAAGTCGCCTAAATTCATACAGATGCTCAGGCTTTAATTTAAACAGACAAAAGAAAAATCATTCCTTTTACTACTTTGTTTAATAAATGGTTTTACTGCTGAATTGATTCACAACTGCATCAGCTCAGAGACCCAACCAAAGTTCTCACGGAACATCTTTCTTTGCAGCTGCACTAATGGAATGGCAGGAAACATTTCAGACAGTTCTGCATCTGTTACAAAGGATACAATACTCTAATGAAAGAGACTACATCCATTGGATCTTACATCTAATTCCAACAAGTGTAGCAAACATCTTAAATATAACAGAAGAAATAGCATTAGAGTGCTTAATATTCTATCTATAGACAAATGGATTTCACCTTACCATCTACACATTTTTGAAGCTTAAAAGGTTTTTTTAATTGTAATGATGGAGGATTTTATACTATAGTAAACAAATTAATGGCCTAATCAGGTTTCACATAAAAGAAAATCTTCAAAGAAGTATAAATGTTTAAATAGTTTTAATATTTGGTTTCATGAAGCACACCTCTGTTATTTTTATTATTTTTTGTTTTGCTGGGGTTTTTTTGTTGTTGTTTCTTTTTTTTATATATATATATATTTCTAGTTTTACCACACAATTTACTATGATGGTTATTAAAGACTTTGAGGATAGGATGTTACTGCAGCTATTTTAATGAAAGATTTAATTCATATTCCTACACATGGTCTGATAAGAATTTCTTAACTGAGGTGTCTGATGTAACTGTTTAATTTCTCTGGTGTTTATTTCATGTCCTTTTTATTTGTATTCTGTTCAAAGCATATGGCAGAATACCAAAAAAGACAGCCAGCTGTTTACTTTATTGTTGGATAATACTTCCTGCACTGAATGAAACTACAGAGAAGGTAAAAGGGATTGCTATTTGTCTGTGGACAAAATATCATAGAAGTTTGGAGAAATCCCAGAAGTTAGATGAGATGAAGGTAATGTGGGATCACACAAAGAAAGAGTTAAAAAAAAAGCTAGGAAACAAACAAACAAACAAAAAAGGGTAAAAGGGTAAAAAGGGAAAAAAGGGTAAAAGAAATATCCCTGTGGATTGACTTTGTTGCGGTTCAGTAAGACCCTGAGAGTCTCTGAACTCAGATCTGAACAAAAAAGCACAACCTTACCCAGGAAGGACAAAGAAAGAAAAATAGAAGATTTGTTACCAATTCCTTTTATTTCAAGCTTTTCAAAAATACAATTCTATTCTGTTTCAAACAATGCCTTATCTCAATGTATTTGCTAATAATATATCCACATAGGGTTTCTAAGGATGACAACATGTGAAAGGAAAAATGTTACAAGAATCTAGTGAAAGAAAGGCATATTTTATTCCTACTAGAAATACTTTTGCTCAGTTGCTGTTTGTTTGTTTGTTTGGTTGGTTGTTGTTTTGTTTTGTTTTTTAATTACTATTATTTGGAAAAAATTTCTATGCCCATTGTGGTCTTGCTCCATATTACTAGATTTCTGTTTGGTGAAAAAAAAAGTCAAAACTTTACTTCACATACACACCACATTTACTGCATGAGGGAGCCTGAAAGGTAGATTACTGGAATTACACCCTGCCTTTCCTAGGACAGGCCAGACAGGCAGACAGGACACATGGTATGGAGGATTCCCTATCTTTTCTCTGCCTGGCTGAATGTGTTGGCTCAAACAGTCGGGGGCAATGGTGATATATTCCTGCATGGCCCAGCAGACACATCACTGAACAGTGCCATGACTTCACAGGTACAGAGTTTTGCAAGTGAAACTGAAAAATAGCAAGCACAAACTTTCATCTAGGTTGGGATGTTGCTGAGGTTAAATTGTCCTACAACCTGCATCAAAATAGCTTCCATAAAGAAGATAACTTGCAGGCACAGCTGGGGAATGAGTCCAGGACCTCCTATTTGTGAAAAGACGAGAACTGGAGGGTTATGTGATGGATAAAGGTCATACTGGGCATAAAAATAGTGAAAACATAGTTTCAAGTTATGGGGACATAAGGAACTCTGTTCAGCTTTGGGTGTCTCTTTACAAGGATAATACTGAGGTGCTGGAGTATGTCTAAAATAGCTGTTGAAGGGTTTGGAGCACAGCTCTTGTGAGGACTGGCAGAGGGGTTGTTTATCCAGAGAAAAGGAAGCTCAGGGGGAACCTTATTCCATTCTACAACAACTGGGAAGGAGGTCCAGAATCACAGAGTTCAGAACCACAGAATATTCTGGAAGGGTCCCACAAGAATCATCAAGTCCAACTCAGGTGAATGGCCCACACAGGTATTGAATCCACAACCTTGGTATTATCAGCATCAAGCTCTGACCAACGTGGTGATATGGGGGTTGGCCTCTTCTCCCAGGTAGTTACATGATGAGATAAAATAAGAGGGCTCAAATTGTGCCAGGGGAAATTTAGATTGGAAATGAGGAAAAATTTCTACCCCAAAAGAGTTGCCAAATTTTGGAACAGGCTTCCCAGGGAAGTGGCTGAGTCCCCATTGCTGCAGATATTTAAAAGACCTGCAGCTGTGGCGCTTAGCAACATTGTTTAGTGGTGGACTTGGCAGAGCTGAGTTAATGGCTGGGCTTGATAATCTTCAAGGTCTTTTCCAACCTTAGCAGTCCTATGGTTTTATGAATAATAAAAACTTATCTACATGATGGAAAAATATTTATTGCATTTTTAAAAGAAAGCTAATGATATCTCAGTTCCTGTCTTGATTCCAGTATTTTTGCTCTCATTACAAATTGCTTTGCATTTCTCAAAATACTGAGATGATGTCAAATGCTCCTATTAATATGGGCAAAAGGAAGCACATTTAACAGAGATGATGGGTAAACATTTAATGAGGACACTTTGAATAATTCCTAGCTGTCTATAAATAGTTGACAAAACTGATTATGAATTTAGGCATCGTGCCTGGTGTATGAAGTGAGAAAAAAGCAATCTGAATAGCTTTAAAGCTTGTCTTTGAAGTGCTAAGGGTGATATCCATTAGGTCACTTAGGTTTTGGGTGGGGGGTTGTTGGTTGTTTTTTTTTCATTTTACTGCATTATGCTTTGATGGACTTATTGATAAGGGGGTTTTTAGGGAATTCTGAAATTCCTGTATTTACTGTAATTTGATAATATGGTGTCTGTTTTCCTTATTATTCAATTACATGGCGGCAATTTAAATACTCCAAACTAGACTATGATAATGAGCTCTTCAGGGAATTAAACTTAAATCAGCCTGGTAACTAAAACTAGTAAAGCACACAGCATCTCACATATCTCCTGACATGTTATTTTGACATCCTATGATACCTTTATGCTCCCTAGTTCTCCTGATGGAGCTGTTCGTATTGCTAATTTTGCCTAAAAAGCTAAAGGTAGAGATTTTTCAATCCACTCAGAGCTGTTACCTTTGTGCTAGGGTAAATTAGACATCATCAGAGCATAGATTAATATGGTCGAGGACCTGCAGAATACTCCTTCTCTTAGTGCAACCAGTGATGTACTAGGATCACCTTTAGCTTGTTAAATAGTGGAGTATTTCCTTCTCGGCTTTCTTCGTGGTTATCTTTTAGTTTTGGTTTTGCTACTCTGTGATTCTTAGGACATGTCAATCCTTTCTTTTCCTCAACTCATGGAAATCAAATTTCAAGAAAAAACTGACATTGCACAAACCAGAGCTACCTTTTAGTCCAGTGAAATATATTCCTTTTTCCAGAATTCTATTGTATCACCCTATTTCCCATGAATAATGTTCTAAAGTTCTGTCACATTGCCAATGCTCCTCAGTTTTGTAGCATTTGCAACTTTTGTCAAATTCTGTAAGCACAGTCTGGTCTTTCTGGTATGCCTTTTGTCTTGCTGTTTTTCTTTTTTTTCTATATTATCTCTTGGATGGTCCTTATATATATTGTGCCTGTGTGTACTTAGCCTTGCTTTGATTTCTGAGGCTCATATACAAGGTTATATATATGCCTATTTAACCTCAGGATTTGCCATATATATTTCATGGCATAATTTGCTACCAATGTTAGCTTTAAATGTCTGCCAAGCAAATAAAAATAAATGTGAAGAACAGATGATAAAATGCCACAGTTTGTGCAATCACTTGTTTTCAGGCACATTTCACATAGAATAGTAATTGTGGAAGCTTCAAAGACTGTCTGAAAAACATTAGGTACAACCATGTTCCTGCCTTCTGGGCAAAACTGTTCTAAGCAGTTCAGTTCCAGCACTGATACAATAGTCTTTCTTTTTTAACAAATTTTGAAATGTCATTGTCACTGATACTGTAAAAAACTATTGGGATCACCCAATGGCTGGTGATCCAGTGCTTCCAGAAATTTTAGTTTTTGCCAAGAAATCTGGGTTTTTTTCCCAGGTAGTTTTAACCATCTTGAGCATATTCTCTTCTCGAGTTACTTATGTTTGACTCCTCACAGCTGAGGCACACAGTCAGGAACAGAGCTCAAATGGGTGATCAGCTGCTGAAGTACATTTTATGACAAGATTAATTATTTCTAGAAGTGCCAATTCCCTAAAGTTAATCAGAATGGTTAGCTTGGATTAAAAAAATGACATTATAGATATTTGGAGCAACAAGCCATGTTCCAAGACCTTTTGAAAGCCCTTGAGGCTGACGTACACCAGGCACAGCTGACATTCTGTCTTTATAGCCAGGAAATTGGTAAGAATGTCAGCTGCACTGCACATCTCCAGCATCTACACAATAGATGACATTTCAGGGAAATTGTGTATTTTTAGCTTTTTAATTATTTTGAATTTTCAGATTTTTTGGGGGGTAGAAGGGGACAAGCAAAACATGTTTGCATTTAATTTAGACAAGATTGAAACTTCAAATAAATACATATTCACATTAAAGTTTTGACTTTTATTAAATTCCTATATCAGTAAATCAATTTCCAGAGTTTCTTATTTTAAGTATAAATAATAGCTTTATCTTGAAAAAAGATTTAAAATAAGAATATTCTCAAACCTATTACAGGTAAACTTTAGGATTTTTTTCTGAAATAAATGCTGTAGTTATGTTTTATCATCATATTCCAACAGTGTATGCCAGACAGTTTTCTTAGGCTATAAATATTAAATAAATAAATAAATTTTATTTTTCATTTCACATGAAATAGAGAAGAAAATTCATATACTTATATACTTCTCTAATGTCCATTTGAGGCAAAGAAGACCATTTCAGCAATTTAATTTAATTTGTGTCACTGTGACAGCAAAGTCACCTAGCCTTAAATTAATGCAAAAGACAGAGAAAGATTCTATTTCAGTTTGTGCAAAAGTTCTGCAACAAAGACACAATGGGCAGTTAAATACCCTGGGCATTACCACAGTTTTTATCTTTATTTCATCAAACTGACAACACAGTCACAGTCCTTTTGGCTACAGCTTACACTGCATTTGTTGTGAAAGTTCTTGAGTGTTTTTGCAAACTGAGGATGCTCAGCATGAATTTCATCAAAGAAAAAAATCACAGTGTAACTTGGCATTAGGTATTGAGCCCTTTTGAAAAAAAGAAAGGGTACTAATATACTCAGTTTTTAAAGAATACAACAAAAATACATTTTCATTTTTCTGCTTTCTACAAAAAAGTAAACTATCAAATAAAGGAAACAAGAACCAAAGCACGTCTCTAGAAATTATCAGTCTCTAGAGAGATTGATATCAATCTCACCCATTTGAACAATGTATGAAGGCACAGCTAGACAACCTGTGAAATCAAGGCAAATTAGTGCTTCTTGTGGTAAAATATGACTGTATTGCACAGCATCATAGAATTGTTCAGGTAAGAAAGAACCTCTGGAATTCTTCTACTTCTGTGTTCCTTTTAAGAGTAGGATCAATTGCAGTAGGCTACTCAGGGCTGTGTCCAAGCTGAATTATTCATGTCTCCAAGAAGGGAGTATCCACAAACTGTCTGGGAAACTTGGTCCAGTGTTTGACTATTCCAGAGTAAAAAAAAGGCTTTTCCTTGTGCTTACACATGATTTTTTGTATATAAATTCTTAAACAAGTGTCCACTACAGTTGCCCATTCACAGGATATCACTGAGAGTTGGTTTTCTTCTTCCCACCCTCAGCAGGGTATACCCCATCAGCTATTTAGACATATTGGTAAGATTTCCCCAAGCCTTCTCTTCTCTAAGCTAAACAGTTCCTGCTCTGTCAGCCTCTCCTCACATGTCTGACACTTGAAGTCCTTAATGATCTTCATGATCCTTTGCAAGAGTTACTCCACTATGTCCATGTCTCCTTCCTACTGAGGAGCCCAGACATGGACACATCACTCCAGAGATGGCCTCCCCAGTGCTGAGTTAAGGGGAATAATTAACTCCCACAGTTTCCTGACAATGTTCTTCCTAATGGAGCCTGGGAAGTTACTGTCCTCTTTTTCTGCAGTAAACAATTGCAAGCTAATTTTCAATTTTCTGATCCTCAAGCTCCTCTCTTCTCCAGATGCTTCCCAGTACTCATGCACTCATGTATGGATTTATTTATTTCCAGCTACTCCGAATTTTCTTTTGAAATATATGACATTATTATTGGCCCTTTTCTCCTTCCTATCTGAGCAGTTCTTCCTTAATTTTTTTGATGCTTTGTTCTTTTTTCTTTTCTTTCTTATTTCATAATTTCTTTAGATGCATCCAATGTAAAAATTATATAGTGCTGTCCCCAAAAAACTTAAAAAGCCCACACTAGGCTTATGCTTTCAGAAAATACACACTTATTCTATTATTTACTTGTCTGTATGCATATATAAACACAGACCATTATATGTCATACATATAAAGGTATGTGGTTACATATGCATACAGACACATATATATGTTCATAAATATATTTAAGATTAAATGTTTTAAGTATCAATTATCAGAAATAAATAGCATATTATATAATAGATTTAATGTAGTTCATATAATAAGTGTTCTTGATATATTTCTTGGATATTTAATATGTTTTCAACAGAGCCCTCTCTCTATTTAACAGCAAGGTATCTCTAGCTGTACTTAAAAATTAATAATATTGAGAATTTTCTCTAATGTTTATGATTTAGGTGTTTATGGAAAGTTTCCTTCCCTGTAGCTGATTTTACTCCCTTTATTTTATATTAGAAGTGGTTTTAATTTTAACTTGATTAATTCTCAATGTAAGTTACTGATAACTTACTGGTTGATTACTGGTTGTAATAAATCTTCATCCATGAAGCTGAGAAGCTACAAATCCATCTCCACTCTGTCATACAGTAAATAGTTAAATGCACTGTATATTGATATTCATATTATATGATTGTTTTACTTTTTTGGAACAAAACTTGGCTAATTTTAAGAGGTCAGCCAATACAAAAAGTTTATTTATAAAATGCGCAACTCTTCTTTACTATGCTTTTTTTTCCACAAAATATCTGCATTATGAATGTGCTCCTATCTTTCAAGGATGTCAGTGAAAATAGGCAGCCTAATTCCAATTTTTATATCATCTAGATTTTTGCTCTGTGTTGTCACAGTCATAATTTTAGGAATACATTTTGCAGATTTTATCTGTATATCTTTAGACCTTTAGACTTCATAACTAAGTAAATCAATTATAAAAATAAAACACTATGGGGTTTTTTTTTCTGTTAGTCTATAAAACGTCTAACAGAAAATAGTTCCATTGTAGCACTCTCTTTTTTCTGGAAGACTTTTGAAATAGCAGAAAATTATTCTTTTCTGTCTGTGGTTCATTGTTCTCTTTGAACATTTCCTACTAAAATTATCCAGAGCAGGCTCCATTTTCTATTTATTAAATTGCTTTTATTAGGTTATATCAGGCCTGTTCCTTCAAATTGCTCAAGGATTCAGCACATAATACACAAGAAACCCCCCCAGCCAAAAGTTATGCTACTGTTGGAGTGACATCTTCCATCAACACTGTCTTGCTTACCTCTACAATTTCATAGTGCTGGCATCAGAGCAGGAGCAATTCTTTTCTCTCCGTGGCCATGCTGAAGGCCACTGTGAAGTCTCTGCAGTACCTAACTTCAGTGTATAAAGTTAATGTTAGCAAAACAATTATTGAAGGTCTGTTCCTGGAAACTTGTACAGCTGTGGAATTGTAATTTAACTAAAGTCTAGTGAGAATGACTGATTTACCTCAATTCCTTTGTTGTACTGGCCTCTGGAGTTAGCAGTTATTTTGAGTCTGACAAAATAAAACTGTTCTTCTTAGTTAATTAAAATCTTAGATGCTGTTTCAGCTTCAAAAATTGTTGGATTTAATTTGGTCCTTCTACCTAGCAACTTTCAACCAGGCTGGCTTATGCTCAAATGCCTGTCATTTTCTAATAGTCCTTTTTGGAAACAGAGTCGTTTATTATATTAAACATATTTCCACTGTGTCATTTACCTCTAACAGAAATACAGTCAAGAGCCAGCTCATGAATGTATACACAATTTATTACAAATAGGAATGTAAATGTAGAGGGGGTAGTAGGGGGCAGGAAAGATAATAATAGAATTTGAGGAAAAAAATGAACACAAATAGTTTAAAGGAAAATAATTTACATGCATAATATAAGTGGGAATAATTCCAATTGACAGAAAATAAAATTATCATAATATAATAAGGGCATTTCATAATAGAGGTATGAACCTGTTGTATTGCGCTTGAAGTTTCTAAGCTGAAAGTAAACTTCATCTGCAAAGATCTCACCCCTGAACTGAGATGAATGAGACTGATACCTCAGCAGAGACAGAGAAAACCTATGACAATTGGCCAAGGCATTTATAAACATACCTCTTACATGATCTTGCAAACAAGAACTGGAGAAGTGTTATTACCCCAAAGCCTTCTCATTTTCAGGCTGAACAATCCAAGTCTCTTAGCCTTCTGTCATAGGAATGTCTCATGGGAATTTCATGAGGTTCAACAAGGACAAATACAAGGTTCTGCACCTGGGTCAGGGCAACTCAAGTAACGGAGCAGGCTGGGAGACAGAAGGATTGACAACAGTCCGGCAGGACTTCAGGATTTGGGGATACTGGTGGATTAAAAACTGGATATGAGCTGTCAATGTGTGCTTGTACCACAGGAAGTCAATTGTATCCTGTGCTGCATCCAAAGCAGCATGGCCAGCAGGGCAAGGGAAGGGATTCTGCCCCTCTACTCTGCTCTGGTGAGATCCTATCTCAAACCCTGCATCCAGCTCTGGGGCCCTCAATGCAGGAAAGACATGGACCTGTTGGAGTGGGTCCTGAGGAGGGCCACAAATATAAAGAGATGGCTATAACTCTCTTGTATAAGAAAATTCTGAGGGAGTTGAGATTGTTCAACAGGAGAACAGAAGGTGGGGAGATCATATTGTTGTCTTTCAGTATATAAAGGGGTCTTACAAGAAAGATGGGAGAAAATTTTTAATAGGGCCTTTTGCTATAGGAAAAGAGACAACAGTTTTGAACTAAAAGATAGATTTAGATTTATGTCATAATTTTTTTTGAGAGGATGTTGAAACATTGGAACAGGTGGCCAAGAGAACTGGTAGATTCCCATTCCTATTCCAGGCCTCTGAGGAACCTTCAACTTGCAGTTGAAGATGTTTGTTCATTGCAGGGGCATTGGACTACACAATCTTTAAAGGTACCTTCCAAATAATACTATTGTATTATTCTATAAATATTCCTAGCAATATAGGTATTACACAGATTTCTGTTGTGCTGATAAATTCTAAGGTAAACCAGAAAGGTGAAGCTTGACCATGATTTTCTGAGAATGTGAATTCATACCTTTTCCAACCCCACCAAAGAAGCCTCATTTTACCACAGATCATAAAAATGGAAGGCAGGAGGGAGACCGTTCTGCAAGTTATCTCCATCTGCTTCCCAGCCAGTCTCTCAAGCTGCATGCCAAAATTAGCATGTCACCTCCCAGCAAGTCACAGAAGTATTACTAATTAAAATATTATCAACATGTCAGATTTGATTTTAATCAAGTAATTACTAGTGCTGAGCACTAAAGTAGATCTGAAAAACCCTGGAAAGTGCATTTTAATCCCTTTTCTTCATTTGTTTAATACACACTATAAAACTGTTCTGAGTAAATCAACTCTGTCAACTAATTCAATTTTCTTTCCACTGTGTGAAGACCTCACTAAGCATTATACCTGGCAGTTTAAGAAAGTGGGCAATGAGCTAGGAAGTACATGGAACTAAGAGCCTAAACCACTTCAATTTTAATACTTTATTTTTGGCAGATTCATTAAAAATTACCCATTACTTTGAAAGTAGTTCCTCTCTGGATGTCATCCATAGATACAAAAAATTTTAGATAAAAATCTCAACTTATTAATTAATGAAAATCCTTCAAGTTTTGCCTTCCTAAGCAGCTTCTTTTATCATTTAACTGCTTTAAAATACAAAGAATAAAGCAAAATGTTTTATGAGAAATGCAAGAATGTAAACATTATCTGTACTGGGTTAGGCACATAAACTTTTGTTTGTTAGATGGTCTAGATGGGTTGGTTCCAATGGCAAAGTTTATCTCAGAAAATTTTAGCTGATTAAAATTCATGCATCCAGTTTTAGTAACTCAAATGCCTAAGATCTGGCTAAAGAATTAAGGCTCGAGGTGGGCTCATCACCAGGTTTTTGATCTAAATTTAGCATTCAAATGGAATTGGCTGGGCATGAGTCCAATGACATGGTTCAGTTTCTAGACCACAGGCATATACCATTAGGTGGAATGCTCTTGGGAAAACTGCAAAATGATAATTCTGACAACAGAAATTCATACTTTCCTGGAGCAGTATCTGGAAAGTAAATGAGATACAGCAGAACTTGTTAAATAAAATGAAATGTTCTCTCTTACACTACTGAAAACTACTACTAAGTAAGTTACTTCTACTGCAGCAGTAACTTAGACTCTTTGACATGGGCTTCACTAATTAAACTTATGGTTAGTGCCATTGAGGTGTTCGAGTCAACACTTCCTCCAGTCTGACTGGTGTGAGCCTGGAACTGCTAGAGGCCTGAGTCCTGCAGGAAGAGCAATGGCAGGCAGCTACATTCCTTTCTTAGTTCATGTGTACCAAATTGCAAGCAAATACCTAGGTAAAGGGATTTAATAGCATTTAAGAAGCCTTAAGAAGCTCCATGAATGTAGCATACATGTCACACCATACATGAGTAGCTGAAATGGTAGCTGAAAACATCTGGGAGTCACACTTCAAGTCATCTAAAGCAGCATCAGACTGCTCTGTTTAGGATGCTGAACGAATTTCCAAGTACAGAATACAGCTGCTGTATTAGGCCTATAATTTTACATGCAAATTTGCCCCTCTGCAAGCTGGAGTTCATCTTGATATTTAATAGCGCTTGCCATATTGCCAATAAAAATGTCCAGTTTTCAGTCTCTTATTTATCTAGTTTTTCCATATTTTCTAAATAAACTGAGGCATTTCTAATTTTTTTGTTTTTTTTTTCTTTTTTCTTTCCCACGCAAGTCTTCTATGATTTTAAGAGCAATTTTCTACACCTCCTTAGGTACCTCTGCTTACTCAGATTTTACATTAGTGTAAGCAAATTGGCTTCCATTTTATTATACTATCTCTGAAACTAGAACAACATAATTTCCTTTGTATAAAAATCTAGTTCTTAGAAGTAGTCTCCTGTGGAAACCCAGTTTTTGGAAGAAGTTATTATGCTGCAGATAAACTTATATGAGAATAAAGTGACTTTTCTCCCTAGTCAATTTAGCCCCCAAAACATGATGTCAGTTTTCATGTGTCCTGTTCTGCCCTGAACAGATGAGACTAACATGATACATGAATGAAAACATGTGTTTACAGAAATCTGTAAATAAACTAGACTTTAGTCCTTGAGGAGCAGACCATTTAAAGGAATTTATTAAAATATTAAAGAATCACTGTGAGACAAGGTGTGAGAATCAAAATACAGTTTTTGTGGCCATGTTGAAAATGGATGAGACTTAAATAAGCAACATACACAGTAAGACAAAAGGGAATGAAAACAAGTGAATTTCGAAATAATTTAATTTAAATATATGCACTTTACAGTTTCACTGCATTGCCCAATAATTTATTTTAAAATATGTTTTCAAACTAAAGTTCACACAGATAAGTCTTCCAAAATCATCAAGCTAAAGAACTACTACATTAATTAGTATCCTTTAAGACTTAATCATATGTTTTTGGATTCCTTCTTGATTTTTCATGCTGGAGATACTCAGGCATCTTCTGAATAAAATTTCAGAGAAAACATTTAAATTCTGCTGAAGAAAAACAATGAAATTATTTTATCTGTCTAGAAATGGGAACAAAATCACACCCCTATAATAAATTAATTCCTGAAATATGTTCCTGACGTCTTCAGGTTAAAGAGAATTAACGGACAGAAAATCTTTACACTGAGGGTGATGAGGCACTGGAACAGGTTGTCCCAAGAAACTTTCAATGTTCAATCCCTAGAAGTGTCCAAGGCCAGGTTGGATGGAACTTGGAACAACCTGGTCTGGTGGAAGGTGTCCCTGTGGCAAGCGACAAGCCGATTTCAAATAGGGGAACATTAAGGTCCCTTCCAATCCAAAGCATTCTATAACTCTGTAATTCTATGAAATGTACTAATTCAATACCCTAACCAGTGAGATACTGGGGGATCTGGGTTCAACCATGATTCAACACACAAGCTTTTTTTTTTTTTTTTTTTTTTTTTTTTTTTTTTTTTTTTTTTTTTTTTTTTTTTTTTTTTTAATTAAGTCCTAAAAAAGTGATGCATTCCCACAGGATAAAAATAAAAAGTAATTGAGAAACCTAAACTAATTTCTCTTTCATCGAACTAATGTTAGAACATATGTGACTGAAACTAGCCCTGTATTGCAATCTTGAAACACACAGAAAATAAATCCTGAGTAACAATGGGAGGTAATGCACTGGGATTAAGAAATGGGAACTGTGAGCCAGATGAAGTAACAGCTTGACTAGAAACCAGGCTTTTGAGGTAATCTAACCATTTTTTATTAAATAATGTAGCTAGAAGAAATGTTAGAAAAAAGTCAGTATCTCTAAAAGAACAAAGCTGAAGATCATAACATACCTATGACTGAATTTAAGGAAAAAGTCAAGAAGCTGGAAAGGGTATCACATAATGTTTTTGAGAACTAAAGATAACTATGACCTTTTGCCTTGGATTAGAAGGTGGGTGTTTGCAAGTGAAGCAGCTATTATCCTGTATGATTATCTGATATCTTTTACACAGATTTTTTAAACAAATGTTCAAAAAGTTCTTCCTGAGACATGTCAGTGAACAACATTTTAATGCCTTCAGGGAAATAATTTATAGAAAACTAACACTGACACAAACTTAAAGTGGATTTCCCACTACTCTTTAAGAAATTAGGAAAATGAACCTTAAAATAACATTGACAAAATCACATTATGACCCACAGTTTTTCCTTTTCTTCATTCAATGAAAATATTTTGAAAGACAGGGTTATTTTCTTTATTTCAATTCTTTTTTCAAACTGTTCAAACTTCATTTGTAGAATGTTTACTGTCTTTCATTTCCATTACCCCTGGAAATATATCCGTAATGTCTCACAGAAATAGACTCAAGTGTGTTCTGCCTGTCCAAACTGGCTCAACATGGCAGAGCTTTAATTCAAAGCCTCCTCAGCTGCCAGCATAATGATACACTTGAGGAACTGGGCTGATTATCTCAATCACACTGACATCCAATGTAGCAACACACTTTTTGGACTGAAGCTGGATTGCACCATGGCATTTTGGAACATAAGAGCTTGTGTTTGGCTGGTCTGCAAAAGTATGTACGCCTTTATGTATGCACACAGGCTTTACAAAATAAAGATATCACTCCCTAGTGTCCTTTCATCTTTGAAGGGAGGATGACAGAAACTGACCACATCTTTCCAGAAAAGAGCCATAGAATCTTTCATGATTTCATGTCTTTCATGCAAAACTTTTATTAGTATTCCCAGAACATATTTTCTCTTTTTTACATCAACAGCACAATTTTCAGTGTCTTGAAATGCTTGAGGAATCTTCAGATTACTTTCTGAAAGTTTACTTGATAAATGTATATGTAACTAATTTTCAAGTTCAATTCTTTTTTTTTTTTTATTGTTTCTTAAATTTTCCTAAAGTTCATCACCTTATGTTTCGCATTCTCCTTCATCTAAGTGAATGGAATAATCAATTTATATTTAATTTTCTGGAGTCTGGATGCCTCATTTCCCATGTGTAGCTCTTTGGCTCTTAAGAAGCAATATCACCTCTCTTAGGCTCATCCTGACATGTACAGGCCTACATTTATACCTATATCTTTGGTCCCTGGGGCATTTCATTACTAAAGTATAGCCTGGAAGTCAATACTATAAAAAAATTTCTTTTTTTTTTTTTCCCAAGCAAATGCTTTTACATGTATACATCAATATTATGGACCAGAAATTAAATTCATTCACTTAGAAAATTCTGAACTGCAGTCTAGACATGCAAACTATTTAAAATTTTTCTTTTCTTCATTAACAAAATTATAAATCAGTAAACAACACTAGAAATAAAACACACATCTTTGAGATACAACAGTGAATAATCTTCCAGTTTGGAAGCATTACTAATAACTATTGGAAGGATGTTCTTTCCACCCAGTTACGCATTTCTCCTACATGGATTTTCTCTTCATCATATATATTTTAATTTAGATGTCAAACAGAGTGGGAAATTAATATTTTACTTTGACAGATATCATAATCAACAATTTTGAACAGATGCTTTTTTTACAAGCTCCTCAAAAGAGAAACAACAGTTTAGTTTTTAGTGAAATTACATCTCCCCAGTACTTGGCATTTATTTGGGTCCCCTGCAGCCACAGCAACTGTGCCTTTTTAAAAAAAAATGGTTCAGTTCAAGCAGAAATTATTTTTCCTGTCTCTTTTGAATAGGATTAAAATATCAGCACTTCAGAGCATTGGAATTTTATTCTATGCAAAATATTTTTTAGAATATAAAAAATATTTCTGTTTAATATTTAAAACAAAAATGATATCTTAATGAAAGTTTAAAACCATAATTTTCTGCTTCTGAAATGAAAAACGTCATCAAAATTTTAGTTTTTATAATGCATATACATTGGAGATAGGGTGAGATATGATAGTTAATTTCAACACTAATTAATGGTTTTCAAACACCACATTATTTATAATTGCCATTAACTCAGAAAAGCATAATTCTGAAAATTACAATAGGATGGGTGAATGCATCAAAGAGTTTCATAAAACCAATATAGATAACACTTGCTGGCTATCAAAGGGAAAATACATTATTATTTTGATAGAGTTTATGAATAACTACCAGTATTTCAGATATAAACAAACACTTCAAAAATTCTTGAAGGTGTATTTCAGCAGATACTCTGAATTTGCACACAGGTAACCCATTTGTTCTTTAATAGTTGCTTTTTTGCTTTAGCTTGGGAGTTAGCATCAGACTTAATACATTCCTATCTCTATCAGCCATAATCCTCAGAAAAGTTATAAATTCAACATTTAAGACTTTTCCACAGTAATGAAGTTCTTAGGTTTCTCTGCTTTCTGCATGTTAGTCTATCAGTTTTTGTATGTAGATACATTGTGATATTTCCTACCTGCTTAGAAAAAACCTTCATTAATGTTTCGCCAAATTTATTCATTCGTTATTTAGGTAATAACAGAGAACCTTTAGTCCTTTCTGTGCTTTATTCTTTTTTATATACAAATTCTTATTATTTTCTTTCCATGATGCTCATAATCTCTCTTTTAAAAATATATTTGTATGTGTTGCTTTACTTTTATTTGCTCAGTTACTTTCTAGACATCTTATGTCAAGAGGCTTATGTGTGTGTGTGTGTGTGTGTTTGTGAGTAGTATTTTGCTGAATCTATATTTAGCAAGTTTTGTTATGTATTGAGTCTTTTCACTACAACTGTTTCCTGACAGTATTTTTAAGTGGTTGTAGTCAATTTTATTTGTAACCAAATAATGGAAATATCAGTGCTTTTCATATTTACTACTATATTTTCTGGCTACATGCTGCTCAAATAGAATTATAACATCACTTCTCTCTTAGAGAGAAGGGGGTGAATCTACATCACTTCTCTTTGGTCTTGACTCTTTCAACTTCATCTAGAACTTGCAGTCTCTTTGTTATTTGTTTATTTGGCATTTCAGTACCATGATTTGTAGTAATAGCCCCGTCAAGACTTGTGTGTATACTAATGCACAACTTTATCTGATATTCTAAAACTTCAGATCCTTCCTGAGTGTTACCAATATTGCTGTCATTCTACCCATAGTGCTATCATTCTAGCAACATTTGAAATGTACGAGGGATTCCTTAGGCCTTTATTTTGCCCATGAAAATTCTTGGCTCTCAGTAATCTGCTGCCCCCACACAGTTAAACACTGCTATGAAATTTTTATTTTTGTTTTTGTGGGGTTGTCTTTTTGGTTGGTTTGGTTTTAAACTGGTTTTAAAGATTTATATTCTTAAATATTGGTTCTTTAGAATTACTCATGCGGCATTATTTTGTTCTTTACCAGAAGCTGTCCAACAAATAAATCATTATTTTTTAAATAAAAAGCGCACAATAAAAATAAAGTTATATGCTTATACTTCTAGTAATTTCCTGTTTTCTGGTGTATGCATGTGGATCCATATTATAGTGGTCCAATACTCATAACAAAAACACATCATTCTATGTCACATTTTATAGATTCAAAACAAAAAAAAAAATACCTTACTAAATTATAAAAAAAAAAAATCCAGTCATAAGCTATCAACAAAATGATAAATAAGACTGCAGATTAACCACAGACAATTTCCACACTGAGTTTGTATTTTGCTTTTCATGATACTAAATTGTAAATCACTGTTTATGGGAACAAAATAAAAAAAGCAAGAAAGAAAAACAGAAGTATCATAGAACAGTAGAACTCCTGGAAGAGTTATTGATTTAAAGTTTTGCAATAAGAATTGTATGCTAAATAGCAAAATCGCAATTTAAATTGTAAAATATTGTATTAGGTCTGGCTATGACAGAGTTAATTTTCTTCATAACATCTCATATGTTGCCATGTTTTAGACCTTTTATCCAAAACAGTTCTGATAACGCACTAATATGACGGTGTTCACAGGGGTCTTATGTTGAAGGAAGAGACAGAGATCTGACTCCATACTTCAGAAGGAGTTTTTTGATTTATTATTTTATGATATATATAACATTAAAACTATACTAAAAGAATAGAAGAAAAGGTTTCATCAGAAGGCTAGCTAAGCTAAGAATAGAAAGGAATGAATGATCACAAAGGCAGCTGTCTCAGACTCTGTCCGAGCCAGCTGTGTTGTGATTGGCCATTAATTATAAACATCCAAGAAGGGCCAATCACAGATCCACCTGTTGCATTCCACACCAGCAGATAATCAATGTTTACATTTTGTTCCTGAGGCCTTTCAGCTTCTCGGGAGGAAAAAATCCTAAGTAAAGGATTTTCATGAAAAGATGTCTGCGACACACTAACATTCTAATTTTTGCTGGAAAGTGGATACAGCATCAAGACCTACTTTGTTGCTCACCTTGTCCCCTCAGTGCACAGATTAGGAGGTGCAGAATAGCCAGGGAAGAGTCATAATGATGCAGACAACTTGAACAAATCAGAGATATTCTGGACCATGTAATATGCAGGTGGGAATGACCAGGTACCTCCCCTGAGGAGCAGAGGGGCAGTCTTGACACTGTCTCTTTCAATGGACCAGATCTGTTGCATCTCTGCATCATGTGCAGTGCTCTGGTGCAAGGCCTGGGAATACTTCAGATGTCTTTATGGACAATGACACACCCTCATCTGCTCCTCACATGAACGCCCCATGGATGTAAAGTCCTTCACCATGGGGTAGGGGGTTTTACAACAGAGCCAGTTTGTGTAAGAGAGGATGGGTGTTCACTCCCTCTGACCAGAGGTTATGCCGCACCCCGAAAACTCATTTCCCTCTCCCTTGGTTTTGGGGGAATCTGTGCAAACCTAGCCTCAGCAGATGGGGTTGTGGGCTGTGGCCTCACTCCAAACCAAGTGAGAAATGGTTTTCAGGACAGCTGCTGGGTTTGATTTTCTTGTGGATAAATTCTTTTCCCTCAGCCTTGCGTATTTCTGCCTAGACCTGAGATAAATGGACAGAAGTGTCACCTTTGTCTTATCTCAAATTCCCTTAGGCAACTTAACTCGCAGTCTGAATTTCCAGTTCAGAAGGTGTATTCAGGGAGAGGTGAGTTAGGTGGTTGCAGCTTCTTTATAGATTTTTGCCTTAATGGGCAAAAAGTCCTTCATAACAATGTTTAAGCCATTGACTATAACATTTTTGTCTCTCACATCTTTAAAGATCATGCAGCTCCAAATCCCCTGCCAGGGACATTTTCGGTTGCTGAAAGCCCTGTCCAACTTGACCTTGAACCCTTTCAATGATGGGGCATCCACAGCTTCTCTGAGAAACTTGTTCCAGTGTTTCATCACTTGCAATGTAAAAAAATTTCTTTCTTACCCAATCTAAATCTACCACTTCTCTGTTGAATACCATTGTCCCTTGTCCTGTCAGTACAGACCACGGCAAAATGTCTCTTCTCATCTTTCTTTTAAGTCCACTTTATATATTCAAACATCACAATCAGGTCTTCCCAGAACTTTCTCTTTTGCAGGCAGAACAGCCCCAACTCTCCCAGTCTTTTCTCATAGGAGAGGTTCTCCATTTGTCTGATAGTTTTTGTGGTCCACCTCCGGACTTGCTCTAACAAGTCTATGTCCTTTTTTCTCCAGACCTGAATGACGGGCTTCAGACCTGGATGCAGTACCCCAGGCAGGGGTCTTACAAAATCAAGAATGTAAGTTCCCTTGACCTGCTGGTCATGCTTTTTATGCAGCTCAGAATGCATTTGGCTTTCTGGGCTGTGAATATACGTTGCACCTTCACCTTCATGAGCTTCAGGTGCACTGCCTTTTCAAGCCTGTCAGAATCTCTCAGGACACCATCCTGTGCCTCAAGAGAATCATCTGTGTCACTCAGCTTGATATCCTCTGCAAACCTGCTGAGGATGCACTCAATCTCACTCCCTCTGTCATCAACCAAGATATTGAACAATACTGGCTGCCATATAGAGCTTTGAGGACATAATTTATTAGCATTCTCCTTTTGGACCCAGAGTCATTGACTAGAAGTTGTTGGATATGGCTGCCCAGCCAAATTTTCATCCATCAAATATTCCACTCATCAAATCCACATCTGTTTAATATATAGACAAGTATATTGTGTGGTGATGTATAACAACTCTCTTCCACTTCAGTTATGTCAGGGTGTGATATCTAAATCGCACTGTAGCCAGTGAAGGGTTTGTCTGTACAATAAGTGAACCTTGGGAAAATTTTCAGCTGATCAAACACACAAGAATATTTTTAGACTGAGCCGAATAGACTTCTATATGTCATTAACTACAGTGGGAATTTTGGACACCCAGCATGCAGACAAACACCCACTTTCAGAAACTGAATTGCACATATGTGTAATCCAGTGCTGAAGTGTATTTCTGACTTTGGTAGTATGTCTTTGTCTAATGAAGCTTGTTTTACTTACAGATGTTTTTCTGTTAATCTTAATGATATTTTCTCTCCAAATTGTTTCTGCAGGTTAAAAATTAATAGCTACAATAGAAACCATAAAAAAATCACCTAAGTTGACTATATGACTTTGCTGACTTAGCCATTGCTTAAATTATTGAATTTTTTTCCAAAATATCTACTTTGCTTTAAATGTGCTAGGTGAACATTTTACAGAAGTTTTTGGTATTAAAACTTAAAAGATTTAATTTTTTTCTATACATAGCTGAGGATGAGGGATTTACATTACTAACATGGCTAAAAATGTCTTTGAGCCAAATGTTGCACTTTTTCATGATAGAGCAGCAGATATTCTCCTCCTCCCCAAACTCAACCAATGTTTCTGAGGTCTAAACCATTAAACAACTGAAAAAAAATCTTTGCATAATGTCTTCCTTCTTATGTCTTTATATAAAGACAGATCCTTCCTCGTGTAGTTTCCTCTTCTGCCTCTATC
Source organism: Ammodramus savannarum pratensis (assembly GCA_020466415.1). Classification (NCBI taxonomy): domain Eukaryota; kingdom Metazoa; phylum Chordata; class Aves; order Passeriformes; family Passerellidae; genus Ammodramus; species Ammodramus savannarum. The sequence continues at coordinate 81,646,931 of JAHXMQ010012338.1, read as the reverse complement.
TCTCCTCTCTTCTTTTTCTCTTTTCCTTTCTTTCATCCAAAAGACAGAAATATCACGTGTATTGAGTTATTATACATTTTAAGGAAATCAATCAAAAGCTGGGAATGAGCTACACTTGTCTGCTGCATTCTACAGCTATGATGAGCTGGAATATGCCAGCTGTACAGCTTGTCCACAGCTGTTGTCTCTCAAATCTTTTTATAATATCCATTTTCTCTCCAACATTTACAAAGTTTATAACTGCAGTGAGAGCTGATCAAAATTATTCTAGTATGGAACATTACTAGTGTAATAGCTCTTAATTTTAAGCTATGTGTAAGGGATTCTATACCAGAAATAATTCTTCATATAATGCTTAAGACAGCACAGATGTCTGTGTTTGATCTAAGAAGGCATAATTAAGGAAAAAATGCTGACAAAAATAGAGTACACATACCACCAAGTAGATCAGAGGGGAAAAACTGTGCAGAGAAAGCTGAAATGATAGTATTTGGGGAGGTTAATGTGTAGTTTGACTGTAAACCAAAAGACCAATACAGAGGATGGAAAACAAACAAACAAATTTTAGCAGTGAAACCAGATATTAACTAGAAATATCCCACCACTACCAAAAAAACGCATTTGAATACCATTTGCTGATGAAAACTGAAACATCTCCAGATAATTGTTTTGGTGTGTGAATACTTCTACTACCAGTTCACAGTAAACTGCAAGAAGAAAGCTTGTTTAGAAGCCAAGTTAAATACAAATCAGTGCATGTTTAAATGTGTACACATGTATCAGAGCTTGAGCTCCAGTACTGAAACCATAACACTGTGAAATTCTGGACACATGGAGAAAACAACATATGCTCTCACCTGTACAAAGAGCATCTGTTTCCCTGCTTACTTAAATCTTTTTAATATCCCATGAGACTTATTGCAGAGTCACAGCTGATTTGGCAGTTGCTGAATAGTTGACTTTTGTGCCAAAAATGAATGCAGTCTGACGTGCTCCTGAAGTCTAGGAGAGCCAAACAGCTTGCCTTTCTCTATTATGATAAATAAATTTAAAAATTAAACAATCCATGCACATGTCCCTGACTCTGAAATCTAAGGTGGTATACGTTCATTTTATTGAACTTTATTTTTGGTTAGCCTCGGTGGCACTTTTATACTAGAGATGCAGTTTGGATTGGCTCAAAAACAAGGTGGGAAGTATAGAGATAGGAAATATGTAGTGCTCAAACAGTGTTCAAACTTTTCCTTTGCCTATGTTTTCTTAAGAAATAGGGATATATACCCTGTGAGGCTTCTGTTGGCTCAAAGAAAACAAATCAGACTTTGGGAGGAATGGGTTACCAGCAGAACACTGGCGAGTAGGATTTTAAAGGATCTTGCATCTTGAAATAACCCTTGATAAACCTGTAGGAACAAGAGGCCAGCATAGAACAAGTTTAGCAGCGCCTGGGTCTCTGCTTGTGTACCACTGACCAATGTGTTCCTTTGGGGACTCCCCCTTAAGCAGGGAACAGATACTTTTCATAAGAAAGGCAATGGAAATATGTTTAGTCAATGTTTTAGCTGTGTGTTTGTGACTCTCGGCTGCTGGCCTGTGCTGATTCATACACCAACTTTTAAAGATGTTACAACACACAGAAATAGTAGAACCTGGAATAACTTTGTTGGCTACAGGAAATAATGTCTGGGCTCTAAATAGAATCATAGGATGGTCTGGGTTGTGAAGGACCTTAAAGATCATTTATTTCCAATCCCTCCTGCCATATATACCAGTGTACACATATATGTCAATAACCATTTTATAAATCTATATAAACATATATAAATATATGTAGATATACAGGTGTAGAAAGACACATGCAATTATATAAACCTACAGCTGTTTTCTTAAAGAGCCAGGGCTGAACAAAGGTGATGCAGGGTTTAGTTTTGTTTTCTACTGAAATCTTCCTTGGGAGAGATGAAGAATGGGAATTTCTCTCCTAATTGAAGAAAAATTAATGGGGACTGGGCCTGCACAGCTAAGGAATCTTTTTGGAAAAGAAGATGCATTAACAAAAAGAAATGTATAGTGTAGGGATGACATAACATAAAGAGTCCCGAAGGGGAAATGTAGCTCCTGAATTTCAGACAGCATTCTTTGGCTTTCCAGATTTACAAGATTCTTCCTTGCAAAGGTCTCTGTGGAAGAGTTTTTAGCAAGATCAGATGAGATTTATCAAACTGATTCAAATGAATCTTTATATCCAGCTGATCCATGGTCCTGTATGACCAAGCATTTGCAGCATCTATAGTTATTATCTTAAAAGCACTGCGTAACCTCTCTGAACCATCATTACTATTTGTAAACATCTGTTCTCTTTGACCATTTATGAATCCTCAGAAACAGTTTATGCTCATTACTTACATGTATTATCAATACAGAGTTTGGTCAATTCTGCATCAGAAAATATGTGAGATAGCTTTTGGGATGGTCAGATTTTCCATGGTAATTAACACATTTTAGTAAGTTTTAACCATCAGTTGTCTTATGAAGCTTTTTAAGCCATAAAATGAAATACAAAAAATGTCAATATATGTCACTTGAATTTCTAAACCTAATTATTAGTCAAAGTTATGAATTATTATAAATAATTATAAAACTAACTTACATTTTTAAATTATGTTATTCTTTTGTGTACAGAGAATAACAATATTTTATATGTGATTATTTATATGTGATTAACAATAACAATTTTTAAAGACATATACTCTTCAGGAAAAATAAAGAAAAAACAAAAGCATACAGGCAGTCCTCACAATTAAACTTTATTCATTTGAAAATCAAAGATATATACTTAGAGCCCAGTGATGGGCTTAGTTTAGCTTTTTAACAACGTGAAGAAACAAGTCAGAGAAAAAAGGATTTTTTTTCACGATGAACGAAGAAGTATTTCATCCATGCATGGCAGATCAAAGGTTCATGTGTTTCTGGTAAAATCCTCAGTGCAAAAATCAAAACCAATCAGACAACAATAAGAGATCAGATTTATAGAGGTTAGTCTTCTGAACATTTGGGCTGTGAACTGATTTTAGCATGTGCTCAATCTACTGTCACATATCCAGGGTTTTGCTTGTAAGGAATGGCCAGCCATAGTCTTCTGCACTCTTGGGTCCTGTCAGACTATAAAGGACAATTCTTTGTATCTGCAGCATTTTTTATTTATGAACAACAATTTGTGCTGTTATTTTCTACAAGTCACAAAATTTCAAGGAACTGTGAGTCCATGAAAAACTCCTATCTCCAAGTCTCTATGGAATTAGTAAAAGACATCACAGTAGAAGAGAGCAGAGAAGAAAAAAGGCAAAGGTAAATTTTATGAAAGCTAGCTTTGATGGGACAAAGAAATTAATGAAAGAAAAAACTCATCCTATTATTTGTAAATTGATAAGAACATAGTTGATTACTAGGTGTTGTAGAGAAATAATATTTCTTCTAATCAGCTCTTTTTGGTAAACAAAAAGACCAAAAAATTTAAAGCTCCTTTCTATCATTATAATTATAAAATTAGTAAATGAGCATTAGACAAGTTTTTACATTTTAACCTTAAAACTTGTCATTCTGTAAACACCAGCACTTAAACTAGGCTTTATAAAGATTTCAGTTATATACTTCCTACAGTATTCAGCAACTAAGTTGGTTTGCCTTGGCTGCTTGAGAGACTTGTGAAACTTGGCAGAAATTGCACAGGTTCAGAAGTTATTCATGGGAGGAGGGGATGTGTAGAAAACTAGCACAGAGTTACAAGCACCCACACAAAGTTATAGATCATTCTTAATTCTCATTTAATTGAATTAATAGGTGAAACAAGAAAATTAAAAATCTAAATTAAAAAATCCCCCACAACTCACAACAGATTACAGTAGTTTATCTGCATTTATAATCTTGGAATTATGCAAAGGTACTAAACTATCATGCTGCACACTGAGTGCTATAACAGCAACTATTTCAAAGAGGTAGAGTCAAAATGAAGAAAAACAGTTTCTTGCTCCTAACTGAATTATTGATCCATTATTTCTAATCCTCGTCACTTAATCTTGTCAGAGGTGAAGAAAAAATAGAAATATGTCCAGTAGTGCAAGAGGAAACATCTGTGGCTTTATGCTTTTGTACAGAAACATGCTCTGTATTAGGTATGTGCCTCGAGTTCTTCTCCAACCCCGAGAGAGCTTGAATTAATTCACAAATGAAAAGTTGACGGAGTGTACAGGTGGAGAGGATTAGCTGAGTGAACTGAACTTCCACTCCTCATGCCTCACTTGGTAATGGAGTCTGTTAGAACTGATGAGGAATGTTTTTGCAAGCATCTATGTGCTGAAATATGCATAATATTGATCACAGTGACCACATCAGCTGAATTTTCTCAGATCTAGGGTGAAAGAGCTCATGAAAAAGAAAAGGAAAGGTTACCATTGAATAATCAACTGTTAGGGTACTCATTAGACAGGAACTCTTCTGTTCAAGTCTTTGACTGATTATTTAGAACTGAGTTTCAGCTTGAAATAATAAATATCGAAGCCTGTGCTAGTCTGCAAATATTTCATTCATAACAAATAACGATAAATTTATAACAAGAAAAGGGCTTTATGTTAATATGAAAGAGACACCTAAAAATTTTAGATTAATAATACTCTGGAAATATGTTTGTATTAGGCATTGGGTTTGGGAGACATATTAAAAAAAAAATAGGAGGTTGAATTTATGTTTCTAATCAATTTGTCGATGTGATTTATCTTTTCTTTTGCCCAGTCCTTTTCAAATGTACCTATTTTGAAGGCCATGTAAGCCCTCACTATCTAAAGGACTGCAAAGTGGTACTGGTTACCTCATGTGCTTTACTAGCTCAGTTTTGAAAGAACACGTGAGATTAAAACAGAAAATTTAAAGTTCTACTCTTTAGAGAAGTGCTCCAGAGAAAACTGGCAGCTGTGTATTTATGTAGCTCGATAATTTTAAAATACCACTGTTATTTTTATTTATTTTTAACAAGTATGTAAAAGTGTTTTTAATGCTGTAATTAATTCTATCAGAAATGTTGTACCTAAGAGATACTCCTATATGTGCTAAGGAAAGCTGTATTTTTAGTAATTGAAGTGAAAATTCACATTGTAGTGGTTCTGCAGTAATTTGTGACCAAGTATATCAGTATATGGAAGGCCCAACTGTGGAAGGATAAGATATCTATATAGATATATAGATATATAGATATATACATATATAGATGACATATAGGCATATAGATATATAGCATATAGATATATAGACAGATAGATGATAGATAGATAGATAGATAGATAGATAGATAGATAGATAGATATGATAGATAGATATCTTCACTCCAAATAAGAAAGTGAAGTTTGTTGATGAGGTAAGAAATGTTTAAATATTTTCTTGTGAGAATCATGGCATTAAATGCTCAGGGCCTCCTTCTAGTAAACAGAGTTGGTGCTGGGGAATGAAATCAGCAACAATCTAATGGTGTTGTCCACAAGGCCTTTCTTGCTGAAAGGGTATATAAGTAATTGGCTTATTACATATCATTGCAGACTCCTTGAAGAGTCATTTATGGAGGTAAGAGTCTGCCCAAAGGCTGTGTAAAGTTCCAGAAAGGCAAGTGCAAGGTCCTCCACCAGTGTCAGAGCCACACAAATGATCAGAGTGCTGTAATCCTCTCTCCTGTGAAGAAAGGCCAAGGGCTGCTCAACCTGGTGAAGAGAAAGTTCTGGGAAAACCTTATGGTGGCTTCCTGATAACTAAAGAGAGCTCATGAGAAAGATGAGGACAGGCTTTTAAATAGAGTCTGTTGAAATAGGATAGTGGTAGTGGTTTTAAACTGAAAGTGGGTAGACTTACATTGGAAATAAAGAATATTGTTTTTTACAGTGAGTATGGTGAAACACTCTAACACCAGGTTGTCCAGAGAAGTTGTGGATGCCCCATCATGGAAAGAGTTGAAGGCCAAGCTGCACAGAACACTAAGGAACCTGATCTAGTGAAATATGCCACTGATCATGGCAAGAGGTTTATGAATGAATATTAAAGGTCCTTTCCAACCCAAACCATTCCATGATTGCTCATTAAATCTCTTCATATTTAAGCAAAAATATGCATTGAATTTGCCTCAAGGAGTAAAATAAAATTTTACCAACAGAATCCAGTTAGTCTGGGTATACACTGAAACGCTGACATACTTCAAAATAGGATGTAATCAGATGTAATGGAATGTAATCAAAGTTTTGCCCATTCTATACTCAGCTAAGACCTTCTTGTACTAGAATTTATCTCCCATTTTTCATCTTGTTATTCCTATATTCCATACTTTTCAACACATTTAGGAGTAAAGTATTCATGCTCTAATGATTCAGAAAAACTATTAATTATGTCTTAAATTTTGCTTTTTATCCTTCTAATTAGATCATAATAGAAATAGAAATAAACTAGTAACATTTCTCTGCAGTAATTGTATGGCAAGAGGTGGAAGGAGAATTTTTATCAGAGATGCTATGTGCTGACAGTGCAGAAACATCTACAGAAATTAAAGAAAGTTATTAATGATAATGAATGACAGTCCTGATCATCTGCTAATCCTTGAAAGAAACGATTACTCAGACTTTCACTATGGGAAATTTTTCATGCTTCTGTGCCATTAATACATAGGATAACACATGACAGCCTAAATGTTTGCCTTCTATGTAGTCTGTAAGTAATTGATAACAATCTTTTTCTTTTTTTTAATTTAGGCATACCTAATATGAAAGAGTCAACATTTGCCAGCATGTCATCTCCTGGAAGACTAACAGCCATGCAAGGTGTTTAAATTCCTAGATAGATACGTATTATATATATCATTCCTAGACTAATACTCTCTATCAAAAGAAAATATCCTTTACAATGTATATCTTTCAAAGCCATATTTCAAAATTAATCATGGTTAAAAAGTGAAGGACATGTTGATACATTGTATTAATATATGAATCAAAACTTTAACCCCCCCTCTAATTATTCAATTTTCCTTGAATTAGCTGAATTTAGCATTTCTAAATTTAATTTTCAAAGATGCAATCTTTGTTGTTTTATCAGCATGTGTAATTTAAAGGTCAAAGTAAATGGAATTCATTCTAGGTTCTGTCACAGACTTAACTTTTCCATTAAGTAAAATGAGCTTTGACTTTAGTTTCTCATGAATAATCAGTTTAATTGACCAGAAAATTTAAACAGAAAATTATTTAAAATGAGTTTTTTTTATTAAAGTGTGAGTTATTATAATACATCCTCATAGAATGTGTTTGATTCAAAATTAATGAAACACTCCATAGAGGAGAAAAAGAAAAGACTGGCTCTAGGGCTTAAAATTAATTTAATGTTTGTTCAATTCAGTTAAAATTTTACCTTTCTAATAATGTTTCCTCCTTTTAAAAATTATTGTAATTGCTGGAATTAAAATTATATTAGATTAAGGAAATTAATTTCAAGGAATACATTCAGTATTTTCAGTTTAATAAGGTTTGTACATGCAACAGCTTTTAAGAGAGATGTTACCCCATGTATTTTCGGGAGATGATTGTAAGAAATACTGGGTGATTTAATAGGTTATTTTTATCTTTTATGGGGACTTATAATCCGTTCTATCTTCTCTAAATGAAAGGAAATAAAAAAGAAGAGTTGTCTTATTCAAACTAAAATTGTGGAAGACTCAAATCAGGTCTGCTTGATGAATTTCTAGTATAAAAGACATATTTACTTGATTACAAACAGCTGAAATGGCCATATGGTTGAAACATCAGCCAGGGAACAAAGTAATTGTCCCATGGATAACAATAATGTGAACACTCTCTTGAAATATTCAGCATCATTTCCAAGTTCGAGGCATTTTGTCATGTGGTAATTTCTCAGTGGATTTTTCCTGGCTTCTGCCTTATTAGTGAACAGCACTGTGTTCTTCCTTTTCTGTAAATTTTTTTCTATCCCATGTATTTGAATTAAATATAAAGGGTAGTGCAAGAAAAAAGTGCATTAGTTTTTATTTATTAAAAATAAAGAGTAGTGAAAATTTTAGTTTCATACTAATTGTGTTTTAGTGTTAGTATTTGCAGGATTGTTCTTATACTTCTATGCATTCCACATTAATTGGAAAAAAATAACCACCTCTACTTAGAATTAAAAGAAATGAAAAGAAAAAAAACTATTCCTGGTATTCTTGTTTAAATAGCAACCAATAATCATCTTGAATACTCCAGTCAATATATGCAGCAAATACATTTAATGCAGACTTCTATAATTTTCCTTTATAAAAAAAGAAGAACTTTATAATTTGCTTGTTTTTCTATTGCTATGTAGCTGTTTATTGTCTACAGAGAAAAGGATTGTTAGAAAATATCTTACCCCTTTATTTCCTTTCTTCCTCTATTCTCTGGACAAATTATGATACTCTGTAGTTACACTATAATTGTTCTTAAATAGCTTGACAGACCACACACCCAGCTCTCAATATGAATTCAAGTAATATTTGATGGCAAACAGAATGCGAACTAAAAAATCTTTGAAAGAGAAAAATAAATTCTACTGCTAAGGTCTTCTGAAGATAAGGTGAAACATGAACATTTAATCTAAGGAGATTAAAACACAACTGAAAATAAATATATATATAAATTTAAAAACACGCTTCATTTGGAGGCAGAAAAGTAATTTCAAAACAACAAAAGAAACAATACAAAATTTAGATATTAACTTGGGAGAATTAAAAATTTGCAAAAAACCATGGTTCTGGTAGTTGTTGATGGGACAGTAGATAGCAAAATAAATATGAGTTTGACATGCCTTTGCCTTAGAAAAGATGCCTGTATGTTTGGAATATATGTGCAATTGTATTAAGAAATGTCTAAAATAGTTACATTATATAAGTTCCTTATAAACCATTACAAATTTTATTATACCCACTAGAAAAAAATTATTAACTTTAGAAAAATAACAAACAATGAATCCTCATTAAAGTGATAATCTTCAGAGCTGCTAGTAAGGGCAATGAGAAGAAACCCATGAACAACTGAAATTAGCACAAAACCAAGACTTGCTTGACATTTAGAGAGGAAAAAAAGGTGTAACTGTGTGAAGAAGTGTTTCTTTTTTTATTTTTCTTCTGTTTTTTGGAGAAGAAATGTTTACAAATACAGTAGATTTATAAGCAGTTATTTGTCTAAAAAAGACAAAACAAGTTGTCTCTATTTTCTATCAATATACATATGAGAGCAAGAAAGCACTCCAAACTCCACTACTGATACTAGCTTTAAAGAATACCAAAGTAGACACTATATATTTAACATATGACCTTTTCCTACCTGTTTAAGATTGCAGTGGCTGTAGACTTAGCAGGACGTTCTGAACAAAGCTTACAACAAACCATGTGATGTTTGAAGACCATGTAAAACTAGAGATGCAAGTAGGCCCAAACAGCAGTGCATTCATTCTCCACAGTCTTTACTTTCTGGGTCTTCCCAGGTGCTTTCTTTTCTGACTGTATGAAAGCTTATTTGCTGCCATTTTACTCAGCCAGTGTGCAGTTATTAAAAGTTACTCTCAGTTTGCAAGACAGAGCACTGTGACCATAACCTTTCCTTTCATGGAAACCTTTTAATTCTCATTCAGTTCTCTTCTTTCAACTGAGGTTGGACCTACATCAAGAAGAAATAATATCTTCATGCCCTTAAACATAACCTCTCCATTTTTCCCTACTGCCTGTAGCATTCTATCCTTGTCCCAGATGTACAACAAGGTCAAAACCATGGTCCCTCCTACACTGTTAGTCACAGATGGCCTCGATGTGGGATTCCTATGGCATTTCTGATCCAGATTAGATAGTCTTTCAAGTTGTGTGACTGAACTGCATATAAAATTTTCCATGAAAAAGACGGTGTCAGCACTTCCTGTCCCCACTGAAGTTCAATGTCCCTTCTCTGTTATGAGTAGTCTGAAATTTCAAGTAATCTCTTTGCGTCAGTAAGATTCAACTTCAATATTTTTTATGCCTTGGCAGTGTTTGTTTGTTTCCCATTTTCTCAAAAGGTTTGCATTTAAACTCAATTTAAATGAGAAAAGGAAAAGCTAGACTTCTGTCTTGGGATCTTTGGCTCTAAATCTAAATAAGTATATCACTCTAGTTATATTTTTATGTTAGTATGTTTTCATTCCCTGCATACTTATTAGCTATGATGCACATGACTAAAACACAAGTCTCTCTTTTAAAGTGCAATTCATAAATATCAAATGAGAAGCCTTAGTCTGTAGCTGGACTTTGTATATTGAGAATTCATGTGGTTAGCTGACTAAATTGATGGTTTTTTTAAATTGAAGATAAGAAAACCATATGGTTCATCTCAGATGAATTAATATTTGAAGGGACTAGATGAGCCTCAGTTGTGTATCCAAGATTCTTCAAGTTCAATCACTCATTCATCTTTTCCCATTTTTCTTATAAAGCATTTTTACGTTTAAATAAAAATATTAAAAATAAAATAAAAATCTTTTGAATTATCTATACAGACTAAAATTTAGCATTTTTGAGTGAAGCCACACTTCAGTCTATTTTTCTACTGCACTTCTTGACCCTAGATGACAGCATAATTCAATACATATGACAAAGCCATTAGATTTAGGCTATTCCAGATAAACATGTAAAAACATAATAAAAAGGTAAAGTGCTTCCAAAGAAGATGTTGCTATGATTTCTTTCTTTCCAATAATAAAAATTACTCATACAAATGTACATTTATATAGTTGAAGTTAGGTTAAGAAATGATGGATCAAAAGACAATATTTGTATCACTAAAAAGTCATGAACAAAGTAGTCATATTTGTCATAACTGTGATAAATTGTAGTTTTAAAAGATATTACAAAATTACTTCCATTTGTAAACATTAAATTTCAATTTTGTATTCATTCATTTTGTTTGGATGAACTATTTTAAGATTAAGCTTTAAAAACACTTGTGGAGCTCAGACAGACTGAGAAAAACCAACCTCCCAAATATTTCTCCTCAGCTATACTTCATGCTAAGTAAAGAAATAGAATAATGTTAAATATAATAAATATGCAACTGAAAAACAAGAATAGATAAAAAGGTTCCTTAATGTTTCTCTTGCCCTGAGAAAATGATTTTTAAATAGTGAAATAATAAAATGAAGTTTAAAATCTAATGAATTCAAGTTAAAGAGCTAAGCTGTCCTCAGAGCTTATCATCCATGAAAGATAGAAAACCAGAAATGCTTACTTAAAGCAGATTTTAGAGATGCCTTGTCCATTATCATTCTCAAAACAGGATTATCATCAAGACAAAGCGAGATCAGTCAGATCTGAAGCATAAAAAATCCACAGACATGGTTTTCAAAGCATCCCCTCTGGACAATATTTTACAGTGGTGAACTTTCTGCCAGCTGGAAAGGTTTTTCCTGAGGTTTAATCTCCCCCTCAAAACAACTCTGCTACACCATCTGCAACAACAGGGAAGCATTTGAATCCGCTTTCTTTGAAACTCCCCTCCAAAAAATTATAAAGTCAGATCATCAGGCTCCTCTGCACCAGACAGTTCTTTCAGTTTGACCTCCTTCACAGGTCATGTTCTAGCTCTCTCACCATCTTGGTAGTTGACCACTGGGCCCTGCTCAAATGCCCAACCTTTTTTTTTTTTGAGGCATTTTTGCCATAGGGCCAAGTAAAATAGAACTGGGCCTGGTAATTCACATGTAACCTCCTCAGGGCTGAGATGAGATAATAAAAACAATGACATAATAATTTAACTCAACTTCTTGTTCTCTCCCTAACGTAGCCCACTATACACTAAACCTGCAATAAAAGGCACATTTGGGCTTACCATAATCTTAGTGCCTGCAGTAACACTCAAGTCCTTTTCAGCTAAACTATTTTTCAGCCATTTTATGTTGTTCTCAAGCATATGGTCACTCTCTCCAAGGTTCAGAACTTTTTACTTCTCTGTGATGAAGATGAACATGCAAATTTAATTGCTAATAATATTGAAAATTTTGTATGTGAATCCTCTTTCAAATAAGACTTTGAAAATATTTTATCATACTGAATCTTCATCTATTATGTGATTTAAGCATTTAGATAGAGTATGTTATAATTTCCTACATGTGTGTGCTTAAGCCTAGAACTCACTAAGCTGATGGAATTTTAGGTAAACACCAAGATTCCCAACTAGGTCAGTCCCAAAGCAATATTTACAGGAGCCAAATATGTGAATCCAATTGACTATTTCTGTGCCCAAAATGTTACAATGTTGTGTACATGAGGCAGCTGTTAATTTTATTCATTCTAGATTATAAACAAAACATAATATATTCTACGTCTCATTGTACAGAATAAGTACACCCAGATATCCAGGGATATAAGATTAGACTGATCAAGTTTGATACATGTTTTGTGGAATCATTTCATAGTTCTCCAACCCAGTGTTCGCTGTGCCTTTCTGTGTTGCTTGTGCTGGTCTTTCTAAGCTTTCATCATCTCCTTTACTGCTGTGTTTAAGAACTCTTAGAAATCTCCGTGGTTTCTGCCCTTCACCACACAATTTATTTTCTTAGCTCCAGCTACAGCCAGTAGTGATGTGGCAGTGCTATCTTCAGAGCTCTGGATTCTTCTGTTCTACAGACCAGATGTAGCCCTAAGGCCTTACAAGCAGTAGGACAGTAGTAAACTATTACAAACTTCTGATGGTAAAGTCCTTCATAATGACTAAATTAAATTGAAATGTACCTTTCCATTTATTTTATAACCTGAAGATAAGGAAACTAATCAAATATATTAGTTGCAAGAAGATTCAAACTGCCAATATTTCAATGTAACATTTTTGATGGATGTGGAGTAATCCACTCTATCACTATGTAGGTAAAATATTGCCATATACAACATGGTAATCAAATATGTTTTTCTTGTGCAAGTTGGAACTGCCTGAAGTAAACCTGATTAATTAGTTATGGCAGTTTACTGTGTTTCACTGAGAAGTTATGCACTGTAAAATTTTAACTGAATTGAGTTAAATTTTAGCTGTTTGTCCTATGAACTTCTGAGATTGTTTACAGCTTCTCTCTAGCAATAAAAAGTAGTTTTCTATGGCATTGACCTTTAAGCAAAGAAGACTTTCTAAAGTACTAGGAAGAAAACAGCTGACATAAGCTCTGTGAACTTTAAGAGAACTAATAAGAAAAGATTTTAGTGCAGATGTGAAGACAGACGCTACTCTCATCATTGTGCTGTAATCAGTATTATGTGACAGTAGACTAATGTATTCCTCCTCAGTGTTACAAGGCTTAAAGGACCTAGCAAGTAAGTTCTATCTTCAGAGATAATGCAGAGTCTGGGGGGAAGCAGGACTCTTCTTCCTTGACCTTAGACATTTAAATATTCAATGTTAGGATCATTTTTGTCCATGATTTACTCAGGCTAATTTAACAGGCAGTAGATAGATTGGTAATCACCAAAGGAAATTCATACTGTTTTAGATCAGAGGTAAAATTTCTATTAATTTCCCTACAGAGCCTTTATTTCTCCTGCTGACTCAGAGCAGTCTAGGATGATTAGCACAAAAGTAGAACTCAGAACACCTTTCTGCTATTCACACCTAAAGTCTGTTTGAGCTGGGGTGCTGTAGGGTGTCTGAGATATCCTTGCAGGCATATAAAAGAGAACATAAAGACAATTCATGTTTGGTTTTTACTCTGAAAGGACAAGTGGATCTGTGTAGGATACCTAGCAAACTCAAATGTTTAGAGGTGCCTCTGTGTAGGCTATTGAATTAATACCCCAAGATTCTAAGACAGCGGAAGTCATGACAAACAACCACCATCAAGGTTTAAGGATCTTTATTCTTAGGGTCTGAAAGCAATTTTTAATAAAAATACCTGTGCTATTCATCACACTCTGTTAATTGAACCTGCTTCTGACACTAACAGAGTGCTGGTAGTGTGCTCGACCTGAAGGTGTCTTTCAAAGGTATTTTGTAATTTTTATAACATTGCTCCGTTTATTCAAATTAGTAGTACCAAAGCCCATAGTGGGATAGCAAAGTCAAACACTTTTGATCAGACATATCCATGCTATAACATGCTGAGTGAGTTTTACAGAACATATTGTTAAATGACTGGTATTTCAATGACACTTAGTAAATTGGAAATGGAATAATTTAATTCAAAATTAGTATTAAACCACAAATATGTTACTGAATTCAAGAATGTATTCATTTAATATCATGTTTACACATGGCCTAAATGATTTATTTTCTGGTTTTATGGCAATTAACCACTGTTAGAAGTATTCAAATTGCTTCACTTGATTTTTTTCTGAATGTTATTTTTTATTTCATCTTATTTGTCAAAGTTGTTATTCCTTCTTAGACAATTAAAAAAAAAATCAAAATTGTTTCCCATGGTTTCTCTTAATGAGCTGTCATGATACACAGCTTAGCAAATGACATAATTGTGTGTTTGTACAGAATTAATAAAAATAGATTCTATAAAAGCCACATAGTTTTGTTTTATCATTAATATCCTTTATTTCAGTACTTAGAGTTTCTGAGTACCCTGGGATGTTTTCCAGCAGAATACATTAATGCATTATGTTACTCACAGGACAATGGATTGCTTTTGACTTGTTTTTGATGTATGAAGGATCTTCTTGGATGGGAGAAAGATTGTTCATCATGAAATACAATTAATTTAGCAAAATGAACATTTCATCCTTAGTGTCTTCATCTCCTTATATTTTGTTTTACTAACGCTTAGTTTCACATCTTGCTGTTCCTATACAGTTGCCACAACTTGTTTAAGAGACAGTTATATAAATAATGTTTATAATAAAGTTACTCTATTTTCTTTGATTTCACCAAAATTTTATGTAGTATTTTAATTAAAACCTGTATGTTAGGTTTTGTTGTCTTTTCAGTATTTTCGTCAACATTTAATTAATGTTTTGATTAATTAAATCAATTCCCTAATTAATCAAAGTCTTATTCTAAAATCAAACTAATTTTCTTCCACTCCAGGCTGCAACATCCAGTTCTCCAATTCAAAACCAGTGTATGACCAAGTCTTCCACAGTGTCTACACTACAAAGAGGAAACATTAACAATGCACTTGTATTTACTGCGAGTATATAACTGTAAGTTTGATGGCTTTCTTGGTAAGAAATTTTACAGAAAATGAGAACACAGAAAAGTTGCTGGCCTAGATTTATTAAATCATTTTGTATAGTAAAACACAGGATACCACATTAGCTATTTTGTAGAAGGTGAGAATTGGAGTAAGAATTATGTGATGCAAGTAGCTTTTGAGATGGTGAGTATGTGTCAGACCCAGCCTATTAGAGGTATTCAGGTAAGATAAGCTCAAAGAGGTGTTTTGTTTTATAATTTCATGTATTATTTTTTTCAGGGGAAAAGAATGTATGAAGGAAATCTATTTGTGATTGCTGTGGTTTGACAGTGGCCCAATGCCAGGCACCCATAAAAGCCACTTGCTCACACTCCCCCGCCACAGCTGGGCAGAAGAGAGGAAAAAAAAACAACAAAGTGCTCATGAGTTAAGAACCAGGACAAAACACTTCAAGGACAAAAAAGGCTTAGCTTAAAGTTGCAAAGTGAATTTATTACTAACAGAATCAGATAATGATAATGAGAAGCAAAATAAGCCCTTGAAACACCTTTTTTCCCCCCCAGTCCCCTCCCTCCTTTCCACTGACAGTACAGAGAGAGACGGCATGGAGTTTTGGTCAATTTTTCACCCCAGGTTTTCTTCATTGCTCTGGGAAAGGAGTCCTTGCACTGTGAGACCATGGGGTCCCTTCCTAAGGAACAGAGTTCTCTCTGAACTTCTCTAGCATGGCTCCAATCTCCCAGACAGCCATCTGCCCAAAACTGCTGCAATACGAGTCCTTCTCATGGGCACAGTCCTCCCAAAACTGCTGTGGCATGTGGCCACAGAGTCCAGTCCTCCAAAGACAGGCTGCTCCAGAGAGAAGAGACCCCCCTCTCTCCACCAGATCTCCCACAGGATCACAGCTCCCTCCAGGCCTCCACCCACTCTGGCATGGACACCCCCCTCCATGGGCTGTGGGTGAATCTCTGCATCCCCCTGGACCTCCATGGGCTGTAGGGGCACAGCTGCTTCACCCTGCTCTCACCACAGCCTGCAGAGGAATCTCAGCTCCCGTGCCTGGAGCACCTCCTTCCCTTCCTTCTCAGACACCTCTCTGACCTTGATGTCTCCATGTTGTTTTCCCCCACATGTTCTCACCTCCTCCTCCTCTCTGGTGTGCCCCTCTTTGCTTTGATTTTCTTCTTAAATCTGTTATCACAGAGGCATTACCAGCCTCTCTAATTGTCCCAGCCTTGGCCAGCAGCATGTCCATCTTTAGAGGCATCAGGGATTGGCTCTGCTGGATACGGTGGAAGTTTCCAGCAGCTTCCCACAGAAGCCACTTCTGTGGTCCCCCCCACTACCAAAAGCTAGGCTGTGCAAAACCAACACATTTACACAAAGTTGAAGAAAATCTAAGGCATCAATGAAAACCAGCCAACTGGATAGAAAGTGTGAATTCACCTTGAAGAACAGGCAAATGAACATGAAGTAAAAATAAATGCTGCAAAATGTGAGGAAGAATAATTGGAGCTTAATAACAACAAAAATGTGTTGTAATATAAACAGAAAAATCTGCTATATGAGGCCTCTTTGTGACGAGTGGCTGTCTGAACAACAATGTTCAAAAGTACCACAGGCACATTCACATATTCTCACTTCAAGCCTGAAAATGAATTTTCTCAGCAATCATGTGTTTTATGAGAAAAAGATATAAGAAATTATAAAGGAGATTCTAAATCTACATCAGGTATTTTAGGGGCTTGCTAAGCTCAGTAGCCCAGTAGAGGCAAGGCTGGTGTTGCTCCATGTCCCCAGTTTGTTTTTTTCCTGGTTGTTTTTCTTTTTTTTTTTTTTTTTATATCCTGCTACTTCCGTCAGACCAGTTTTCTAGAGAATATATTTAGCCTTAATCATACTACTGATCAATATCACTTTTGCATTTGGGAAGTGGGGGTACTCTTCTAGTATCTCAACTTATAAACTAATTTTAAGCATTCCCTTGGGATTTTTAGGCCGTTCTGGTAATGAAAACTTCTCATTTTGTGTTGTACTTTATTTTTCATCATATTTCAAATCCCAAATGTCTTTATAAAATTCTAGGAGTTAAAAAGCCCCCACACTTCATTATATTTCTTCTTAATGAGGATTAGCTTACTCATCTTCATAAATAAAGTACTCTACATTGCCGGTAAAGCAGTATTTCCACATGAAAGATAGTTTTATTCATTGCACTGAACGTACCTTTCCCTAAAGAATAAAAGGGAAGAAAGATTCCTATGGTTCTTTTTTCTCCCTTTTCATTCTTGCCTGTGTTTACTTTAATCATTTAGAAGCTAAGAAACTCAAGATTAATTCCCTTAGAAACTGAGATTAAATTATGGACAAAGCATGCAGGAAAGTTCTGAATAAATCGCATTCAAGTGAGCAGACCAGAACGGTTGCCTGCAGATTGCTCCTTAATAAAATTTCAGCATAATCAGAAAGCAAGGTCACATGCAAACAATTACTGCCAGCGGTGGGGGGACTGGCTCTCAGCAAGTTGGCTTCAAATAGATGTTAATTTTTTTGTACTTTATGAAAAAATGTAGACAAAGTGTATCAAAGGGTAATGAACGTTTCTAAAACTGGTGACATCGGGTTCAACCCACATCCAATCACACACACATATGCTCAGCTTAAGGATATAGATGTGAACACCTAGGCATGCTATGCAAGTGCATGAGGATTGACACATATGCACAGGCCTTCCACTAAAAAGGAAAAACAAAACCAACTATTGACCAAAGAAGTAATGAAAACACAGAACACAGTGTGCACAAATTATAGTGGGAGGGGAGATGCCAGTTTCCATTTATATATATTGAAACAAACTTTTATTTTCCCAAATACTAATTTCGTTCTTTTGTTGAAATGGGGATGTTTTAAAAGCAAAAATATCTAAAGTATAGAAGCAAAACAGTGCTGCTGATTTTCACACAAGGCTTAATGGAACATATATATCACATAAAAGAAGACAATAAAAAAAAGTTAGTGACAATTTTCATTTGTATTTCTTTAAGGAGATCTTTGTAGTTTTTTGCATGAGTTAGCAGTTCAGAGAATAATCAATTTTCACTACTTGCTTTTCATAGAGTTGTTGAAAGACATAATTTCTAAAGTTGAGCTCAAAAAATGTCCTTTTGTGTGCTCTGGGCAACTTATTTATTTTGAAAATGTGGATCATTATATGTTATGATACAGCTTAATATTTCCCAAAAACGAGGCTCTACTCTGCAACTATTACTACTGTCTCAATCACACAACAGAAAAATAAAATTTTTAAGGACTTTGTTGTAGAAAAGTTCAGCCCTACAGCTGCTATTAATGGATAATTTATACCAACTCCTACAGTTCCTAACATGGAACTGCATTGTTACCCATAAATGTGGCATCAAACATACAAAAAGAAGTGCACAATTGTAAAAACTATGTTAAATTTAAGCCACAGTGTTACCTTGCTTATAGAAAGAAAATGCTGGAGCCACAGGAATGTCAGTGGAAATCTTCATGGCCTAAGATATATTTTTATAATGGGAAAATAAAATAGAAAATTAAATCCTGAAGTGCAGTTTTTCCAGAGAAAGTTGCATTAATTTTTATACAAATGTCTTTATTTATCATGAATAATGACTTAACCATCCTCTCCAGGAAGAACATGAATACTGACATATATTTTTATTGTGACTACAATGCCATAAAACTGATTTACTCAACAGAGAGAGGTAAAAAAACAAAAGAGGAAAGCACAACAAAAATATTGTATTTCTGAGGGGGGGAAAAGGAAAGCAAGAGACAGTTTTCTCCAATAAGAAAGACAGTATTTTGGGATTTCTATGCTGAGTTTGATACAAAGAATTAAGAAAGCTTTTGAAATCTTCTTTTTTGTTCATTTCTTTGTTGATTTGTTTAAGGGTTTGTGCAATCCAAAGGACTTATTTTATTTTCTCCGTATAAAAGAATACTGTTGATTTTAATTACTACTGAAATCTTCACCAATGTTTTTTCATAAGTTGTTGATGTTATATGAAACATATGGTTATCTAGTAATGAAAAGGTCAGATAGAAAAGTAATAGAAATGTGCAACAACACTTTAAAATGTTTTATAAACAGCAGCAACTGTTTCATTTTAATTTCTATAAATTTTGACGTCTTTAGTAAAAAACTAATGCTAAAGATGTTCGCTTAAGTATTCAGGAAAATAAAAAGAGGAGTTGAGCCTATCTACTCATGACTGGTGCCTTATTCAAATTAACTTATCTTGAAGGGAACTGAAACCAAGTACACATCTTAGTTTTCCATCCTAACCTGATTTGAAGAGGAAGTGGAGAATGGCTTTAATGTTTATATCATGAATGTTTCCTTTGCTTCTCCTGCTGCTGTGAAGTGTCTGCATGTAAAGACAAGGTCAGACAGACTCTGGAGAGGAAAGAGGGGAGCAGGAAAGGTGCTTTAGCTGTCACCAGAAGTGTTTGTGTGATAACACCAACTAGAATGAGTGGGGCTAATGGAGGAGAAAGATTGTTGTCAGTCTTGCTTTGGACAAACACTGGCAAGAGCTGGTCAAGAACTAGCACATACAGCAGCAAACACATCTATTAAAAGATTGAGGAGATTATGTGAGTCTTCAGGATTGCTTTGAAAGGAACAAGCACTTTCAGATGGAATGTGCTAAGAGTGGATAGTTCAGATGGAAGCCCAACACTGAGATTCTGCTGGAATTAGGGAAAACACTGAGATGCACATGAGCCCATATCTTGGCCTGTCAGCCCGTCCCAGTCCCCATGGCTCTGCTGGCCATGCTGGGACTGTGTCTCCAGGGATCTGCCATCCTGTGCTGCAACTGATGGCAAGGCTAACTTTTCAGGTTGAACCAAAAGTTTCTAACCTTTCCCCATCTATCTGAATTAATCTTTCTTAACTTTCAGTCACCATGCAAACAACATGATAACATGCATGGCATCTAAGTGTACATTGGTTTAAAAATAAACTACCATGTAATATTTTTATTGCATTTTTAAGAATACAGTTGCAAAATTACCCAAGCCTTCCATTTTGCTCCTACTTTATTACATAGAGAGCACCTTATTGTATAAGAAAATAATAAACTGCCATAATTTCCTGCTTTGTGTGTAGGCCTGTTTACCTGTACCTATGCCTAGCTTCAAAACTCGTGGTGGGAGCAAAGAAGTTTCATGTAGCTTGAATTCTTGTCTGATGTGAATGCTTGTCAGATAGGTGGGAAGTGAAATCAAAACAGATTCAGCAAGCTGTACTCTTTGTGTCAAATTCTGAATACATAGGAGATATATATGAGCTATGGAAAAACAGCACTATGTTGTAAATACAGTGCAATAATATTTTTCTGTTTTGTGCTTTTTAATGAAAGCTGGAGAAGTGGAATAACTTACTATAAATTCAATCCTGTAAGCATTCTAAAAAGCAAGTATTCTTTCCTTTTTTTTTTCACACCTGCACTCACTCACAGTTCTTTTACAGAGTGAAGAACCACAAAGAGCCTGTATTCACATAACATAATAAAAAGCATGCTGCTCTGTTATAACTGGAACTTACAGAGTGATAATGGAGATAGCTACTGAATCATTAATATAGTCACAGCAGAGAATAAGGCAAAACTTTTGTAATTAAATTTATTTCAGGAGCAGCATGTTTTCTTAGATGCTGTTGATATGCTTTAAATCCTTTTCTGTATTTAAAAGCCAAAAAAAAAAAAGAAACAACAAAGCAGCAAGTGTTGCATGGGAATGTTAAAGAGGAAAAGGGAAAGTTTACATTCAAAATGTATGTTTAGCCTAAAGTGTTAGAAAAGCTTCTACTCTATGTACCCTCAAAGTCTCAGTATTAATTAAATTAGAATCAGTACATCCTCGTCAATAACCACTCAGTTATCACTGTAATATTATTCAAAAACTAATAAACAGACATAATATCTTCAACTGTTAACTATAGGTAATTTTTAAATTTTTAGAAAAACGTGAATTTTTTTTTTAAGGCGAGATAAACGAGTGTTTAAGGGGAAAAGTATCTTTATGCTATTCCTCCCAAGTGTGTTCTAAGTTTTTCTATACTTAAAATCTGACTGAATATGTTCCTTACTAAGGTCAGTTTAAAGATTGCAGTTCTGATATTCTTTCTGGGACTTAGTTTATTAATCACAGCATGACAGTCTAATTTGAGAACTGGTAGATGTAACTCCTATTTTAAAAACTACTTCCTGATTTTGGTCTAATCAGTGCATTATCTGATCAAATAAGAAAGTAGCTGCAGATTAAAACTTTTAAATGAAGGTGCAGTCCTGTGAAAGAGGCATTTATGCAACTATTATGCTCAGTGGAGAATTAAGTAACACCCTCAAGGGAGCCTATGGGCACCTTCATACAAAGCACTTAAATCACCTTCTCAGTTGCCAAAATTTCACATTCCTGGAGTTATTTTTTCTTGCTCCAAGGTCTGGCTTCCAGTAGCTTGTCCAAAACCATGCAGGTCTCCATTTGGTATTGTTCCTAGATCTCCTTGGGAATGCATGGAAATGGAGGCCCACCTCTGGGTAACTGAAAGGCTCATTTGATTTGAGTAACACCTTTGAAAACACTGAGCATTTTGATGTGGGGTGAAATTTTGGATAATTATGTAATTGTGTTGTACTGGCATGGCAGAGAGGTGCGTGAGTCTCTCGAGTACTACATGGGACAGAAAGGAGATATATGCTATTCCAAGGTAGCAACTGGAGATAGGCTAGGATAACCTGGGACATTTCTAATCAGCACCATTTACGCAACAGAATTAAATTCTGGTTCACTGTTAGCTATAATGACAGCTTCCACATCTAAAGAGCTCTTCAGTTTGCTATACAGATTCATCTAGTTTTATTTAGGAAAAATAGTTGCTGTAAGTTATTACAAAGCAGTTATGGAGGACCAATGCCTTTGTAGCAACATTTGGAAGCCAGGCTATAAGCTTTAGTAGCTATAAGATTCAGTACTTATGTTTGGATAACTAAATTTGACCCCTGCCTCACGCAGATATTAAAATGTATATATCCTGAACCTCAAATCAGTTGGAATCATCTGAGAGTAATAATAAACATCTTCATAGGACAAGACAGGGGACACATGGAGAGCCAGGCCTTTCAAGAAGACCCCTGTTACATCCATACAGAATAGCCCAAGACATCTCAATGAACACTGGGTGTTTAAGTGCAGGCAGAGGAATCAAGTCATAGATGTTTCTGTCTGAAATATTATCATTCACTCATTCTAAGCACATAGAGCCATCTAAAGGAAATCTAAAATACATTAGTTGAACTATGCCTTTGTGAGCCTCATTCTCTCTTTTTACTTAAAGGAAAACACACTGCATTGTCTTACATCTGCATATGTAAACATGGGTGAGATTAATCTTGTTCTCAGTGTGCATGAGACATCATTTGCAGAAATTATGCCAGGTTATGATTTGTTTCCACTCCTGTGGTTACTACTTGCACTAGAAACTCCATGTAAGTAAATGTTGAGATAAATAACCATAAGGAATAAGGTTAACTATGGTCTTGCTGTGTTCTTGCAAGAAATGTAGTTTTATTTTTCATCTGAGTTACATCAAGACAATTCAGGACATTGATGAAAAGACAGATCTTGAAGAGTTTAAGAATGAAATGCATGCTCTTCTCAGAAAGGTAACAGGATCATACATATTTGTGAGAAAAAAGGAGCAGTAACCACAGAAAAACAATCATGCTGACTGCTAATTTTGAGAAAGGACAGGGAAGATATAAGGTAATAAATGCATAGGAATACAGGGAATCAGTGCCCAGTGATAAGGAGCAAGGACTGGATACTTTCATGTCTGAGACAAAATTTTGTAGAGCTGTATGTGACAGCTTAGTGGCTAAATCCATGTAAGAAGAAACACTGAAGATTTAGTAGCAGGAATATATGTTAATATATGGCATATATGTTAATATATGTATGGATGGCTTATAGTTTTTCTTTAGCTTTTCCTTTATTATAAAGCCTTCAGGCAAATTATTTGTAAAATGGACTTTCTAATCTTGAATTATCTTCTGCAGAAGTGTACAATTTCAGTTTTCATTTTACATTTTTTTAAAAATAAATTTAGTTCTGCTGGTGAATTTGCCTGAGCTGAACATCTTTAATATCCTTTAATATTATTTCTGTAAAAGTTCTTATACAAAATATTGACTAAGTTAAATGATTAGTTGTCTCCAATTGCTTCAACTGCACTTATGCTTTCTTTCTTTAGAAAAATCTATTAGAAATTATTACAAAGTGGCACTTGAATTTCTTTTCAAATGTAGCTTTTAATTTTAATAAATTATGTTTCTTTTAAATATTTTTGAAAGTATTTCTTGTTCTTTTTTTTTCATTTTTTAATGAATTTTTGCAATTCATTATGATATATTGTGAAAAAGTTTTTGAGATATTTGAGTGTGTTATAAAGTAAAGATATGTTTAAAGTAAGACATTTCAACAGAAGTGGATGTTCGACTAGTCCCTAGAGAATTATAATGGGAAAATCATTGGAAATAGAATATACTGATGTTTTATACCATCAGTGATCCTGGACTGAAAGAAAGAAAAACTTAAATTTTTTACAATTGCTGGTCCTTTATTTTTGTTTTACCCTTATGAATTCATGTACAAAATAAAGCAACTCATGCATGAATGAATAGATATGCTTCCTGTATATAAGCTAATCCACTTAGAAAACTAAAGCATATAGGAAGAAAACAGTCTAAAAATATGTGTATGTCATTCAAGGACGTCTTTCTTTCATCTTTCCATTCTAGAATGATGCACTGTTATCAAAGTCATTCTGTGGGAATTTTATGCAGTATTTCAAAAAAGGTATTTTTAAGCTTTCTGCTTCAGTTTCTGTCCAATAATGTCAAGTAATTGAATGAATGAGGCACTGAGTTCATGGTGGGCATGCTGCTACTGCAGCGCCATGCTATGGAGCACAAGAGCTTGGAGAAGTTTGGAGCACCATCCTGTTAGCTTGTATGTAGTATCAGATTTCTATAATGCCCTGACTTCCACCTTGGTGACAATTTGGTTATCACTGGTCCAGACCACATCTGTCTGAAGACACATCCTAGCACACAGCTTAGTAATACTGCCCAAACATCAGCCAAAACCCATTTCTATCTAAGCAGGGATGTCTAAAAAGGAAACTTTTTCTTCAGGTATAATGACTAAAATTTACTTCAAATATCATACCAGAAGCAAAATGCAGGGAAAAGCTCTTATTTACTTTACTATCAGGATTCTTGGAAATCCTAGCCATACTGTGCTGCAAGCTATAAACATGCACATGCTTTCACAGTCCCTGTGTACATCTCTTCATCCAGCCCATGCAATAGGGACAGGGAACTCTCCATATTTTCCTCAGAAACAGGTTGCACACCAGTTCCTGTCCCAGTAGAGGCTACAGCAGAATCAACCTAACAACACCAACCTCATCCATTTCCTGTGATTCTTTGTATTCTTGGTGTTGTTGCTTTGTTTCAAATCATTTACTGAGCAGCCCAAAGGGGATTAGCAATGGGGCACTAGGTAGATGTTTTCCTATGTTTCTAGTGACTGAAGAGCTCTATCTTTTTGGTGGCACAGTAAATTGCATAAGGCTGTTTTAATAATAGGAGCCTGAAATTAAGCGGCACAGAATTCTTCCTTTCATTCTCAGTAAGTATATATTCAGAAAAAAAACAAACAAGGAGATCAAAGCAGCAAATCCCTCCTCACCACATACTTAAATTATGTTTCTTTGTATCAGATTATATCTATAAAGAAATTATAAATAAATGTTCTGATACACTTGTCATTCATAGTAAGTAACTGATTAAACCCATTAGGGATCAACAGCATTGAAGTGGTTGCATAGTTTCAGTCACTTGATGAGAGGGGGGAAAAAAGCCTCAGAAAGACTGTTTCTTTTCAAGGATTTGCTTTCTTCTATTGATTCTGATAAGGTATTTTTGTTCAATGTTTCAGCTTCTCTTAGGAGGTCTCAGGAATTAAGTACTTAAAAGATATCTCAATTTATTTCATACTACAATTATCTGGTGAATAAAGATCTTTCGTTACTGCAGTGCAAGAGAAATGAAAGCTCTATAAGCCATTTTGAGTTTGTTTTCCAGCCATGTAGTAACAGGACATTTTGCAGTGTACCGGGAGACAAACAATCTGCTCCTATTCTCAATAAATGAACAGAGTGATCTTTAGGAACTCCTGGGTTACCATGGATACCATGTATTCTAAGTCACATTGTTTCTGAATTAAAAATCAGTTTTCAAAATTGTTAAACATAGCAGAAGCAAAATTTTGTCTTTTGGTTTGTTATATTTTTCTTTTTTCTTTCTGCCATAAAAGGCATAGTAATACTAAAGGTAGGGAAAAAAAATTGCTACTCACCGGCAGTCATTTACAACTTGGATCTTCATCAGCTGAGCTGTCTTCTTTAGTTGCTGTGTGATAATGATTTCATTTTATGCAATTTTACTTTGGACTACTAAAGGTTACTATGGAAACCTCAACTCTTTTCCCCTCTTCACATTCTTTGAACAGGTAGTAAGTCTCGCTATGTGGGGGAAGTGGCACTGAAACGTTTCTTGAAAATCAGCTCCAAATTGCTTTTGCCATTCATAAGGCAATGTGAAACAAAGATTTTTTCAGACAGTCTGGTAGAAGAAAAAAATATTTTAAAAAAACAAAAAAAAGTTTGAATCTTTAATATCTGCCAAACTTCTGGGGTTTGACTCACTGAAATGTCATTTCTTCATTGATTATCATGGTGAATATAAATGATTCCAGCATTAATCAACGTAGTAAAGTGGTGCAGGATTTATTCTCACATGTTCTTGTTTTCAGTTTTTTCAAATTTTTCAACCTATGAAAAAGCCTTTTTATTTTCTTTTGATTCCTCTGTGTAAATCATGTTAAATTAATTGTTGAAACACAAACAATGGATACAGTTAGTTTCAGCGCTTCCAATTTACTTTGAACACTGTCATTGCTTTTTGGTCCAGAATTCACAATGTCCAATCAGAACATCTAAGTGAGTTTCTAATTTGTTTCAACCTAAAATTCAGTTCATAATTTAGAATACTGAAGCATTTACTTTCAGGCCAGTCTGTAATTGGCCATCAAATAATTTAATTCTTTATATATTATAATCTAGTGCTGTGCCCCATCTCTAAGCAAGCAAGACAGCTAATGATCTCAGACTCTTATTTGTTTATATTTATTTTTAGTCATGTAGAAAGAAAGAATCTATAATTTTGCTTCTTGTCTGGATTCTTCTGGGTCTTACTCTTCACTTGGGTTTATCTGCTTTGATTGGAAAACTTCCTATATCAAAATTAAACAACACAGAAAAAAATCCAGTAACAAATCTTTGACGGTCATTTCTATATGAATTTTGACTGCCAGAATTTAATTTAGTATTTTTTCAATATTTCATAAAGGCATTAATAAATACTTTACTTGACTTTTTAATTTCCATTCAAAATGGAATTGAAGAGCAGAAGAGACCAGAGCCTCCTTTGCCAAGACCAGATGTCACATTGTTCGTCTCCCAAATTTGCTTGAGCAATATCCAAATATGAATCATTTTGTTCTGCTACATCAAAATTTTCTCCTTCTTCACCAACATCAACAAACACTATGTTCAAATATAGGTCTTATGTTTTCTGTTCATTCTGTCTAGTAAGCCAAATGTATAATTTTTTTTTAATATTGGAATGACAGTTTTTTTGCATGAGCATTCAGATTCGAGGAAGTTTCATGAGACATGAAAATTCCAGACACATTTATCTCCAATTTTTTTTCAATTTTATTGAAAGTGCAATTTCAAAATCAATGTAAATAATTATCTTCTATATTTAAGTAGTTTCCATTTTTCCCTTTTTGACCTGCCAGAAAACCAAATCCTGATATGTATGCAGGCAAATATGGTCTTTCTCTAAAGCTCATTCAATTTCTTATTTCATTAACTCTTTTTTTTTTTTGATGGTTTGTTTTTTAAAAGATATTTAAATATCATAATTTAAAACTTTGTAATCAAAACCAGAAGAATGGTACTCTTTGTTTTGGTTTTTTTTTTTTTTTTTTTTTCCTATACCCCAAATAAATTCTGGCATGGCATCTACTCTTAGAAGTTTAAAAAAGATCATACATGGTAGTTCAGGTTCTCTAAAACGATTAATGATTTGATAAGCACACCACAACACATCCACACAATTCACATGACACATTAACAGCCTTGCAAGAGCACTGCTGCATCAAGTTTCCTGACCTTTGATTATTAACTATAAAATCTTGTGACACTTTATTTAAAGGAAGTTCTAAGGTTTTAGTTGTGGTTTTAGAAGAGATTTAGTCAAGAGCACATTCAGCCATGAATGTAAGAAGCACCATTATATGAAGAATAACATAACAATTACATAGTTTTAATACAATGATACTAACATTGTAGGCAATAAAAATTGGTGGACTTTGCAGTGGCAACATTATGGTTACAATTGTACTTGATCTTACAGGACCTTTCCAACTGAAACTATCTATATTTGTAGATAAAAAAGATATTTATCTCACTGAATTTTGTATATTATCAAGTGTCCCATCAGCCCCCTTACTCCACCACTCCTGTATGATTACATAGTTATATACAAATAAATTTAATTTAAAAAGTAGGTCTAAGAAATTTGAGGAGATAAAAGACTTTGAGATGCTTGAATTTTGGTTTAAAAAGACTTGTTACTTACATTTAACCCTTGTCAACTTCAAAATAATTTCTGTATATTGGAATGATGTCTGAAAATACACCATATGGCCTAAATTATTTTACTTAGAATTGAAGCTGAGGAAAAAGACAACTGTGAGATGGGGAGAAAATAATAATAAGATCAGATCTTCATTAAAATCAGGATTTATGTGTCAGATTCCTCAACAGTCATAAGGTTTTTGTAACCAATAATTTTCTGCCTGTTTTTTTTGTTTTAATAATAGTGAAATAATTTAGTTATACTATCTGTGTTCAATAGATTCTAGTCAATACCAGTAGGTACAGCAACAGGTAATCAATATTATCTGCAATATTTTCTTCCTGTAATTCTGAATATTGGTAGTAACTTTGAATACCAGAAGATAGGAGTTTATGATTCAGCTGTTTACATTTTCTATATCAGTTTTCTAACTAAGTCACTCATCTATGCTGGTCCATGTTGAGTAGGAAAACTGTCATCAACAAGTGTTGGGCGCTGGTAGGAGAAATTCCACAGCTCCTTCTGCTACTGGCATGAGGAATGAAATCTTCTAGAGAAGGAAAGAAAGACAAAGAATGCCATGGATCGAGCATAAATTTAGCATCTAATATAGTATCTCACAACTAGGAGGTCCAGAGGTTCTAGGCTGCCTTTTAATTTTAAATTAGACTGGTCCTAGGCTGCCTTTGTGTTTTAAATTAGAATGAAACCACCAGAAGTAAGGGTATAAGATCCAGATCACATCACTTACTGCCAAAGTGTGCATCAGCACCCAATGACAAAGAGTACTTTTTTTCCTAGTCATGGTAGTTGCAAACATCTTTGCTTACAGTCATCCTTAATTTAGAGTAGCTGGGCTGAACATGTGAAGATTCCAAAAAGCTTCCTCTTTTGGTCCTAGAGAACAATAGCATTAAAAATAAAAGAAAAACAAACACAAAAAAAAACCAAAAACCCAGGAACAAAACCAGCCAAAACAAACTAAAAAAAGGCCAAAAAGGAAATTCAGGTGTTCCACTACATGAAGCACTTTTACTAAGATGATTCTTTCTCCCCGTATTAGATTTCTGCATTCGAATTTTACTGTCTGGTTGTCTGATTCCTGACCATCATGAAAGAAAAAGTGTAGGTCTACCTGAAAAAGCCTGCATGATTTTCAGTTACCATTTCACAAAAGCATCCCATTATGTCGGTCAGATACAGTTATTTTTATTACTTTTGACAAGTCTTTCCATTTTCATCATTATTACACATTTTGCTATAAGGATATTGATCCAAGAAACCACTTCCATACTCTTTCACTTGTTATTTTGCTACACATTCTGTTTGAGGTCACCAACATTAGATAAAACAATGCCTGTGCTCATTCAATGCCACTATAAAAAAAAAAATTACTTTTAAAGTAATTATCTATACCAGCTAGTTAATCTTTAGTTGAGTGTAAAGACTGACATTGTGGGTGTAAATTCTTAATGTCTACCTTAAAAAGTCTGTAAGAGTTTTACAAATGTTATTACACTCATGGCTGGTATAGAAATTCATGGGATAGATGACATTATGGATGGCAATTCGTGGAGTATATTGGTCTTTAATGAGAATTTGATTAAGGAACACACTGAACTCTTGCTGCAAGTTCTTTCTGAACTGTTTACCTCCTGTGGCAATGTTTCAGTAAAGAGGGCAAGCTGATGGAAGATCTCTTGCAGTTCAGTGGTAATCAATACAGGGAGAAAACAGCTCAAGAGAAATTTGAAATAACTGACAGAGGGCTGAAGGAATTAGATGATCTGGAGTCATAGAAACAGATGGAAGAGGGGGAAAGCATAATGGAATGAAAACCCTTTAAATTCTCATTACAAAGAAATGAAAGATCAGTATGGTTATAGACAAATATTAGTCAGTTGCTTTTGTTCAGTCTGACTTGACACATTATGAATGACATTTATTCAACCCTCTGCTGTCTTTTCAACCACAAAATTCATATAGATTCTGGTGCACTTATTGATATTCTTTCTCTTTCAATATTGTAATTACAGTCATTAACTTACTCCTGGGAAAGTGTGAGTGCTCCACAAATATGTGCAAGTGGAGATCTGCTGTGAAGTTGGAATACAGCCTATCCAGGATGCTTTGTTGCTCATATATGTGGGCAGATCTTCCTCTTAAGAGCTTTGTAGGAATCCATGCCATAACCTCACCCTGTTATGAAGACTTAACCTTAGAAATAATGTTTTACATGTAAAAAGTGGGATTTTTACCTTTTCACATTCTTCCGATCTAAAATTTTGGAAAAAAAATGAATAATTTACCTCTAATATTTCTCATTTTCTCCCCAAATTATCTCAGACTGATAAAGTACAAATTTCATAATATCTTTTGTAGGCAGGTACTTTGTAATCTTAAAAGATTAATTTAGCTAAGCCATTTTACATAAACTAGATGAAAAAATGAAAATAATATTGTCATTGTGAAGTGGTTTTTTTTAATGTAGAAACCCCAAAATATATAACAATTCTTTTCTAATAGTTAAAAAAAAAAGCTAGTTTTCCCAGGCAAAGAACAACATAATTTTAAAAATTGCATAAATTTTACTGATATTGGTTTTCTGACAAGGTTAATATTCCCTTCTTCTACTTTTTCCTTTAGTATATCTTCTTTACTTTTCTCCTTCCTTTGCTTTCACCTGAGTCATGCTTAGCTTTTCAGGAATATTTCTTAGTAAACCGTCAGAAGAAGGCTTTAATAATTTTGAGGGTTTTTGAGGGTTTCTAAATGACATATAGATCACATATCAAGTTATCAACACAAAGATCTTTTATGCTTCCCTTATATGATTTAGACACATACAATATTAAAGCTATTTTTCATCTACTAACTCTGTTATACTGAAGATAGGAAAAAAAAAAAAAAAAAAGGATTCTTCTAGCTTTAAAAAAAATCCTAAAATAAGTATCTATATTTTGTCTTCTCCAAGATTCTCTGTTCAGGAATTCTCTGTCAGTGGATGTATAAAATAATAAGTGAAGCTCCACAGTCTTTCTCCATAACCTCAACTACAGTATTTTGTGGCTCTTAGAAATTTGACTATTTCTGTTGTAAGGATCTGAAGTCTTGCACTAACATGGTACAACTGGGTAATCGTGGCTCAGGCTTCCAATAAAATTGGTAACTGGTGAGAACAAGCTGTAAAAATATCTGTTCAGGCATAAGAAACATAAAAGTTCAGATGGATGTGTAACTTAGGAGGAAATGTGCATCCAACAGAGTATCACCAGGCTGTCAGAAATAGCCCACTGTGTTCAGCATTGCTGTGGCCTCATTTGGAGTACTGAGGGCAGTTCTGGTCCTCAGTAATTTGAGAAGGATCTGAATGTCTTTGCATGCTGCATCCAGAGGAGGGAAACAAAGCTGGTGAAAGTGCTGGAAGACATTTCTTGTGAGGAGTGGCTGAGGAGTCTGGGTTTGTCTAGTTTGAAGACTGAGGGCTGACCTTGCTGTTTTCTACAACTTCCTGGGGAGGGGAAGTGAAGGGAGAAATGCTAACCTCCCTGAAATCCAGTGACAAGATGCACAAGAAAGGTTGGTTCAAAGCTGTGCCAGGGCAAGTTCAAACTGGATATAGGGAAGCATTCGGAGAAGGTAGTCAGACATTGCAGGCTTCCTTGAGGAAGTAGTCAATGCCCAAAGCCACTATTCAAGAGTTATTTGGATAATGCCATTAGCAGCATTAACTTTTGGTCAGCCCTGGATAGTTCAGGTAGTTGGGCTAGAGGATCACTGTAGGCCCCTTCAAATTAAATAATCTCTTCTATTTCCTTCTATGTAGAAACTTAAGGAGTCAAAATGAAAAAAGATCACTTTGAAAAGGTATGAAATCCTGATAGGAAAAACACAGAGTTGTCATTCCATTGTTAGCAAAATCACTGGGTGGTCAGTAATCAGCTGATGTATATAAATACATAAATATATATTAATATATAAACCTGCTGTATATAATGCCATTTGAGATTAAACGTGGTCAAAAGCCTCCTAACTACAGATTTACTATGCCATTCTTCATGTTTTCAATGTATAATTAAGATTATTGAATGAAAAATGCACATAATAATGAAGTTGATTTTAAATCAGGAAAATTGAATTGGCGTTATGCCAACCTAGCACTTCATTGCATTATGCTTTTGAGTTCTATTTACTGTACTTTAAATAAGGTTAGCTTGCTGGTGGTTGGATAGATCTTGCATATAAAAACCATTTGTGGAAGGGCAAGCAGCAAGCACTACTTTGTGGTACATAAAGTAGGGCAATTTATAAGAACTGAAGTCTGATAAAATCATTGGCAAAACCACAGTGACTTAAGCCTGGTTTCCTAGGCTTAGTCTGCCATTTTCATTTCTTCCTTCCATTTCATATATTTTGAATTCCAGTTTCAAGCATACCTTACACTGGATATGGATCACAAAAAAAAAAAAAGTTTCTATATGTATTGTATATTATTGGTGACCATGTAGGCAAGACTGCTATATGTTTAAGTATAGTAGAGGCTTATAAAATTCAGATTTTACTAAATCGAAATTAATAAAGTATACAGTAATTATATAGACATATTTTATATATATATACATATATATACACACACATATATATATATTTGAAATTCAGCAGTGATGATTTCTAGATGATTTCTAAAACAATTGCTGTGGAAATTGTAGAACTGTGGAAACAAAATAAGAATAAAAATCAATTGGGAAAAAGCTTTCTTTTCTTAATTAATTTAAAATTTTGGGACATTTCAAATGCTACTAAACTACCGTTATCTTTAAAATTTGGGGGGTGGGGGAACACAGGACTTTTTTGGTGTTTTGACCTTTAAGGGATTTAAAAATCTCCATGGAGCCCCACATGGGCACTTGCCAAGCAATTTACGGATGCTATTTTTTGTGTGTTGTGGCTCAGATGAGCCCTTATCAATTAAAAATTTTTCTTAAAATCTGAGTGTTATATTTCTTATAGGGACATTCTTAGAATTTAGTATGTGCATGTCACATAAGAGCTCTTGGTTACTTATTGGAGTTGCAAAGATGCAACTCCTTAGAAAAAGGAGTCTAAATTCCTGTTAGAGCAACTGCAGTCAGGTTTTACAGAGAATCTTTGTTTTAAAAGCCAAATGAAACAAACAATGTTTTAAGGACCCATCATTCTATGGACACTTACCCTGCTAGTATGATATGAAACAATTTTCAGCTAAATTTTCAGCTTCACTTTTGTGACTTCTCTTTTTAAATATTGGTAGGTTTTTTTTCCCACCACATGAAAAAGAATGGTCTAAAGTCTGCCTTCAATTTCAAGAAGACAATTTGCCAAAAAAAAAAATCATCTTTTTGTACAAATACTAAGAACTATCAAATGCTTTTGTACCTGAGAACAAAAATCACCCATATAAGACACTTTCAGATATTTTTGGAGTTTTCAACTTTTACTTTAACTGCTTCAGTGTAAATAGCTGAACCCACTAAGTTTTTAGGTCTCTTTTTTTTTTAAATAGATTTACCTTAATAGACTATCTAGACTCGTGCTTTTGTAGGCATGAAAAGCAAATAATTAGGAAAAAGGAGATATTGGAATGACAGAATTAGCTGGCTATGTGCAGAAATTCTTAGAAGAAAATTATTTACAAGAAATTAATATATAAAGTGAAATTAATCCAATTAAAGAGACGGAGAAAAAGCTAAAGTGGTGAAAGAGTTACAAAAACAGCTCATCTCCTTTTAAAAAGCTTTACCTGAAAATCTATAAGCATCTAATGAAAAAAATAGCAATAAATAAAACAACAACAAAAAGATCATCTTAACCCACTGAAGAGTATTTCTATAATTGTTCTTGAGTGTGTGTGGTGGTTTGACCAGGAAGAAGTGGGAATTCTGGG
>JAHXMQ010012338.1:81592094-81612886 GCA_020466415.1 Ammodramus savannarum pratensis | reverse complement strand
AGTGTTTATTGTAAGGTTTTCAATTTTGTTCTCCTTATAGTTGTTTTTGTCTTTTCCTTTTCTTGTAGTTTAGGTAATAAAGTTTTCTTTATGTTTAAGCTGGAGCCTGCTTTGCTTATTCCTGGTCACATCTCACAGCAGACACCAGGAAGAAGGTATTTTCATGGGGGCACTGGCTTTGTGCCAGGCTCAAACCATGACAGTGTGGTACTCTAGCTTGCAAAAATACACATTCCCATTCTTGCATTAAGTAAATAGTGTAGAGAAGAAATAAGTATCAAAGCAAAATACTTTTTAAATAACTTCTGTTAGAGATTATTATTCTAAATCTATTTGTCATTTCTGTATGTACTTTATTAACCTTGCTCTAATATTTTTTTCCTCTACAACTGCCTGAAGTCTAGACAATGTGCTTGATATAATCTATTATACAGAAAGAATTTTTTAACCTTTCACATAGATATCTGGAGCATGGTTTAATATTTCATACCAAAAGTATTCCAAAATATCTGCAAAGGAAAGCACTTGAAAGTAGAGAAAAATAATTCCAAATATTTCTGGAAGGTGGTAAAGGTCATCTGGGTTTTTTTGCACATAGTTCCTTGAAAGCAAATCCTAACTCCCATCACACTCTTGTATTCTGTTCCTAGCTTCTTCACATTGCCTTTTATTCCCACAGCTGAATTTTACTTAATGGGAGCCTTTAAAAATTGTTCCCCAGTTCAAGATCACACCTATTGCTCTAGAGAAAAAGAAAAGACATCTTATTTAATAGTGATAGTCAGAGTATGGAAATTCCACTGTCCTCCTTAACTTCCCTTTGTCAGTCCTGCAAAGGTCCCTCAGGAATTTTTAAGTTTTGTTATGGAAATGGATAGTTATAAAAAAAATTAAAAAACAAATGTTCTAGTAAGTTTTTGTCTATATTCTGCTGTAACCTTACAAGTATAATGCAGGAGATCCCTTTTTTGTCCTTCAAAAATGAGCCCCGAAGGCAACATCCTGGATCTATTCCTTGCTCTCTGAATAGTTTAATGTAATTTTCCAAGTCATTCTAAACCTAGCCTTTAAATTACTCTGCTCTTCAAAATATTTTTGCTTCATATGGGTGAAACAGGACATGACATAAATAAATATTTTATGTTTCTCCATTTCTTGTCATTAATGTGTCACATCAATAAAAAGAACGCTCCTGAGGAACTAATTTTCGTTCTGGAAAGGACTGTTACATGCTGTCTTCATCTGCTGTATGCATCCCTAGCACATAAAATTTTCAAAGCATAAGAAAGATAATCCTTTGACAACTTTAAAAAAAATTAAAAAACAAAAAGAAAGAAGTTTAGAAAAAATTGAACATGCAATATATCTGAATTAAAAAAAAAATTAAAAAAAAAGGCGGAGCAGAGGAAACTAAGAGATTTGTCTTAATAAATTGCTGTCTTTTTAATATTAAATAAACATCCTACTTCAGGAAGGACTAGTCTCTATGATCCTACTCATTTATGAGACTCCATTCTTTATTTGTACTGATTTTGTGAATAGATTCTGTTAATATTTTAGGGTTTATTCCATCACTTTAGCCAAACTAGTAAAATACGAAGGCATATTTTCAGTCTAAATGTCTCCCAAACAAAATTATCTGTCACAGCTCTCTATGATTTATGGATATCAAATCTCACAAAAAGTTTATATTCATCCGCTTCAAAAAGCTGAATACATTAACTATCACATATTTCTCAGCAGCTATGTCCATACAGCCAACTGGCTCTTACCACTAGGTAGACAGAAGAAAATCTCCTTCATTTTACATTCCTCATTGCAGGATCATATCCCAAACTACTTAGCTAGTCTTTTGGCCTTCAGTAATCTTAAGAATGTCACAGAATACCAGCTGGAAATGGGATTTAGGATTAAACTCTCAGAAGTTCCCACCTGGCAGTACTTTCAAGCCACTATAGCAGCAAAGAGCAGTGCTAGCCGGTAGGATGCTGCTGTTGCAAATAAGCAGCAGCTTGTATTCAGCAGCTTGCTGCCAGCCAGCTCCAGTTGGCTGAAGAGCTTGTGCAGCTGTTTTCACAACAGCATCAGCAGTTATCCCACCCCAGCTGCACCCAGGAGGAAATGGCAGCAACTTAAATCAGCCGCTGCTGAAGGGTCTTGGATATGCTTTACTTGTTAAAGCACCATTGATAAGTCCATAAAATAATTATTAGCATGTCTTCTGCAAACTTCCCTTGCTGACACAGCCTAGGAAATGGGTCAAAAAAGAAATAGCTAAAACTAAAAGAAGGGAATTTTTCCCCACAAAATGTAGTTATTGGATCCTATCAATGTATATTTTGGGAGTAACTTGGCCTGTTTGAAAGACTTGCAGTCCTATCAGCGCAGGTTACCAGCAGTAGTGGTTTTGGCTGGGCTAGCATTAAGTTTCTTAATTGTTGTATTTATGGTGTTTTCTTTGAATTGTTGCTAAGAACAGTTTTGATAATACAGAGATGTTTGTTATTACTGTGCAGTGTTCACACAGAGACAAGGCCTTTTCTACTTTTCACTGTCCCTTGTCAGCAAGTAGGCTGAGGGTGACAAGAAGCCTGGAGGCAACACAGATGAGACAGCCGGCCAAAGGGATGTTTCATAACATCTGGCATCATGCTCAGCAACAAGAGCTGGGAGATGAAGGAGGAAGGACATTTGGAGGGATGGTGTTTGTCCTCCCAAGTCACCATTACAGATGATAAAGCCCTGCTTTCTCGAGATGGCTCATCACTCCCTGCCTATAGGAAGCAGTGAATGAATTTCTTACTTTGATTTTGTTTGCATTCATTGCTTTTACTTATTAAATTATCTTTCTTTTAACCCAATATTTTTCTCACTTTTCTGATTCTTTTCTTCATCTCTCTGTAAAAGGGAGTAAGTGAGAAGCTGTGTGGGGCTGAGCTGATGGCCAGTATGGTTAAACTATAACACCAGCCCTTTACCCAAGAGAGATTGTGGTAATAACTTGTTACTCAAAGAAGATGTTCATAATAAATAGAAACAGTAAATGAGGTATGGCTTGCATCCTGATCTCTCCCCACAAAAAGAATATTTTGGAACTTACTTGTCAACTGTCTGTGCAAATGTGGAGCACACCTTCAGGAACTCAAAATCAGCTCTGCTCTACAAGCTCTGCACTGACCTTGCTAGAGACCTCTAATACTTCTGCAGACACAAAGCAGGTAAAGCTCATCTTGAATAAAGCTGGTTTCTCCTCAGAAGACAATATATTTTCAGCATGCTTGCCCCAAGATTTACCAAGAAGAAAAAGCAGAAAATTACTTATAGGAAAAGGAGCCATATATAGATAATCCAAGAGATAACAGGCTATGACGTTAAATTACCATATATTTTGTATCAGTAGAAAGTATCAGTATTAACAACAGTTCTATAGTACAGTAATGGATTCTAGCTTAATTTCGTTATCATGTATTTGGATTTTTGATGTCATACTGAACTATTCTATTAAAAGATTATGGATATGAATCCACATTAATCAAAGGCATGAAATTCAAAGTCCTCCTTAACTCAGCATTTCTGAGTGACTGTGCCAATGAACTAATTCATCTAGAAATGTAAAAATGCAAGATCATGGGATAGATTGTGCAACACCTCTAATTTATCTCAACTAGCTTTTCCCAATTCCATGAATGGCAGTGGGAAGTTTAGTTTTAAATAATTTCTTCCTTGTATTTGTGCATACAAAGTACACATAGCAAATGGCTGTCCAGGTGCACACTGATGGAATAGGAACACTTTAAAAGTCTTACTTATTTAAAGGTAGAGGGCAGGAGTGTATTACTGCTTCTTGCTTTCCTAGACACTTCAAGGTCACGGACTGAGACTGATAGATAAGGGAGTCACCATGACTCTGATTTTATTTACTCTGTTTTCCTGACAGCAGGAGTACAGGCTAGCCATTGTTTTCCTGATAAGAGATGTCCTTAAAAGCTGAGAGTAGATATGTTTTGATATTGATGACCTGACAACTTCAATGTCAACAGGACATGACACTTTATCTTCCTTATTCTGCTATACTTTGGGTTGCCACACATCCACATAGTCTGCCATTCTCTGCCTATATATTTTTAATATTTCTTTTGCATATTTCTGCAATCTAAGTTGTGAGATAATTAAGTTTACTGGCACTTGTGATGTCCTCCTGGATGTGAGAACTATGCAGTTGAATTCCTAGGTTACATCAAAACTTACACAAGCTCAGACATGGAGGTAAATTAAGAATCTGTAAATTTTTCAATAGTATTATCCATTTATTTGATTTTCACCCGTGCCAGTGAAATCAAAGACAAAACCTGAGTACTGTCCAGACAACAACATGGCCTGTATACTTTCCCAATAAGGGAGTGGACAGCCTTTTCTGCAGGAGTACCTCCACAGACTGTATGGATGCCAGCTGTGTCATGAATTTCGTCTTCATCTCTGAAGAACACTTATTGCTCATAGCTGTGTACAAACTTGATGCAACCCTCAATAAATATGAGGACTTGCATAACACTGACAATGGAACTTAATGCATTTCCATTTGCTTTTGTTTTGCCCTACATGTCTGCCTAGGAATAGTCCATGACAAGCAAACCTGAGACTTTGATAACCTGCTTAAGTATGATAGAGAAGTTCCACTCAAACAGATGTTGGTGTTACCATCTGCTGTTAAATGAACTGCTTAGCATTTAAATTTTTCTTTAAGTATTTACAGTTAAAGACATTTCACTCTAGATGCTGAGTGTTGAAAAGAAAAACAATACTGACTCACTAGTTGTTATTGTTAACTCTGTGCTTAGTGAGAAATTCTTCATATCGTGAGCAGGAAAACTTGTGTAAAACATTTTGATAAAGATCTTGGAGATGTCAAACAGGGCATGGTATTGACAGTGAAAAGTTCACAAAACTTACAGTGACTTTGAATCTGTTTTGATTAATTTTTCTTTACAGTCCATTGTCACCCATTCACAGATGTTACAGTATAAGGAAATGATGCAGCAGGACTTTGAAAGTTCTGTGAAAATCTGTGTGAAACGGTATTAGAAGAAAAATATTAAGAACCATTAAAAATACCCTTTTTCTACCTCTTTACCCCCCACTTTATATCAAAACTTGCAACCTGAATACAGAGGAGCTTTTTGTGTCAAAAGATAGCATGACAGGGAATTTTGTAATAAAGTGTTCAGGCACGTCAAAAGACTATCTTTGATGGCTAAACAGAATGATATTGCTTCTGATTCACTTTGTAGTACTAAAAAGAAATCAGCACTAATGATTATTTCAAGTTACAAATAGCTGCTAGTCAAGGTTTTATATAGAATTTTCCATACATGTTGTCTATTATTTTCTTGCTTTATACAGCATTTTAAAGCTTTCCTTTATTAATCATGTACTGACACTTGAGACATGCTGTCATGTAAGAAAACATATTGTACTATATCACTTTTAGTTACACATTTTTCAAAAACATGAGATCCTATTTTTCAGATGGTTTAAATCATTCTAGTTCTACCATCTGCAAAGCTGACCCATGTGTGTGAACATTTAAATTTTTTATGCTGTCCTATCAAGCAAATAAAAATACATTAGATGAGATTTTTAATAAATAAAATTGTTTATATTATTTGAAAAACATATTTCTGGAATCCTTTGGACAACTGGAAGATAACATCTACTTCCTAGCTCTGACTTTTTGGAAATTAGATATTTATTTCTCATTGCAACATTTCACAAAATGCCTATCATTTAGGCATAGATTAGGTGGCCAGAACCTCACTATAGAGAATAAAAATTCTCATCTGCAAGATTTGGAAGAATATCATCCTGGATTTCCTGGAAAAAGATATTGTAAATTGTTCTATCTAAAATAATATATATAGGTTATAAATAATTTTAAGAATATAAGATACACATTTCAAATTTCTTTTAATATAAGAAAGAAGAAAGGATGGTTGTATTACCATGACCAGTTCTGACATATACATACATGTAGAGAGAGAAAGTGAGAGACAGAGAGAGAGAGAGACAGATATTGAGAAATATGTATGTGCATATTCCTTTGGAGATAGGATAAGAAGGCAGAGGAGTTGGGTTTGAAGGAATGAAATTTAGCCCAGGAAAATGAGGAAGATGCAAGAAAGGAGTTTTTAGTACTGTCTTTGTCTCTCACTATCCAAATATTTTAAATTTCAGGAGGAAATTTCATTTTACTTGCTTCAACTATGCTTTGTTCATGGTGACAACTGATAAGTGACCTCCTTGTCTGTATCTTGACCCGCAACATTTTTCATTTTTTCTCCTGTCATGCTGGGGAGAGAGAGTGAGAAAGTGACTGGGTGGGTATCTGGCAGCCAGG
The DNA here is from genome assembly GCA_020466415.1 of Ammodramus savannarum pratensis. Taxonomy (NCBI): domain Eukaryota; kingdom Metazoa; phylum Chordata; class Aves; order Passeriformes; family Passerellidae; genus Ammodramus; species Ammodramus savannarum. Next base: position 81,606,492 of record JAHXMQ010012338.1, on the reverse strand, counting down.
CTCCATAAGACCCACCAAGAAATAGCTATGCAGAGTAAGATATAAATAGATTGTATTTTAAAATACCTTATATAAGGAATAAAGAAATTTATGCTATGGTATGTACAAAATTATTCTCCATAAATATTTGAATTAAAGAAAAATGTTAGTTGATCTTCTAAGATGAATTTTATCTTTATTTATTTAAAATAAACTTGATTATAATAATCAAATTGAAAATGAGAATATAATGTTTTACCTATGAATTTCTGATTAGGAGAAAAATGGAGGTAACATTTTGGAAGTGTTAAAATACTTTCTAATAAACTTTAAATAAAACTTTTTTATTTGATTGCAAACATTCCTTTTTTTCCTTTTTCACTTCTCTTTCCGTTGTCTTCAATACATTATTTATACTTTCATGGCAGTCATTCGAGAGAGAGAATTAATGTAATTTTAATGCAATTCTACTTCAGCACTCTTTTCCTTTTAATAGTAATTTAGATTTAAGTGATCCTTTAAAAAAATAAATGAAATCCTTTAAAGATCTATTTCTCTTCAATATACTTGAAGAGTTCTCATTAATGTTGACAGTGGGAGTAACAATGAAATGTGCTAGATTTAAGTATCCAGAAGCTAATATCTTCAAGTTTTTATATATGAAATGTTAAGCGAGCTGGCCAAGGACTAATCTTGCATGTCTATTTTGCTGGCTTAGCTATTTTAATTGCAGCAGTTCATCTATATTTTCATTTCTAAACCCACCTTCACCAGAGATCATTGCTTGTATTTTTCTATTTCATATGCACCATGTCTTTTGGTTCAAATTTTTCCCATGTGTATATTCATTCATTTCACCAAAACACATGGGAATGGAAGTTGCCATCAGCTGTACAATATCCTAGATGTGAGCTAGGGCAATCCCCAATATCAGTACAAACAGGAGGATGAATGAATTGAGAGGACCCCTAAAGAAAACTAAGAAGGAGTAGTAGTTGATTTAAAAAACGGACGTAATTGAGCAATGTATGCTTTCAGCCCAAAAACTTGATTGCATGTCTGGTTGCATAAAAAAGCATCACAGACAATAGGTCTAGGGAGATAATTCTGCTCTTCTATTTTCCTCTGGTGACATACCACCTGGAGTACTGCATCCAGGTCTGAGTTCACAGTATAAGAAAGAAATGGACCTGACAGAGCAGCAGAGCAGAGAATCACAGAGCCACAGAATGGGTCAGTGAGAATTTTGCTGAGACATGGCTTGTGGAGAGAGGCCATGAGGGTGTACAGCTGGTTGAAAAAGTAGAAGGCAGCTGTAATCAGTAGTTTCCCAGGCCTGCTCTTACAAATAGTAAGATTTCTCAGGTTTGAGCCTGAGAAACTGCAAACGTTCCCAGCTCAACTTTTAACAACAATAAACACCACATCCTTGAATAGGTATGGGAAAGACAGATGAAAAACATGAAGACCTTGAGAACAGTGGATAACAAGTCAAAAATAGAATGAGAAAAATAAGAAAAAAAGGAGGGATTTGTATGTAATCTGTACCCAATGATGAGTTTGGGTTTTGTAGTATGCATGAACTTGATTAACACAGTTATAAAAGTGTGCACAATGAATCAATAAATCGGAGTTCGATGCTCATCGGATGGTCGTCTCCCTTCACTTCGTCAGGTCAGGCTGAAAGTGATCACAGTGGATCATCTGGTCCAGCCTCCCCGCTCAGGAGGGTGATCCTAAAGCACGTGGCAGAGGACTGCACTCAGACTGTTCTGGAGTATCTCCAGTGAGACTGACTGCAACTTCTCTGGGCAATCTGTTCCAGTGTGCAGTCACCCACAGAGTAAAGAAGGTGGAATTTCCTGTGCATCAGTTTCTGCTCATTGCTTCTTGTCCAGCTGCTTAGCACCAAGAAGATCCTGACTCTATCCTCTTGGCAGCCCCCATTCAGATACTGAGAGACAATGAAAAGGTCCCCTCTAGGTTGTCTCTTCCCAGGTTGAACAGGCCCAGCTTCTTCAGCCCTTCCTTGTAAGAGAGATGCTCCAGTCCCTCAATTGTCTTTGTCGCCCTCCACTGAATCTGCTCTGGGAGCTCAGTGTCTCTCTTGTACTGGGGAGCCCAGAACTGGACTCAAAACTCCAGATGTGGCCTTTCCAGGCCTGGGTAGAGGGGCAGAATCACCTCTCTCAACCTGCTGGTAATGTGTTTCCTGATGCAACACTGATGACAAAAATCTGTAATTTCTCTCCTAGGAAGAAAGGCTGAGAGAAATGGAGTTGTTCAGTCTGGAGAAGAGAAGGTTCTGGGATGATCTGATTGTGCCTTTTCAATACTCTAGTGGGGCTTATAAAAAAGAAGGGACAGGCTTTTTAATAGGGTATGTACTGACAGAACAAGGATGATTGGTTTTAAAGTGAAAAAGGGTGGATTTAGATTAAGTATAAGGAAGAAATTTTTCTTATGCTCAAATTTTAAGACACCAGAGCATAGTTCTCAGAGGTGCCTGTCCTAGTGTTGAAAGGTTCCAAAATCAAGCTGAATGGGGCTTTGAGCAACCTGATGAAATGAAAGCTGTCCTTACCCATGACAGATAGACAAATGATGTTTCAAGCTCCCTTTTATTACAAAACATTCTATAGCTCTATCATTTTATGGTTGTAATTTCAAGAAAACGTCTCAAAACAAGTCTCAATTTATTATATGTATCAAAATTATTAGTTTTGAAATTTATTCCTGTTTGGATATAATTAGGTAGTAACGTGACTATGTATTTCTGGTGGTTAGGAAACAGTGTTCCTGTATTGGAGATCTGAATTCTTGATGGCCAACAAAAGGAACAGAAAAAATCCCTTTAGGAGGGCTGCTCCATGACCTTGATTAGTCACTCCAAACCACAGCTGAAACAATTATTTTGGGCTTTTGGCATCTATAGTTAGATAAGCAGTTACAGATTCTTTAGTATAGCTAATTCATAAAAAAACCTGCAAGACAGTAATTTTTACATGAATGGATAGTGAATAGATGAATAGTGTCTGATAATTGGCTAAAAGGTTATTTGATGAAATACCCTCCATGTATAATTTAATTTTCAAAAATGAGCCTGATTTTTTTTCTGGATAAGAACATGTTAAAAAAATCCTTCTTGCTGTTTTTAATGAACTCTATCTCAGCTACCTATTTTTTTTTTTTTTTCATTAGTACTGCATGGTAAAATAACAGGCTAAGATGCTTGCCATTTGTATGTGTCATCAGCCATAAAATTAAACTGTAAGAAAGTTGAGTGCCTGCTGGGAAGGAAGAGCTGAGGACTTTTACAGTGAATAACCAAAACCCTTTCTTTGTCAAGTGAAGGACATCTCCAATGAAGATACTCTGTGCCCTCTGGTGAGAGCTGCTAGTATTTAATGTCATTAGTTATGGCAAAGGCCACATAAGAGAAAACTAAACCAAGGGTTTTACCTGTTGTCTATAAGAACATTGCACTTTAACCTAATGTTTTATCATCTTACTGGATTAAGAATAAGAGGTCTGGTTTGGCTGCAGTGGTCTTCAGGAGTGGATGCCTTATGGTGACACAATACAAGTTTTCCTGGTTTTCAAAAAAAATTTTCTCTAGCACAATTGTTTCATTGGTGGCAGAATATTATGCAACAGTAGCAGGAACACTGAAGAAATACTGTAATAACATATGACAGAAATAAAAACAAAGCCTTTAAAGAATAAAATTAAAAAGTGAGAATGTTTTTATGTCTAAACAAATAATTGCAAATAATTATATTGTAAACAAATAACTTGAAGTCACCCCTCATCGTCCTCTTCTCTAAATAAGACAAATCCAGCATCCTCAGCCACTTCTCACAGGATGTGCCTTCCAGCCCTTTTGCCAGCTCTGTTATCCTCTGCTGTAGGATAGGACCTTCAGGTCATCCTTGAACTGTGGGGCCCAGAACTTCCCACAGTACCCTGGGTGAGGCTGTACCAATGCTGAATACAGTGGAAGAATTACCACTTTTTATTGGCTGAAGATGCTGTTTGCCTCCTGATTGCAAGGGAACACTGCTGGCTCCCATTGAGCCTGAGCCAATCTTCTGTGGAGCTGTGTTCCAGTCACCCCTGTCCCAGTTATATGTGCCTCTGTCACAAGTGTGGAATCCAGCACCTGGATTTGTTAAATTTGCCATTATAATTGCTCAATGCTTTAATTTGTTTAGATCCTTTGATTAGTCCTATCATCCCTCAAGGGAGTCATCAGAACCTCCCAGTTTGGTACTGTCAGAAAATTTTCTAATGGTACATTCATCTTCTGCATCCATGTAATTCAAAACCTATTGAACAGAACCAACCATAGGATTGAGCCCTGTGGAAAATTTTTGGTGATTGGTTGCTCGTTCTCCTCAAGAACCTCAGTCCAGAATTCACCAGTGTTACCCAAACCCCAAAGCCAGCATGCCATAAGTATTAAATACTAATTATTATATACTTCTTAAGATCTGTTAGAAGAGAGTCTTTTCATCCTATTAAACTTTTAATTAAGGATTTTTATGGCTAATCACTTACAGGTGTTGATTTCTTGGTCAATTACATACCTTTTTTCCCCCCCCCACAGCTATTGACTTCTTTTGGGTGATTTTTTTGGTTTTGGGGTTTTTTTCTGGGGGGCTGGGGGCTGGTTTGTTTTTGTTTTTTGTTTTGTTTTCCTAACTTGATGTAACGTATATGAAGGAGTTGAATGTCCTCTCTCTAGATTAAATCTTATACATATCAGTGAGCTCATAGTGCCTCACTCTTATTCATGTTTATATTATCTCTTAGTTTCTGCAGTGAGTCTGCTTTAAAGTCAGCCTTTCCTTTTATCTTTTCTAAGCTTGAAGTAGTTAGTGTCTTCAAGGACCTTACCTTCATTCTCCCTGCTTTTACTCTCTCCTGTTCAGGTCAATTACTTTTTCTTTTTCTTTTTTTTTTTTTTTTTTTTTTACCTCTATGTCCCCTAGAGACCAGGAGAGCTACTCACCTACTCACACTGCATTTTTGAACTTCGCTTCTACTAAATTTAGTGAATTTCATCTGGAAGCTTCAAGGATCTCTTTTTATTTGAAACAGATTGTATAGATATAGGCTCCACCAGAAGTCCATTTCATGCAGCTTGTGTCTGTCTGAGAGGCATGGGGAGATGAAGGCAGCAATAACCTCCTTTGTACTCTAGCTACCAAGCAGCAGGTGAGCAGTGTCAGCCAGGAATCTCTAAGCCAGCAATGATTCTTGCCTATATCTCTCACCTTCATCCATTATTGTTCATTTGCTTTTCCTTAATACTCAATATGTTATTATCCCTTTCCTAGAAGCCAGCCAATGTGAAGCATCAAATTAAGAAATCTTTATCAAGTGTTGTTTCTGAGAAATTGGAGACTGAAGAGAGGACCAGGTGCCCCAGCATCAAACCTTCTGCCCAGCCATGGTACTTTCTGCCTTGGCGTGGGAAAGAGGCTGGTGTCCAGGGCAGGGGAGTGCAGAGATGAGGTCAGCAATTACATGTGGGCTGAGCTGTGTTTATGTGTCTCATATAGGCTTTTACTGTATCCTTAGGGGACTCTATAAAAAAGAATTTTAAGAATCCATTCTCTACAGTACTTGTGCTAGAAATGTCCAAAGACTAAGAAAACATAGGAAAATAACTTGCATAATCAAAGTACTGAAATAGCAGGACTGAAGGTGCTGAAAATTAAAATTTTGGATATGGAGTGAAAATATAACAGGATGCTGCTGTGTATTACTGCCTAGAGATTGTCACAACATGTGCTGCTCCATAAGGCCTTCTCAGGTGTGTGTGAGCATACAGGCTGCTTGGGATGCAGTGTCTCTGGCTTTGAAGGTGTGATTGAATTAACAGACTTGCTGATAACGATATAGTGCTAATTCTTTAGTAGACAATCTATTGACCTTGAATAATTTTTGCTGTAATTAATTTCTCAGTATGGAAATTCCTTTTCCCTATCCACTCTCCCTTCTACGTTCAGACTGATTCCTGGGATAGCACCATACTTTACTCTCATTTCAGTGTCAGAAATTAACTAATCTCTATTTTACAGTTCCAGAAATATGTGTTAGTAAAGAATTAAGAAGGAAAGATTCATTTTATTTATTTATTTATTTAGTTTGATTTGTCTTCTGTCAAAAGTAGTGCATAGCAGTAAACAATACAATATGTGTATTCCCCTGTTGGACTTTCTTTCAACAGTTTCTGGGGCTTATTTAGGATTAATGTCCTCTGAGATCTATCCAGTGCACTGCAGGCCTTAGCTAGAGATAGTATGACTAGATGTGAATGAGCACAAAACAAAGCACCAAAATTATTGTAATCCAGGATCTGGGGGTTATATAATTAGGAAATAGAGCCATTGAGTCCTATTTCTAAGCAGGAAAAATCAATTCAGGTACAAAAGTGTACTGAGAGTTTGTCTAAATTGGGAGAACTTGTTATCTACAGGTGCATAATCTGGATAAAATATCTTTTTAAATCTTCAGTTTAAGAGCCACTATTAAACTTAACTCCTCAGACATATATCAAGAATATGTGGGCAGGGGTTTGGACTCTAATGGGTCAGATGAACTGTGCCAGCAAGTGTCTGTATCTATTAAATGATAATAGGACCCAGCTGACTGTCTCAAACACAGCTACTAAAACATTCAGGTTATCAGGCAAGCAAGGTGAATCTCATCTACAGAGTAATAAAAAAATGTATTTGTATTCTTCATTTTATATGGATTTTAAATACAAATTTAATGAAACTTTTTTTTGAATGTCTAAAGTAATTGATAATTACTTGTTTGAAATATTTGCCTCAGTAACAAATTAGAAAGTAAATAGATGGTAAACATATTTGTATGTACAGTCATCCCTGTTATGTATGGGTGTACTTAGATCCTAGTTTTTAGGTCAAGAAGGAGAAATGGAGCAGATGGTTTTCAGCTCTTGTATTTTGGTAATAAAGTTAAATAAAAACGTGGCTTGGGGAAAGCTGTACTTCATTAGGTTAACTGGCAACGTAAGACTTTTTTAAGATGCAACACAATTTATTTATATTTTATTACTTTCCAGATTGCAATTAGGAATTATGTCTCTGCCTACAATGACTGATGAACTCTTAAAATAATCATCTAAATTGTGTCTCCTTTCAAAACCAAGAACCCTCTTTGCAGTTGTAATAGTAAATTAAATATAGCTGTGGCATAGCTTTAATATGATTTAGGTGCTCTTTCCAGTTGTTTGTTTGGTTTTTTGTTGGTTTGTTTGTTTTTTATTTACAGAGTGGGCAGTAGCCTGAAGATGTAATTAGTAATGTGTAATAAAGCAGTAATGTAGTAATGTGTAATAATTACCTGTACAGTCATTCCAGTTTTTATAAATCAGACTGGTGTATGGGAAGGATTAGTCTAACCTCTACAACAAAATTATCACCATACGAGTTCCAACATCCAGTTTGGTCTAGAATCTGACATATTGATGTCCATAGATGCCCGTATTTCTCACATAGACACATCTCCTAGAACAGACTATTTTCACCACAGCATGCTTTCTTGGGTCCCATACTGATCCTCTGACTTTCTGTCTCTTAATTGCTACATTTTTGGATTGTTCTTATAGGAGTATTTAAATAATGTGAAGCTGCCACAGTCCAACTGAGTGATCTTTTTATGAAATTGAGGGTATGTCTTGAACATGCAGTAAGGATACAAGGGTGCAAAATTTGATAAAATACTGTGGAGAACTGTGAAAAGATGGAAGCAGTGTCTTCTGGGAACTGTTCCTGCAATAAAATATTCACAGAATCATAAAAACTGGACATTGTCCTGAATAGAACAAATTCTAAATATTAAGAAATGTGTATATTCATGGAATTCAATTTTCAAAACTCCTCACCTGTCCTACCTTATCAAGCAATGTCTTTAAAGTCTTCAAGACAGCATTAAATGATACAGACAGAAAACAAATGAGTTTTCTTAGAATTCTAAATTTGCTTCTGTGAAATTCTTATTTTCTAATAATTATTTTTATAACTTTCCTATCAACATTACTGATTTTCAAGGAAAAAAAGGTAATAAAGCACTGTTTAAATGTATAACTATGTGAAATGTTCTCTATAAATCAAAGGCTTGGGGGCTGGGGTAAGGAAGACCTAAATTTTGCTGAGCAAACAGCATATTCATCAAACAGAATAGACCAACGACAGAAGTTGTTGAAGGTATTTTTTCTGATAGCTAACAAGAAGGCTGGAGAAAATTGTGATTCATGAGCTCATAAGCATACTCAAACTCAAAGATAACAAAGAAACTCAGAAACTAACTGAGAAAGCATGTTCTGAATGGAAAGCAAGGAGTATTCTTTATTTTTTTGATTTTTCACTTGATGACAGGTTCTTTCTACAAAACTTTGTCTGGTCTTAACATACTGTGATTGGCTAGCAGGAAAATTTATATTTTTACCATGTACAGTGCTTCAAAAGGTCACATTGTGTACAGTATCATGAAATAAATGTGTAGCTTTCAGATATACCAGGTTAAATATTAGAATAACATATTATATATATGTTGAAAAATATTGTAGATTATGAATAATTTGTGTCATATATGCAATTAAATATATTAAAAATTTGTGTTATTTTCATTTGCTCTAACCAGAGATCTGTTTCATTTATGATTTGAGGATCACTACTTTTATAAGCATTGTTTAAATTAGTGGGAAGAGGCACTGACTGAAGACTTTTTATAAGAATCTACATAAAGACCTTACTCAAAAATTTAGAATTGCAGAATGTGGTAATTGAGCAATAGCTATGCTGAGGCCTTTACTTAGCCATAAGTTGTACAAAAACTCAATTTGTCAGGACAACATTTTCTCACCATCTTACTTTCAGTCTTTTGAGCCTTTTGAGCCCTAAGTGCATTTCCAGGAAGTATAACAGAATGCACAATTATGGGTACTTTTTACCAAGCAATTAATCTGTTAAATGGTGCCATTCTTTAGATAAATTCTGCATTTCTAAATTCATGAAAGTCTTGCCAAGTGGGAGCTTGCACTGTAATTTACATATTATCGGAGATAGAGTACAAAGAGTCACAAGAGCTTTAAATAGACGTTTCACTTTTAATTAGGAGTTCTAATAATGAAATGTCATTCTTGGCAAGGTTTATTTAAGTAATGAAAATCTTCAAGATGAAGTGAGTATTATAAGAAATTGAATTGTTTTTACAAATGTCTGAATTCTTCTCACAGCCAACTCTTTGGTTGTATTTTGACTAGTGGTCAAGCACCTTTAGATATTTATCAGGCCCTATCCATTCAAAGTCACAATTGTAATGATATGTCTAGTACCAACTCCTGCACCTGAAGTTCTTCATGCAACAGTGAAAAGTTAGAAAAGAAACTTGAATGTCTTCAATTCTCTTTGTCTTACCAAATTGCTGTGTTTGACTGTGGGAAACTGTGAGGAGTTCTTTTAAAAATGGATGATCAGGAATGAAATTAAGTCAAACAAGACAAACACTGTACCTGGGAATCATTTATCGATAATGAAAAAAAACCCCTAAAATAGAAAGGAGTTACTCTACTAAAGAGACAGAAAAGAAGGAAGGAAAACTTAAAAGGAATGGGAGAAAGGGGAGAGAGAGAGAAAGTGGAGACAGAGAGATAAATAGGGTGTTACCACTGTATAGTAAGTAGGAGTCCTAGTAAAATATATGTATTGTATAAGTGGCCTTGCCCCAATCCTAGTTGTTCTAAATGGGCTGCAGCTGTGATGTCCTTAATTGGGCAGCAGCTGTAGCTAATGAAAATAACTGGGATAAAAGGGGGTGGGTTGGCCAGTCAGGAAGAGCCTTGGAGGAGCTCTGATGAAGAAGCAGGAATAGCACTGCTGTGAAGGGATGCTTATGAGAAAACTCACCCAGAAGGTGTGAGACCCTAGAAACAGGATAACAACTATGTGAATACAACACCACTGGAGGTCAGGGAGCTAGGGCGTGTGCACACTGCCTGCCTGTGGACAGCACCCAGAACAAACAGGCACAATGTGAGGGGGAGCTTGGCCAGGAGGTCCAGAGCTCTGGACGGGGTCCTGGTGAGGATGGGCTGTAGGCTAGCCCAGAGTGGGCAGGGTTGGATGTAAGGGCCTCAGGCAGGGATGTAGAGATGAAGCAGGCAGGGCAGGGACACAGGGAGGCAGAACAGACATGAGGGTGAGGAAGGGCCAGCCAGGGCAGGAGAGTGCAGGCTGGGCTAAGGCAAAAGGGGCAAAAAGCAGGCTATGGCCAGGGCAAGAAGCAGATCTCAAAAGCCCCAACTCAAAAGCAAGCCTCAAAAAATCTCCAAAAAGCAATAAGGCCCAAAAGGCACCCAGAAGCAAGGACTCCAAAGTCCCCCAAAATGCAAAAGCATATGTTCCACATGCCAGCAAGTTTCTAAAAGCCCCAGGGGTTGTGATGCAGTTGCTTTTTATGCTCCTGGCTCTTCCCAAAGTCTGTTGACTGGAGACCTTTGGCCTAGTCCAATGTTCCTCTAGGAGTCATCCACATCTCTGGTTTTATCCTAACTTGCCATTATAAAATCATTCTCTCCCCTATAATATGTGTTTGAGATTCCTGAGCTTCATGAGGGTTTTAGCTTCTAGTTTTAGCTTTTCCTGAGTTTGTGCCTAACAGTTGGGTTACTATGGAAAGAGCAGTTACTATTATCTTGTCTTTCTTCATGTCTTCTCTTTTCTTGATAAATTTAGAACCAGTTCTGCTTGAGCAAGTAATTAGAACTGTTTAAAATGTACCTCTGATTCAACTCAGAGGTTGAAAGGTCCTCTCCAGCAAGAGAAGAGGCTTGTTCTTGCACTTAGCAATTTTCACTCATCTGCTGTACAGGTTTAAGTGGAGAGTCACTGAATAACTGACCTTTTTATCTTTAGAGAGTCCTTGACTAGAGGCTATTGAAGGTCATTTCTACAAATCCACTAGAGCATGAAAGCCAAACTTCATAATAAGTAAGAGAATCAAAATGGGTTTAGTGGATAAATGTCACTTACATAATACTTGTGCATAGTATAAACACATATGTCTGATACTTTCACACTTCAAACTTCTTTTCAAATTCAGAGAGAAATATACGCACTTTGGGAGAAGCCAATTATCCATTTAAAAAGAAACTAATCACACACAGAAGATCAGTCAATTACAATAAATAATGTAGATACCCATGTTGGGGTGATATGGATGTCTACACTATGCATGCTATGTATACTATGATGTCTATACTATGTATATTATATAAATCTAAATTTATGAAAAAAATTGTCTTAGCTATTGCACCTTGCCCAAAAAATTTTATTTATATAGTTTTAGATGGCATAGATTTTACGGGTATTTATATGAATGACAATTAATTTATTTGATTTTTATTTCCTTTATAGGAATATAAATCCAATTTTTTTAGCACAACTAGTACTGAATTTCTCAAAAGTTTTTTTTTTTTTTTAATGCATTGGCATTCTTATTTATCTTTGCTTTATTCATATCAATTTTATAAAAAATATTTCTAAATCTAGGAGAAAAGCAAATAAAACCACCAGGAGGGAATCTCTTATCGATTAAACTAGAAAATAGAGCTCAGGGTAAACCACTTATTTTGGAATGCAGGGCACATAAAAAGCATAAATGTGTTACATTTTTCCGCTCCTTTCTTTGCAGTGTATTTCTGATTTTTTTTTTTAATAAAACTTCTGATTTAATAATTCTATATGATTTTACACATCACAAAGCTAAAAAAAATTAGTGTACTTTCCTATGGATAGTTAGCAATTTATAAACACAAAAATAGGTAGAACTGTAGACAATAGAGTCTCAGAAAGAATGTGGAGATTGCTATTATCTGAATAGCTATTGATAACTAGTATCTCAAACAAAAGATTAGAATAGTCACAGAATTAAAATATCTGGCAAATTATTATGTAATTATTTTTAAATATTTCCTTTATCTGCTTTATATATTTCACATTCCTTTACCATTGGTTTTAGACAATGAAAATTAATGAGAATAAGGGGGAAAAAACCTCAGTAAAACACTTACAAATACATATGATTTTTAAAATATAACCCATTATTAAATTATCTCATGTGCTATGTAAATGTTCTTGTTTCTGGAGGAGGTAGCAGTATTTTTAAAACTCTCTGCTTTAACAGAGAATTTTAAAGTAATGTTTAATGATATTGTAAATATCTCTGAACCCTGATTTATGAATTTTTATATGATTGATGCTAACATCTTGAATTATTCTGCTGTTAATAGCCTGGAGGTTGTCACAGTTTTCACAGTATGGGAAGGCTGTAGAGGTGCCTCTGTTATGTTTGTGTCTTTTTCATGAAGTGTGACAGCATTTAAGATGACTTGATGATATTTTCTTTTAAAATTACTAATGATTCTAGATAATATTACTGCATATTAAAGTGGAAACAATCTCTCAGACAAAAAAATTACCCTAAACTTGTGAAGCTTTCTTATTTTAACACACCATTGTGTTTATTCTGGATTAATACTTTTCCTTAAAATCAGGAATCACAGAAGAGTTGAGGCTGGAAAAGACTTCTGAAGGTCATCTTGTTGGAAAGGACTTCTGAAGGTCATCTTGTCCAACCACGCTGCACAAGTAAGGCCTCTAAGTGCCCGTTGTCAAGCACATCATTTAGACAGGTATTGAATAACTCTAAGAATGGTGGCTCTGCAGCCTTCCTTGGCAACACATTCCAGTGCTCAGTCACCTTTGAAGGTGTCATGGTTTGATGCAAGCACAATGCATGTGCTTTCATGAAAATATACTTTCTTTGGTGTTAACTCTGAGATCTGATTAGAAATAGAGTAAAAGAAGGTTCCAACTTAGAAATAAAAGAAAAAACTTTATTAACCTACAACTATATGTAAAAAGAAACACATATAGAACTCAGAATGAAAACCTTCTAAAAACGTTCTTCTTCTCTTCCCTTAATTTCTAATACACTACAGTAGGATAAAACTTTGGATTTTCAATTCAGTTATTACTTTTCAGATGACTAACTTTCAGCCTATCACTACTTTTCAGATAATTAATTCTCAGTTCATTAAGAGAGGAGTCTCTCTTGTACTATAGGCTTCTCTAGGAAACATAGTTGAGACTTCTTGTGTTTCTATGTCACACATGGCGCTGCTGGGAGATCATTTGCTAACATGACAACAAACCAAAAGTTTTTCCTGATCTTCAGAGGGAACATCTTGCATTTCAGTGTATGCCCATCCATCTGGACCTGTCACTGGGCCCTACCGAGAAGACCTGGCTCCATCCTCTTTGCATCCTTCCTTCAGGAATTCATATACATGAGTAACAAGCCCTCCAAACCTCTTCTCTAGGCTGCAATCCCAGCACTCTCAGCCTTCTCACATAAGTGAAGTCTTGTAAATAAAGACTGAGACAGAGATAAGATTCTATACCTCACACTGTAACCAAATCATGAATCATTGGTGCCACATTTTTCCTGTATTGCCTCTACATTTGTAGGTCCCCCTTTATCTGACATCCAGGGCCAGATCATATTCCAGCTGGGGTTTAGCTTTCATAACTTTGTCCTTGGATGCTTAGACAGTGTTTCCATATCCCTCCCACATTGTCTACCTTCGTTTTCACACTCTGTCCGCTCTCTTTTTATTTCTGAGTTTGGCCAGGTGGTCTTTGTTCATTCTCCTAGCATTTTTATTTGACTAGGTATTAATTTGTGATGGAGGTCTGCTGAGCTTGTATGAAGAGATATTTGGATATTAACCTGCTTTCTTGGGCCTCTCCGTCATAGGAACTTACTGGATGTGTCTCTGCTGAATGATTCTTTGAAGATGTGAAAATCTGCTCTCCCATTTTCCAGTTTTGTGGGACTTGATTTTCACTCTTCTCCCTGACCTCCGGATCCTTCACACCTTCATCCTATGACCCATAGCCAGGGCTGCCTTTAATTTACACATTTCCAATGATCCCCTCAGTCCCCTCATTGTTGACTATCAAATGCAGAAATGCAGCTCTCCTCATTTACTCTATCACTTGTAGGAATAATTTATCACCAATACACTCCAGGAACCCTTTAAATTATTTATTCCTTAATGTGTTGACCCTTCACAATCATCCTGGTGATTGAAGCCCCCAGTGAGGATCAAGACTTTGAAATTTGAGACTGCTCCTATTGCTGTTATCCACTTGTTCTACCTGTTTGGGTGGCCTATAGCAGACACCCAATATAAAATCATCTTCAAATGTCATTTCCTTCATTCTAAACCAGAAGCTCTCCATCACCTCCAGTTTCACACCCAGGAAAAATCTGCAGCCAAAACTCTCTAGGAAATAAACTAAATAATTGTGTTGCC